>CM065702.1:10907059-11079191 GCA_017654935.2 Phymorhynchus buccinoides
AGGTACGTCACACACTGAACATGAAACAAGTGGTGCTGGATGTTAGCTTCCTAAGTGTGTGTGTCCAATCAGGAATTCTCTTGGCGTACTACCCCTGGTCCAATCCATCCCCCTCATTTTCCACAGAATCTGCTTGGTTCTCAGTCTGTCCTGCCCGCCTCTTTCCCCTGGCACATCTGATGTGTAGGCTGTTGGTGTTCCTGGTAGTTTGAATCTTGTGAAGAGTTGCTTTTCAACCATTCTCCATGTTTCGCATCTGTACAGCAGCACTGGTTTGACGTTGGAATTAAATTATGCAGGAGTCTGGTAGGTCCTAATCATGCTGGTGCTTCTTGAAGTCGAGGTGTAAGCTTACTTGAGCATAATTAACGTTTATAGTTGCCTTTGCCTTGCCTTGCTTTGCCTTGCCTATCGTGGCTGTGACGTTTGTAGATAAACATCACAGAAACCTGTTTGTTTTATTCTTCATCTTCTTCAACGGATCTAACAGGCATCATTTTGATCTCCATTAATTAATTAATTAATTTATTTGTTTATTTATTTTATATTTGTTTATTTATTTATTGTTTATCGATTTACGGATTCATTTATTTACCATTAGACATCAGACAACTAAAGGAGAAGCATTGACCAAAGAAAATAATGACCTCAACAATGACCCCGGCGCTTGTTGCCATAGCAATGGTGCGGTCATCAGCAGTAGTGGTGCGGTGGTTTGTGATGCTGCGCTGGACGTTGGTGTGGGTGGTAATGGTAATGGTCACTGCCGCTGCACAAAATAGTGACCGGCAGCTGGGGGTCAGCAGAGCCGTTCCCAACGCACACACCTCGCCTCACAACTCTGGGTGAGTTCATCGTGATGATGATGACGATGATGAAGATAGTGATAATGAAAATGATAATGATCATGATGATAATGATGATGGTGATGATGATGATGATGGTGAGTGGGATGATGATGATAATGATGGTGATGATGATGACGAAGACAGTGATGACGATGATCGGACGAAGGTAGTGAGGATGATGATAATGAAGGTGATGATGATGATGATGACGAAGACAGTGATGATGATGATGATGATGATGATGATGATGACGAAGATAGTGATTAATTGATAATGATAATGATAGTGATGACAATGCCGAAGTGATGATAATGATGGTGATGATGATGACGAAGACAGCGATGATGATGATGATGACGAAGATAGTGATGATGATGATAATGATGGTGATGATGATGACGAAGACATGCAGTGATGATGATGATGATGATGATGATGATGATGATGATGATGATGATGATGATGACGAAGGTAGTGAAGATGATGATGATGACGATAATAGTGATGATGAGGAGGAGCTTGATGATGATGATGACGACAAAGATAGTGATGATGATGATGACGACGAAGATAATGATGATGACGAAGATAGTGATGATGATGATGACGAAGATAGTGATGATGTTGATGACGAAGATAATGATGATGACAAATTAAGATAGTGGTAATGATGGTGATAATGATGGTAATGATGATGACGAAGACAGTGATGATGATGATGATGATGAAGACAGTGATGATGATGATGACGAGGAAGATAGTGATAATGATGGTGATTATGCAGTGATGCACATGTACAGAGAGAGAGAGAGAGACAGAGAGAGGCGCACGTCTTGGACTGTAGTTGTGTTTAACGTCCTTCGACCTGGTACAGGTACACAGGGGACGTTTCTAAATGCATGTAAAGACAGCGGATCGATCCTGGAGGTACTGCAATAAACCCTACCATGAAAGACCCTCATATCTCGCTATGAAAACACCAGTGAGCCAGTAGGCCTAGTACTGGAGACAGAGAGTGAGACACGTGTACCGACTTATGAGCTGGTATAGGTGAAGACGGGGTAAAAAGCCAATGGGCCAATGGGCGGGTAAGAAGCCCATGCCAATTATCTCATGAAATAAAGAAAATTTCAGTCAAATTTGCCCATGAGACGAATGCTAAACAGAAGCCCATGCCAATTATCTCATGAAATAAAGCAAATCAGTTTCAGTCACATTTTGCACATGAGACGAATGTTAATGTTTAGCATTCGTCTCATGGGCAAATTTGACTGAAATTTCCACATGTTAACTTGATATGTAACAAGCTTAATTGCAAGCTTCTTCTCCTTATTTTATGTGTTTCTATGTGTTGTTGTACGCATTGACAAAAAATGTACAAAAATAAAATATAAAAAAGTCTAATAAAAAAAAATTAAAATAAATAAATAACAATATTTGACTGAAATTTGCTTTCATTTCATGAAATAATTGGCATGGCCTTCTTACCCGCCCATGGGCTTTTTTACCCCGTCTTCCCCTATATGCCTGGAGTGTTGCTTAGATCAGCCATTCTTATCAGCTGTTCGTATTATCTTTATTAGTCCTTGAAGAATGAAGATGTAGTACTGTGAACATTTCCATTAGGGCCCATGTCCAGTTTCCGCGTGAATCTTTTCAAGCATTCCAACGGGCACAATTGATGACTACAACGGGCACAATTGATGACTACAACGGGCACAATTGATGACTACAACGGGCACAATTGATGACTACAACGGGCACAATTGATGACTACAACGGGCACAATTGATGACTACAACGGGCACAATTGATGACTACAACGGGCACAATTGATGACTACAACGGGCGCAATTGATGACTACAACGGGCGCAATTGATGACTACAACGGGCGCAATTGATGACTACAACGGGCACAATTGATGACTACAACGGGCACAATTGATGACTACAACGGGCACAATTGATGACTACAACGGGCGCAATTGATGACTACAACGGGCGCAATTGATGACTACAACGGGCGCAATTGATGACTACAACGGGCGCAATTGATGACTACAACGGGCGCAATTGATGACTACAACGGGCACAATTGATGACTACAACGGGCGCAATTGATGACTACAACGGGCGCAATTGATGACTACAACGGGCGCAATTGATTACTACAACGGGCGCAATTGATGACTACAACGGGCGCAATTGATGACTACAACGGGCGCAATTGATGACTACAACGGGCGCAATTGATGACTACAACGGGCGCAATTGATGACTACAACGGGCGCAATTGATGACTACAACGGGCGCAATTGATGACTACAACGGGCGCAATTGATAAATGCGCACTTGAGTATAGGGGAAAATAAAAATAGGTGCAGTTGAGATGTATCGTATCAGGTCCGGATCTAGGGGTGGGGGGGCGACACACACACACACACACACACACACACACACACACACACACACACACACACACACACACACACAACACACACACACACACACACACACACACACACACACACACACACATCACACACACACACACACACACACACACACCACACACGTGACACACACACACACACACACACACACACACACACACACACACACACACACACACACACACCACACACACACACACAACACACACACACACCACGCACGCAATTGATGACACACGCACACACGCACACACGCACACACACACACACACACACACAACACACACACACACACACACACACACACACACACACACACACACACACACACACACACACACACACACACACACACACACACACACACACACACACATACACACACACACACACACACACACACACACAACACACACACACACACACACACACACACACACACACACACACACACCCCGCCACTTTGCCCCAAGCATGTACCTTACACAAGGGTGAAAACTACGAAAATGGCTCGATTGTTGCCTTAATAATCACTAAATTGCAAACATTTTTTAACTAGCCTTTGTTAATTTAACAATCGGTCAGAACACAAACCTATATATGAATACCATCCCATGGGCTCATCAACTCCCAGTTGAGTCTAAACAGAGGCCTTTCGCCAGGTCGGCGAACACGGAATAAAGAATAAGGTTTTTCACCCCCTGGGCCCCACGCAAAGCACTGCCCTGTAGAACCAGGAAAGCTCCCTGGACCCGCTGCGACCCCCCCCCCCCCCGCCCCCGACCCCCCCCCCCCCCCCCCCCCTCCCTACGAATCACTTGGTCCGCCCCTGAAGATATATTAACATTTTAATGCATGTAGTATATATATTTTGTACGTTATGTGATTCAGGAGATGGTGTCCCAAAGTGACCAGTCGTCTGGTGTCCTGCCTTCAGCCCCAGTGGCGCTGGTCACCACAAACGAGGTATAGTACTGTATAGATGGACGAGTAATTAACACTAACACACACAGAGAGAGAGAGAGAGAGAGAGAGAGAGAGAGAGAGAGAGAGAGAGAGAGAGAGAGAGAGAGAGAGAGTCTAAAGTTTACCCTCCATAATATTTTGTATTCCGTACATTGGAACCTTCCCTATTAATATCCCCTATTTAACCTCGGCTGCAAGAGGCTCAACTCCGTTAAGATAGATAAGCCCGCGCGCGCTAAATCACTTAGCTTCGCGCGCTCTGAGACATTGCCCTTCTTTGTATGTATCAAAATTACCTCCCTTATGCCGCAACTCCTTCCCACTTCAAGACCGTATTTTGGGATGCTTTCTCAAGGTCTTAGCAGGGAGATTCCACTGTACTGGTATGGTCAAGGACACTGAAAAGAAAGGCTAATATCCGGTCCCCTTTCCCTATGGCTTGTACCCACGTGTCGTCATATCCGGCCACAAGGAGCGTGCCATATTATGGGAGATCGTCATTTTAGTCAGTAACTTTGTTTGAAAAATGCCAGATCGATGCTGTTTACACACAAATCTGACTAAGATGGCGACACTTCCGTTGGAAGAGTCGAGATGCGCACGCAGGTGGGGGGAGCCTTATGAGTAGTGGGGACAGAAACACTGGTTATGCTCTCTCTCTCTCTCTCTCTCTCTCTCTCTCTCTCTCTCTCTCTCTCTCTCTCTCTCTCTCTCTCTCTCTCTCTCTCAATGTGACACATTTACATTAACTCTTTTTTTTTCAAACCTGAGAGAGTTATCTTTTCATGAGTCAGTTATACTTTGGATAACTACCCCACTAACGATAACTCTATCAGCCCGGCTCGCCGTAACTCTTAAGTAGTCCATCTTACCCTTGTAGAGTCTTTGGTATGGTTGTGTGTTCCAGGAGGGTGTACCAGCAAAAGAGGAGGGTGTACAGGTGGAAGAAGGAGGTGGTGTGGACGTGTTGTCCGGGTTTCCAGGGAAACAGATGCCAAGAAGGTGGGTCAGGAAAATAGAGACCTTGCAGGGGGTATAATGTTTTCCGTCATGTCTGTTAGTCATTCTGTCTGTCCCATTTTATTTTATTTGTCAGTTGGTGGTTGTTGTTTTCCTGTTGTTAGTTCCCGATGTCCCCCCTGTGGGGATACCGGGGGGTCTTTTGCATAACAGTTCCCCCACCTTCTGGAAGTTATGTGCTTGTAACTTCCTCTACTCTATCACTCTCTTTGACTCTGCCTTTTCCCTTTGCTTATCATCTACTACCTTTCTGCCTTACCGGTCCATTCTCCTGCCTTTAAAAAAACAAAAAACAAAAAAACTTTCAAAAATATTTCCTTCAGCCGAAGTTGGACATGCTTGTCGCAGCCAAAATAGTCGCTCGTTCAAATAAATCGCCCGGCTACTATGAGAGTGTGTATTTGCGACATTTTGCGACATTGAGCATGAACCACAAATTTCACTTTTTTCTAGGGTTAGGGTTAGGGTTAGGGTTAGGTAAATGGTTCAAGTAAAGAAAGAGTGAAATTTGTGGTTGTCGCAAATACACACTCTCATAGTAGCGGGCGATTTATTTGAACGAGCGACTATTTTGGCTGCGAATGCTGGGCCTAATTATTCTTTACTTAGGCGCATAACGGCAGCATGACGCATCTGCGCTCATAATTGACAAGAAACTGTCTGAGCGATCGAAGAAGAAGAAGAAGGGGAAAAAAAGCTTTTGAATTTAACAAAAAGCAGGGAAGTATTGTTTTTGTTTCGTCTGTCCGTGCATACATGCGTGTGTGCGAGCGTCCGTTCATGTGCAAAGGGAACTTTGCGCCCATTGTGGTTGACTCCCTGTGTTTGTTGTTTAATTCTTCTTTGTAAAATAGGCTAGTGGATTAATTAGCCCTACATTTTTGCCCCCAAAAAATGGATTTAAAAATAAACAGATTTATGTTTTTATGTTGTGCGAAAGGTAAAATACTTTTCAGTTTTGGAGTTAACCCTTTCACCGCCAGCCATCTTTGAGCCAAAATTTTCCATTAAACTTGTTTGCGGCTACAGAAAAGATTTCAAAAACATCTGTACCTCTATCAGAATCTTTTTTTCCGTTAGTATCTTTATAATTTCAAATGCCCCAAATGGCCTTTTGGTCCAGAAGGCGTTAAACCTCTATTTTCTCTCTCTCTAAAGATTTCATCTGCAATATTGCGGGATTTCTCTGTGACACATTTAGAATAGGGACAATCCTTACTGCCCAAATATAGGAACACAATATAATTGAATAATAGACCCTGAGTTCAAGGGTTTTAATGACATGGGTTTTAAATCATTGTGGTGCAAAAATGCGACATTGGCGGTGAAAGGGTTCTGAATGAATGAATGAGTGAGTGAAAGTTCGTTTAACGTCAAAGTATTGTTGCGGTACCATACCTGATGAGGTTTAACCGAGGCGTGGTTACCGCTACACCTATCTATATTGTTAAAAACTCGGGACTTTACCGGTGTTGCACTGCCTCCGGGCATTGCGGCCAGTATTGTTCCCACCATCTTTGTATTTATAAATGTCCCATATGTGTCTATGACCGAGAGGACGTAAAACACCATTTTTCATTCATTCATTCAGTTCGTTTAACGTCTTCTGGCCTGGAACAGGGACATAGGGCAGTAATAACTATGAAGATAGTGGGAGGATCCTGGAGGTACTGCAGTGCCAGGAAAGTCCTGGAGTGGGTTTTTTTAATAATCAAGATATGTGTAGTCTAAAAGACACATTAATTTATTTTCTTCCTATTGGAAAAAAAGTTATTTCTTCAAGGTAGTTTCAAAGTATAGTTTCAGTAAAAGTAGCTTAGTCTTGATTAATTGTTATAGTCAAACTTATCTCCTTTGTTGATTACTCTCTCTCTCTCTCTCTCTCTCTCTCTCTCTCTCTCTCTCTCTCTCTCTCTCTCTCTCTCTCTCTCTCTCTCTCTCTCGTGTTATTTTCTAGTTTTCGATACAAATGTTATGTGTCTTTATAACCCCCTCCCCCAGCCTCCCTATGATACGGGCAGAAGGCCTAGTCATTAAAATTGTTTGAATTGAATTGAAATCTCTCTCTCTCTCTCTCTCTCTCTCTCTCTCTCTCTCTCTCTCTCTCTCTCTGTAACGGATTTTTTGAAGCCTTTGTTCAAAGAAAAATAAAACAACTAGTAAGTTTTATTTGTGTTCCTTTTTCCCCCAGAGTGTTTCAACTGCACCGTGTTTCATGACGTCATTTCCAGACTGAAAGTTGCTGAGGCCTTCATCAATTTGGTAACAAAAATAGCTACCTACCTAAGTAACTAACTCTCTAAATGAATACAATGAAAACCGCTGTATGTGAAAGTCAAAATTGAAGGGACTGAAATGTTAGTTTGAGATAGACAGTATTTTGAGTTATGAAGACTTTTTAGCATGAACATTATTAATCTGGGACGAGAACATTATTAAGAGTTATCCAGTGTTTCCTGAGTTAGCATGAATCCACTGTAAATAACATAATAAAAGTTACTACAGTGGAATCCTGCTAACTTCTCAAAAACGGGTAACTCAAAAACACTGGATAACTCACAATAATGTTTCGGTCCTAGTTTAATAATCCTTACGCTAAAAAGCCTTTTTAACTCAAAATATTAGCTATCTCAAAGCAAAGATATTCTAAAAGGGTAAGATGGACTACTTAAAGAGCTCGGCGAACCGGGCTGATAGAGTTATCGTTAGTGGCGACAGTACACCATTCACAGTGGAGGCTATCCAAAAACTCAGACTGGAACTTTTGAACGGAGAATTCAACTGGCCTATCGACGTGTAAAATGTGTCCTGTTTCAAAGGGACATAACAGTGTTTCTGTCCTCACTGTACTGTAAAAGAGACCGGATGCTTATTTTCCCCATTACAGTCTTTGCTCAAAGTACAATTTCAGTCACTTCAATTTTGATGTAAGCGATTTTCACTGTAGGCCTATGTAATAGCGCACAGCATGTGACATGATTCCCCTCTCCCCCCTTCCCTAATAACTAAAAGTTACAGCATTATGGCTTTGGTCGAGAGGACGTCACACTTTACTTTTGCGTGGTATGATTGTGCTGCTGATGATGTTGGGTTATCATGAACGCCCAAAGAACATTAGTTTCTTTAATTACAATTTGGAGCTAATTAAATCTAGAATGTCCTTCAAATGATTAACCATCCGCGTGGCGAAAGCTGGTTAATATTTTCAGGGCAGTCTGTCTCTGTCTGACACTATCTATCTATCTGTTAGTTTATTTGAACACGATAGCGTTTGAACGGACGGACCCAGGAGGCTCAAATATTGCACGCGGATAGGTAGTTAGGATATCTAGGCCAAGTTCGAAGATAAAGGTCATCGTTCAAAGGTCAAAGTCACTGGAACCGTTTTTGCAAGACTAGTCCAAGGGAAGCAAATCTTGCTTTGAAACCGATCACCAATAGCACCTTGTTACTTCCCTTCACTTGTTTTTAAGGTGCTAACTGTCGGCTCTCACTCTGTCAATTTTTGCCTGCGGATATGTAGCTAGGATATATAGGCCAAGTTCAAAAATGATACTTGATCAAAGGTCAAGGTTATTGGACCCGAAAATGGTGCCACACGGCTGGTTGATCCTGCGTTTTCACGCTCTAGTTTGATACTAATGAAAAATCATCGAACATGACACTGAGTTGTCTGCGTTTGGCGAAGTTTCTATATCAATGTCTGTCCTTTCGCGCGCGTGCGTGTGCGTGCGTGCGTGCGTGTGTGTGTGTGTGCGCGCGCGCGCGTGTGTGCGTGTGTGAGTGTGGGTGTGAGAGAGAGAGTGTGTGTGTGAGTGTTAAAATATAATCTTTATGATTCATTCATTTGCTATCATGTATGGGTGAATGCCATAACTGTCTATCTGTGTTCTTTATTCCTTTTGAGATAGACTGTTCTGGGTGACCCTCGTTATTATATATATATAGGGTAAGACGGGGTAAAAAGCCCATGGCCGGGTAAGAAGCCCATGCCAATTATCTCATGAAATAAAGAAAATTTCAGTCACATTTTGCCCATGAGACGAGTGTTAATGTTTAGCATTCGTCTCATGGGCAAATTTGACTGAAATTTTCTTTATTTCATGAAATAATTGGCATGGGCTTCTTACCCGCCCATGGGCTTTTTACCCCGTCTTCCCCTATGTCTGTATCATATCATATCATGGCACTATAGGCTTTTCAGCCTTTTGCTCTCTAGATTGGTTCTTTTTGTTATTTATGTTGTATCGGCATTGCCGATCGACTACTTAAGCAGTCGTGTTTTATTTGTCTAATTTATTTAAAATGACTGAATACACAATATTTTGAAAATATCGATCTAATGAGTTCTTGAATGCATTTAGTGACGATGCATTTCATTCACTCCTTGACAGCCTTCGAGGTCGGACGCTTTTTTTGTGAGCTGTGTTTTTTTGCACTTAGCCCTTCTACCCGTGTATTTTTGTCAAGTTTATTTCTCTTCTCACTACTTGACTCTATTATCGTGTTCGGTTCTTTTTTTTCTTTTCCTTTTTGTCCAATCTTTGTTTTATTTTTACTGCCTTTATCTTCTCGTGCTTGCTGCTACAATACTTTTCCCACGTGAAATGGGGTCTCAGTCGCCATCGTCGAATCAGCAAGGTACGAACGTGCTACCTGTTTTCATTCACGTCAGAAGCTTACCGGGTGAGGCAGAAAAACGTTACAGCGTTGCTGAAATATGTGGCGCTTGTGAAAAAAGGACGGGTTATGGGTCAATTCTAGGAGCACAAAAACTTGGAGTTTGGCGTATTTACCCTCTGTCAACAGAGACTCGCACAAAACTGCTACTGACCGGTATCGTATTGCGCGGGGTCTCGGTCACTCTGTTTGACAAGAACCCTCTTATTGTCTCAACCAAAGACGGCGAAACCGAAATCAAAACAACAAAGCTGACTATAGGAAACTTGCCCATTTCTTTCTCCAATGATGAAATCCATGACATGCTGAAAAAGCTGGACGTTAAACCGCGTTCAGCCCTATTCATGGAACGTGACAGACAGAGCTCGGGGCTGACCCACTGGATCACAGGGCGCAGATTCCTGTACGTGGAGGTTCCTGAGCAGCCGTTGCCGACACGTGTCGACATGGGCCCCTTCAAAGCCACGCTGTTCCATGTGGAGCAAAAAGCGTTGCATCAGCAACAACAGCAGCAATGTGGAAAATGCCTGCAGAAGGGGCATTCTTCGAAATCCTGCCTGAATGACGTAGTGTGTCTCTCGTGCAAGAATTCGGGACATAAACGAGGCTCTCCTCAATGCCCCAGCCTGCCCCCTACTGAAGATTCCCACCCATCCCCCCAAGCCTCCGTTGATGACACCGCCCAACCCGCCAGAGGCGACCCCACTGCTACCTCTTCCATCCCTGTTCCTTTTCCCCAGCCATGTGTCAAACCCCCTCCCCCCACCCCACCACCCGCAACGACAAAGACTACGGATCAACCTTCAAAACCGGATCCAACTAGACAGAGCAGGCCGCGGATTGCCGAGGTTTCCACAGCCCATGAGGTACGATCTCGATCGTGCACCCCCAACCAGCGCAAACGACGGAGCTCCCCTGGTTCCTCTGACAGCCCAGGCAAGCTGTCCAAAAAGTCGGTGGACTACTGGAAAATTTTTCGTGTGGTTGAAAGCCAGAAAACTGACAACACAAACAACGCCGGATCCCAGGAGCCTGCCTCAGTGTGTGGAGGCAGCATCGACCCTGCCCAGTCCCAATGGGACTCCACCAGCAGCTGGGGGTAAGAAAACAGCGCCATCCTTGGCGTCTTCTCGGCCACGACATATTGGACTGCCCATGGAATTTCGATTTAAGGATATTGAATTAGGTCTCTCTCTCTCTCTCTCTCTCTCTCTCTCTCTCTCTCTCTCTCTCTCTCTCTCTCTCTCTCTCTCTCTCTCTCTCTCTCTCTCTCGTCTCTCTCTCTCCTCTCTCTCTCGCTTCTCTCTCTTGACTGTGCGTGCGTGTGTGCGTGTTTCCGACTGTGTAACAGTGTGTGTGATGCGTGTGTGTGGGTAGAACCCCTATCAATGAATAAATGTGTACTTAAGAATGGAAACGATTTCTGTATGTACGATTAATGTAAATGGACTTCGTAATAAGTTTAAAAGAAAAAGTTTATTTAGATGCCTGAAACAGAACAATTGTGACATTGTGTGCATGCAAGAAACTTATATCCTTGAAAAGGATCAAGATGTATGGCAAAAAGAATGGGGTGGCAGTTTACTTTGTTCACCAGTTTCTAATCAAAGTAAAGGTCAGGTCACTTTAATTCGAAAGAACTTTCCATATAATACTAATAACCTAGAAGGAGAGAGCATCATACGCGGGGATTTGAATTGCGTGTTAAATAATGAATTAGACATAGTTAATGGACAACCACACAGTGCAGCTGATGTGCGAGGTTTTCAGAACCTTATTCTGTCTTGCTCTTTCAATGATGTTTGGCGGCTTCATCACCCTGAAGAAAAAGAATATACGTGGAGCCGTAGATCACCATTTATTGCCAGACGACTGGATTATTTATTGGCTACTGATTGTATATTTGAAAAAATTGTCTCCTGTAATATCTTGTCTGTATCACAGACGGATCACAGGCTAGTAGAATTAAAGTATAGGGTTTCTCAAGTTACAAGAGGTCCATCATATTGGAAGTTTAATGATAGCCTTTTACGTGATATTGACTTTGTACAAACCATGAACACAATGATTGAACAATACTCTGAAGAATATGAACACATAGATGTTCAAACAAAATGGGATTTGTGTAAAATTAAAATACGAGAATTTTCCATGAAGTACTCAATTCACAAAAAGCAAAAGCAAAAAAAACAATTAAAGGACTTTCAATTTCGGCTCTCTAACGCCGAAAAAGCACTGTCATCAACCCCAGACAACTTTCAGCTGTTGAATCAGGTAGACTCTCTAAAACGATCGATAGAAGTATTTGCTTACCAGGAGGCCAGAAGTGCACAGGTAAGATCTCGCATCAAATTTATTGAAGACGGGGAAAAGAACACTAAATATTTTTTAGGCATGGAAAAAGCCAGGGCCAATGGTAAAATTATGGATAGGTTGAAAAACTCAGAAGGGGAAATCTTTTCTTCACAGGAGAGTATTATGGAAGAACAAGTTCGATTTTATAAAGACATATACACAAACAAAAGAGAGTTTGAAGAAGCGAAAGCAAATGAATTTATGTGTAATTGCAATGTCCCTAAATTAACAGAGGAGCAGCGACTAGATCTAGATTCAGAGCTTTCATTAGCTGAAATAGCGTCAGTATTAAAAACAATGAAAGGGGGATCTGCACCTGGGCCTGACGGAATAACTACTAATTTTATCAAATTCTTTTGGTCTAAATTACAAAAACTGATTTTCGATTCGTTCAATGCCGCTTATCAACAGGGGGAGATGTCAGTGACCCAAAGGCAGGCCGTTCTCACTCTTATTCATAAGGGGAAGGGACTAGCTAGAGACGAACTTTCTAACTGGCGTCCCATTTCTCTCACTAACACCGACTATAAACTGATGGCTAAATGCCTAGCCTTACGCCTATCTAAAACACTTCCGCATATAATACATGATAATCAGGTGGGATTTATGAAAGGACGGAAGGTTAGTACAATGATAAGATTGATTGATGATTCAATTGACATGATGAACACATCAAATAAACCAGGCATACTTCTGGCAGTCGACTATCGCCGTGCCTTCGATTCCATCTCAAAAGAGTTTATAATCTGGGCATTTAAACGTTTTGGCTTTGGGGAACACTTCGTAAGATGGGTCCAAGTGATCACTGCTAACACAGAGAGCTGTGTCAACTATTTGGGTTGGTTGTCTGAGAGCTTCCCAGTCAGGTGTGGAATACGTCAAGGATGCCCCTTCTCCCCACTGGCCTTTATTTTAGCACTAGAGATGCTAGCGATTAAAGTTAGAGATGATACGCAACTGAAAGGATTGAAATTACCTATCTTGACAACAGCTACAACTCTAACAAACTTGCTGAAAATTTTATTATATGCTGACGACATTACTTTATTTTTGCAAGATCAGCATGATTTAGAAAGGGTTCTCAACATAATTAGTAAATTTTCTGATTTTTCTAATCTGGATATTAATAAAAACAAAACTGAAGCCATGTGGCTGGGTTCAAAGAAACATTCGGATGAAACATTTTTTAACCTAAAATGGAAGACCAGAGTTAAAATAGTTGGAATAGTTTTCTCCAACTCCACTCCTGCCTCCACAATTGAGGAAAACTGGTCAACAAGAATAGATAACATACAGAAAATAATGGTATTGTGGTCAAAACGTAATCTGAGTATAAGTGGGAAAATATGTATTATCAAAACATTTTTAGTGTCACAGTTTGTGTATATCATGCAGGCTTTAGTGGTTCCAACGAGTGTTCTTAACAAACTAAACACTCTTTTATTCAGATTTCTATGGAAGAAGAAATTTTCGAACAAAAGAGCATATGAAAAGGTTAAAAGAGTCGTTGTTTGCAGTGACATAGAAAAAGGGGGTTTAAAAATGATTGATGTCAATACAATGCAGACGTCATTCCTTTTGTCTTGGGCAGTCCAGCTGCTCCAGTCTGAAGGGGAAACATGGTCGATAATCCCTAAGTCCCTCTTCTCTGTCCTTGGCACCAGTTTATCCTGTTTTAAATCAGATGTTTCTTCAACACAATTTGCTGGATTGAATTATATCAAATCCGAATTCTGGAAAAATGTATTAAAAATATGGCTAGATAATGTGACTAAGCTTAAGAACGGCCCTCGTGATACATTATTTTTTTAAAACCATGACTGTTTATGGAATAACTCACGATTAATGTACAGACAAAAATGTTTGTTTTTTAAAGAGTGGGCTTCTGCTGGCATCTCTCTGATTTCAGATATGGTAGTTGACGGTAATGTTTTGTCCTTCGAATATGTATGTGAGAAGGTAGGTAATAAGCCAGCTCGTCAATTTGAATATAATGCAATATGCACAGCCTTGCACTCCCGTTCAGCCGAACAAATGCTTCGTTTATATTCTACCGAAGATAGGAATATAATCACACCTCGCGTTAAAATCACTCCTCAAATCATTCGACATCATCTGACGACATATTCTACTATTCAACCATGCGCTCTAAATTTCTGGCTACGTAAATACAATATCGTTCTTACAGAACATCACTGGTCAATTGCACGCATTTCTACTAAAGAAGAAAGACTAAGACTCCTACACTGGAAACTACTTCATAATATCTATCCCACAAATATTCTTCTCTATAGAATGGGTCTCAGAAATAATACTCTTTGTACTTTCTGTAACGAAACTGATTTCATTGAACATTTCTTTTTCAAATGTTCTAGAATAGAGAAAGTGTGGAAAACGTGCACTGACGTAATCTTCAAGGAATCCAACCAACAAATATCTCTAACAGAAACTGATATTCTATTTGGATACATACCAGACAAAGGCAAAACACCGTTTGTTCGATATGTAAATCATATAATTTTAATTGCTAAAATGGTGATTAGTAAATTTCGGTATGGCATTGGTTATGACATTACAACCCTTTTTGAAAAAGAACTAGATATACGGAAAACATTTTTAAATCCATAACTAAACTCCCCCCCCCCCCCCCCCCCCCCCCCCCCCCCTCTCTCTCTCTCTCTACGAGCGCGTGCGCGCACACACACACGCGCACTCACACACACAAGTGCACGCTCACTCGCGCATACGCGCACGCACACATTCACACACGCACGCACGCGCGCGCTCGCGCTCACGCACACACGCACGCACGCGCACACGCGCACACACAAACACACATACACCCTGTTTTCTTCTGTTTTCCCGTTTGTTTGTTTAGATCCCCCCCCCCCCCTTTTTTTGATGAAGTTTCATTCTTCTTTTTTTTTTTTGTTTTTTTTTTTGTTTTTTTGTTTTTGTTTATTTGTTTTTGGATTTTGTTTCTTTAAAGATTATTTTCTTCCATAGGCACATCTTTTTTTATGGAAACAGTTGTACTTATATCTAGAGGCATTAAGTTGTAGATTTATTGATGAATTAATTCTATTAATTAATTTAATTATTTATTTACCATTCTACTAATTTTTGCATATGTTTTGTTAATGTTTGTTGAAAAAAAGAAGAAAAAAAAGAAAACAAATTGGAAAAAAATTGTGGTTGATCTCCAGCAACAGCAGCGAGGTGTGTTTTGTATTAGTAAGAGAGATAGAGCGGTGTTATCATGTGTTTTGTATTGGTAAAGAGATAGAGCGGTGTTATCATGTGTTTTGTATTAGTAAAGAGAGATAGAACAGTGTTATCATGTGTTTTGTATTGGTAAAGAGATAGAGCGGTGTTATCATGTGTTTTGTATTAGTAAAGAGAGATAGAACAGTGTTATCATGTGTTTTGTATTGGTAAAGAGATAGAGCGGTGTTATCATGTGTTTTGTATTGGTAAAGAGATAGAGCGGTGTTATCATGTGTTTTGTATTAGTAAAGAGAGATAGAACAGTGTTATCATGTGTTTTGTATTAGTAAAGAGATAGAACGGTGTTATCATGTGTTTTGTATTAAGTAAAGAGATAGAGCGGTGTTATCATGTGTTTTGTATTAGTAAAGAGAGATAGAACAGTGTTATCATGTGTTTTGTATTGGTAAAGAGATAGAGCGGTGTTATCATGTGTTTTGTATTGGTAAAGAGAGATAGAACAGTGTTATCATGTGTTTTGTATTGGTAAAGAGATAGAGCGGTGTTATCATGTGTTTTGTATTAGTAAAGAGAGATAGAACAGTGTTATCATGTGTTTTGTATAAGTAAAGAGAGATAGAACAGTGTTATCATGTGTTTTGTATTGGTAAAGAGATAGAGCGGTGTTATCATGTGTTTTGTATTGGTAAAGAGAGATAGAACAGTGTTATCATGTGTTTTGTATAAGTAAAGAGAGATAGAGCGGTGTTATCATGTGTTTTGTATTAGTAAAGAGAGATAGAACAGTGTTATCATGTGTTTTGTATTAGTAAAGAGAGATAGAACAGTGTTATCATGTGTTTTGTATTGGTAAAGAGATAGAGCGGTGTTATCATGTGTTTTGTATTGGTAAAGAGAGATAGAACAGTGTTATCATGTGTTTTGTATTGGTAAAGAGATAGAGCGGTGTTATCATGTGTTTTGTATTGGTAAAGAGAGATAGAACAGTGTTATCATGTGTTTTGTATTGGTAAAGAGAGATAGAACAGTGTTATCATGTGTTTTGTATTGGTAAAGAGATAGAACGGTGTTTTAAAAAAAAAAAAAAAAAAAAAAAAAAAAAAAAAGTGACGATGCATTTACTTAAATATAATTATATTGTACGACGGTATAATGTTTAAGACCTGTACATTTGCAATCATTAATTTTTATGGTCAACATAAAATATCAGTTGCAGTATAAAGACGCTCCGGACGATTACGGCAACAAGGCGACACCTTTGCCCCCATGTGAAAAATGCCCCCCTGGACCCAAAGGGGACAAAGGGGACTCGGGTCCACAAGGACCCCCGGGCTTACCCAGCAGCAAAGCGGTATCTGCAGGAAGGATAGGTCTACAGCAGATTGGCCCCGCTGGTCCCCGGGGCCCTAAGGGGGACACCGGTGCTAGGGGACTGCCAGGCCCCCGTGGGAAGAAAGGCCCCCGGAGGAACATCTCCCAAGCAGAGCTGCAGAGAGAGAAAGGTGTGTGTGTGTGTGTGTGTGTGTGTGTGTGTGTGCACGCGCGCGTGTGAGTATGAATGTCAGTGTACGCCGTGTAGGGGTCGGGGGAGGATGAGGGGGAGGAAGGACCGGGGGGGGGGGGGGGGTTGTACATAGGCCGTGGAATCAGTCTATGAATTCAAGGCTTTCGTGGAATCAGCAGGACACTCTGATACTGTACTGTACGACGGTACTGTACAAAATGGATCTCCGTCCTGAATTAAGACTATACGGCCTGAATGAAAATCCGTTTAACACCCTCCGGTCTGAAACAGACACACATGGGACATTAGTAGATATAAAGATGGTGGGAACGATCCTGGAGGCAATGCCCGGAGGCAGTACAACTCCAGGAAAGTCCCGAATTTTTAACCGATATTTGTATAAAGACTAGGGTAGGTTTGCTTCATTTTATGAGATAATTGGGGTGGGCTTCTTACATAAATATCATACATGGACATCATACATAAATATACCTTTCAGATGTTGATACATTCTTAAATTCCTTAATGTCTTTATTGCAAGTAAGAAACTAATCATTAAGCCGACTGCTTTGCTGTGACCCGCCCATGCGCTTTTTACCCCGTCTTCCCCTATGTCTGTTAACAGTTTCGATTAATTATAAAATGTTATAAACAGATACTGATGTAATTTAGAGGATGCCGATATCTAAGTCTACCATTCCACCAAACTTTGAATGTAGGCTAATTTTTATTCAGTACAGTATAGCCTATAGGTCTACAATGTTGGTGAAGGGAAGGATTTCTTAAAACTGTCTTTAAAAAAAAAGAAGTCAGTTTCCTAAATTTATCCTTCCTTTCTTTCTTGCTTCTTCCAATCCATTTCCTTTCCCATCTCTCGTGAAATAAAGCAAATTTCAGTCCCATTTTGTCTCATCTATTTTGCCCATGAGACGAATGCTAAACATTAATTACACTCGTTTCATGGGCAAAATAATGTTTAGCATTCGTCTCATGGGCAAAATGGATGAGACAAAATGGGACTGAAATTTGCTTTATTTCATGAGATAATTGGCATGGGCTTCTTACCCGCCCGTGGGCTTTTTACCCCGTCTTCCCATTTTGCCCATGAGACGAGTGTTAATGGTTTAGCATTCGTCTCATGGGCAAAATGGATGAGACAAAATGGGACTGAAATTTGCTTTATTTCATGAGATAATTGGCATGGGCTTCTTACCCGCCCATGGGCTTTTTACCCCGTCTTCCCTAACATTGGTTTTTATTGTGTGTGTTTTCCCCTTTAGATCAAGAAAAGAGAATTGCACGCTTGGAATTTAGAGTGCAGGTAAGTGGATCTGTCACTCGGTATATTGTTGTCGTAACTGTTTTGTGTGTGTTAATTGTTGTTGTTGTTATTAGTGATGGGCCAAATCGATCTTAACCCATCTGCTCTAGAGAAAATTGCTTTTAGGACTATTTTGTCGTTGGAGCTATATCATCTTGCTTTTGTTTTATTGTCCACGACTGACTCCCTATAGTTTATACCATGCTCTTTGCTTGTGCTTTGCTGTATCTTGTTTTACACACACACACACACACACACATTAAAAAAAAAGATATCTCAATCACAACAGCCACTATATACCACTTAATGCGCTTGACCAAGACACTCATCACATTACTTCCTTGGCGGAATATCTAGCCCATGTGTCCATGGCCGACAATAGCTGTCAAATGCCACCTGTCCAGTGTGCTGCTGATAAAATAAATATATATGGCTTGGCGGGTCTGTAACCAATGTTTTTTTTGCAGGTAACGCGGATAAACAGTCAAAGCAAAATACGCAGGCCTACTTAGATGTTAGCCCAGCCTGAGCCCTCCAGAACATCACCCACCTCCTCTGCTATCTGAGAAAAGTGCTAGACGACATGAAAGGCATGCATTCATACACACAAAATAGTGATTTTAACTTCGATATCCTCGATTCATGTCCATGTGTGCGCAGGCCCGGTCTGGAAGGAGAGGTGTTACAGCTGCAGGCTTTGCTCAACAGCAGTTTAAAGATGGCGGAGCAGTTAGGGAAAAGTGCTAATCGTAGACATGGCAGGCATCTTTCATACACACAAAATAGTGATTTTAACTTCGGTCCTCGATTCATGTCCATGTGTGTGCAGGGTCTGGAAGGAGAGGTGTCACAGCTGCAGGCTTCGCTCAACAGCAGTTTAAAGATGGCGGAGCAGTTTGACACCCTGCAGAAAAGAGTGGTCCTGCTGGAGGAGACCTTTCTTCGCGTCTCAGGCAAGTTGGACGACCATTTCTTATTTCTAACCTCTGATTCATCAGCCCCTCACCCACCCACCCTACCCCCTTTTCTGACTGACCAACGCTGTGATGGTCAATTTATATAGCAATTGAGAGCTGTACAATAAATTAAATTGAACAAAGGGTGAATACTCTCTAATTACCTCCCCTTCACCAAAGTTGATTAGGATACCAATCACCTAGCAGTGCGTGGGTCAGAACAATAAATTATTTTCAAAAGAATTGGAATATAATTGTTCCCTACAGCTTAGTCTTTCGTGGAAGACTATATGATTCTCAAACTAGAGGGCATTTGTGTCGGCTCTTGTGCTGCTGCCAAAGGGATTGGTTGGCCTTAAGGTACCTTCCCCAACGCCAGCTGACCTCAAATCCCTTTGGCCGAGAGAGAGAGAGAGAGGGGGGGGGGGGGTCCTAAGCAAGACATCTCCTCTATAAAGATATTTTGGCCCAGCCCGCCGGAATAGCAGCTGCCCCCTCTGCTATCTAGCAGTTTGCCGATTAGCTCGTGATCAGTAGTTGGTTTTGTCTTCTGGGAGCCTTCTCCAACAACTGTGCTAAATTTAATTTACTCTTGGTTGAGGAAGTGGGGATGTCCCCTTGGTAGAGCATCTTTTTAAAGGGCGATAAAGGCACGAAAGGGCGATATGGGGGGGGAAACCTGTATAACTGTATGATCGCACATGCTTGTGCGAATGTGATCAAAACCCATCTGCAGTATTGGGGATTCTTCTGTGACATATATGAAATAAGGTCTACCCTTACTTCCCAAAACTAAGACAATAGAGTCTTTGGATAATGGACCCCAATTTGATGCCTTTTAGTGACATAGGTGTTAAATCACTGTGGTGCTAAAATGCGACTTTGGCGGTGAAAGGGTTAAAAGTCAAGTCTAACCATAAAAAAGCTTTAACAAAAATTCTACATGACACACATTCAACTAATATCAAAACCTTCTACATACATTACGGGCCTGCTTTTCATTCCTTTTGCAGACAACGCTGTAAGGAAAGCCTCGAAGAACGCAACACAGAGGCAAGTAGTGGCACTGGACCGTACAACCCTGACAGCCAAAAAGCGCCACATACAACAAGCAGACGCAGGCCCGGACATCGCTTCGATGTCGGCACGTGAATTCCGAGCCAGTCCAACCCTCACTTCCGACCACGTGACACACAAAGGTGACGTCAAATGCCCCTGCCCCCAAAAAACACCTTCCCTTCCACCCCCTCCACCCATCCCGGATCGAGTTCTTGAGGCCATGTTCCCGGGACAAAACGTCTCCAATGACAAATTGCTGAGCAGAAAAGGCTTGTGCCGACGAGTCAGAGAAGAACTGAAGGAACTGTTACGGAAGAAGTTTGACTTTTTCGGTGAAGAAGGATCTCTAGATCAAGCAAATCCCATGCTCCCACCTCATTCAAAGAAAAAGCTACCCAGAAACGATTCCCCGGAAAAGGTCCAGGATTCTTCTTCTCCTTTGAAGATAAAAGAAAAGAAGATTGCTCATCAGTCAGAATCGATGTCACTCACTGCTAGTGCTAGACCTCCGACGACTCGAAAAATGAAGACGATCGATCTGATGAAAAACTGGATACCTTTAAGCGATGCGCAAAGCTTGCTTCATCCTCATGGCCGTAACAAGCAGCATGAAGAAAGAGGTGATATAAAAGATGGGGGAATGGTTGGTCAGTTTTCTGAAGCAATCCTACAGACTGGAGGTGGAAGCATGTTAGAACCATGGACAATGATGATAATAATAACAGTGATGACCGTAGTGAATGCGTAAACAACATTTTGCTATGCATGCAGTATGCAGATCGATCATAAACCATATTTCGTGTGTGTGAAATTTGGAAGATGCGTGAGGAAGAGGAGAACAAAGATGAGGGAAAGGGAATATTATATTGATAAATTCAGCTCAAGCACACAAATCTCAATTTCATATTTAACATTGAAATAATTACAGTCTAGCCAGTCACACATAATCAACACATAACAAGATGGTCACATTTTGTAAGTTTAATATTATTATAATTGGAAAGACTAAAACCGAAACCCTTATTTACCAATGTCAATACAATTGTTCTTAATTCTGGAAATAAACAAGTTCTACAAAATCCTGTTCAACTGTTGCTAGTGTTGGTCTGTTGTCCTATGACCTGTAACATTCATACAACTTCATGGAATGTACAAAGTCTTGAGCATTTCTTCTGTGAATACTTGAAGAAACTGAAAAAATCTCTAAGTTTAACTGATGTTTTAGCTTTCATCTTGAATTAATGCAAAACAGAAATTACATCATTCATAAATATACCTTTCAGATGTTGATAAATTCTTAAATTCCTTAATGTCTTTATTGCAAGTAAGAAACTAATCATTAAGCTGACTGCTTTGCTGACTTTTTTTTTTAACGACTTTCTTTTTGCCATTATATGAAATATTTTTTATAAATTATTACTAGTTTTATATTCTTTAAAAGTAAATAGGTTTGGGTTTTTTCTTTAAAGATAAAAGGCAAGAAAAAGCAAAAACAAACTATCCAAAGGGAAAAATAGACTACAGCAAATAAAAAATAAAAAAGGTTATAATACCATTACAACCAAACCACCACCACCACCACCACCTTTTGAGAAAAAAGCGTTAGAAAAAAGGCAAGAATTTCTCATCAAAAGCAACTGAAAACACACAAAAACAACAACAAAAACCCAACAACCAACAAACAGGCATCAGAATACTCCAGAATTTCTCATCAAAAGCAACTGAAAACACACAAAAACAACAACAAAAACCCAACAACCAACAAACAGGCATCAGAATACTCCAGAGTCCAATCCGCGGACGAACAACACTCGCCATGACTCAGAGTCGACATCAAGTCGGACCCCACAAATCTCTAGTCCGTAGTTGGCATCATTGCGATCATTCGCTATCCGATTTCTCGTGGAAAAGTTCAAAGTTCTCACACCATCGTAGTCTCCCGCGATCATATCCTCTAAATCGACTCATTTAAAACCCAAATCACAATCACTGTCATCAAAACAAACTCTGAAACAGTGAAAGTAAGAGTCTAGAGAGCTCTAAACTCGGAAGAAAAAACAAACATGGCCGTGATTTTTCGTTTCCGAAGGCGCAGTATGAAAACAAACCGTTTAAGAATACCATTTGAGAATAAGATTGCGCTGCCTCATGAAGTACAAACCGCGGCCGGCAGTGCCAAAACCGCGGCCAGTGGCTAGCAAAACCACGGACCGTTCTGATGCCTGAACAAAAAACAATTCTAATGAAAACAATGATTCAAGAAAACAAAAATAGTTTCAACAAATTATTCATCAGCATAAATTGTATATTAAACTCACATTAACTCTTCTACTACCAAGTATTACTTAGACTGTTTACCGTTGCGCACCAAGTCATTTTTGCCGCTGCACTGATTTTCGCACACACTCACTTTAAAAATTAATTAAAAAAATACTCGCTCGAATCATCACTAAATTTACCTGTGTCGATCTGCTGCTGCAAACCCAAGATCGTTTCAACACTTTCGATGCTCTTTTTGATTCGCCTAAGTTCAGATTCTGCCACTTATTCCACAGTAAATGCTTCGTCGGCACTGTCGCCATCTTGTAGAGGTTCACACCAAAAGTTGTCAGTTTCCATCGTTGAAAACGCGATGAAAATCGATTGAAAATTACAAAATTTAGCCTACAAATGAAGATGGCGGAAGGTTGTGCTTTCCCTGAGCGAACTGCGCATGTCACAGAGGTAAAGGATGTGATGTCACTTGATATAAATAGCGCAAAGGGGGACACCGGGTTTCCCAAGGTTGCTGGCGGTCAAACTCGCCCACGGCTTGCAACAGTAAAGTCCGACTCAGCGTTTAGCCGCCGACGGCAGTAGAAGAGCTAAAAGGCAACTGCTCTTTTCTGGTCAAAAACACTTTGATTTTAGAGGAAAAGCCTCAAAGCAAATTGCACCTTATAATATGACTAGTAATATAGTAAGAACACATAACAAAATCTGAATTTTGTGTAAAATTTCAGGGTGCACCTTATAATCAGAAGCACCTGATAGTCCGAAAAACATGCTATTTATTTAGGCCATTAGCCCATAAAAACATTGTCAAGGAACAAAAAATAACACAAAACATATACTAGACAACTCAAACTTGATCAGCAACATTATTATGAAGACATGCTCTCTTGACTAGGAGCCCATAAAAACATTGTCAAGGAAGAAAAAATAACAAAACATATACTAGACAACTCAAACTTGATCAGCAACATTATTATGAAGACATGCTCTCTTGACTAGGAACCAAAATAACATACAATGGAGTTTGGAGAAAAAACACATCAAAAAGAACAAAACTACTGACTTTGATTTGCAAAACATAATCCCAAGATCAGATTTGTAGTAAACTAAGGATAATGAGATACACTTCAGATATGCTTGGAAGTGTTAATGGGTACATTAGTGTGTGATGCCAATTTTCTTTAAAACAATTAATACATAGAGACCAATGTAAAGAAAGTGTGCGTGTGTGTGTGTGTGTGTGTGTGTGTGTGTGTGTGTGTGTGCGTGTGTGTGTGTGTGAATAGTGTAAATATTTAAAAGCAGAAGAAAAAAAGTGGACAAAAAATACCAAAAAATGTATAAGGTACAATGAAACCATAAACTTTACAATAAAAGCAGCTGCTATATCATCTGAAACAACAAAGAGTATTTACACATATTTAAAAAAAATGACTTCTGTATACTTTTATATTTCTGAGTAGCATCCAAGCATTTTATACAGATTCAAGAAGGGCATTGCAAAGTATGCCAACAATTCGACCAACTCCATCACCACAAAAACTAACAGCTTTAGGCAGCATACCACCATACCAAATTTGAAGTGATTCTGTGCCAAGATGAGAGAAAGAAATAAACACAGATGGACAGACACAACTCATCACTTTAGCCTTGTGCTTTGAAGACTGAGGATGCACTTGAAACAGTGGATGGATGCCTCGTGCCTCCATACATGGAGCTCGACGACCTCACCCCCTTCACGAGTCTCTCCCCGTGGGGATACTGGAGGGGAATTTCAGTACAAATAGATCCCCCACCTTCTGGAAGTTCTGTGCTTCTAACTTCTAATCTATCACTCTCTTTGACTCTGCCTTTTTCTCTTTGCTTACTGTCATCTACTATCCTTCTGTCTTACTGGTCCATTCTCTTGCCTTTGTTCTAGAAATTCTTGAACAAGGATTTTCTTTAGCCAAGGCGGCATCAGCACTATATGACAGGAAACTGTCTAAACAATCGACAAAAAAGAAAGAAAGATGATACATATGTTGTTGACATGTTTTGCCGATATACGAAACCAGCATACATATCTTGTTGACATGTTTTGCCGATATACAAAACCAGCATACATATCTTGTTGACATGTTTTGCCGATATACAAAACCAGCATACATATCTTGTTGACATGTTTTGCCGATATACGAAACCAGCATACATATCTTGTTGACATGTTTTGCCGATATACAAAACCAGCATACATATCTTGTTGACATGTTTTGCCGATATACGAAACCAGCATACATATGTTGTTGACATGTTTTGCTGATATACGAAACCAGCATACATATGTTGTTGACATGTTTTGCCGATATACGAAACCAGCATACATATCTTGTTGACATGTTTTGCCGATATACGGAACCAGCATACATATCTTGTTGACATGTTTTGCCGATATACGAAACCAGCATACATATCTTGTTGACATGTTTTGCCGATATACGAAACCAGCATACATATCTTGTTGACATGTTTTGCCGACATACAAAACCAGCATACATATCTTGTTGACATGTTTTGCCGATATACAAAACCAGCATACATATCTTGTTGACATGTTTTGCCGATATACGAAACCAGCATACATATGTTGTTGACATGTTTTGCCGATATACGAAACCAGCATACATATGTTGTTCACATGTTTTGCCGATATACGGAACCAGCATACATATGCTGTTCACATGTTTTGCTGATATACGAAACCAGCAAAACTATCAATATTCATCAACATACTGGACAACATTAACAACAAAATGAAGGGTCAATCTAAGCAATATAATTTTTGAGAAAATAATTCCTAGTAGATCTGAAGATCAAATTATTATTTTAATTATAAGCTGATTTTTTTCCAATAGAATATAAAATATATGGAAACATATTGAACTTTCTTTTTTTTTCTCAACAGATACATACATATAAGGCATTTTTTCTGACAACATAAAAAGTCATGAAAACATTTATTGTACAAGATAATATTTTGTAACAATTTAGAAAGACATATTCAAAGGAATGTTTGTTTCTCTTTGATAATACGTAAATAGGCTGCGTGTAATACTGTTTTCCACAAACAAAAATAATAAAACACAATCTACTATGGTCATTGTACATTATGACTATGAACAAACAAACGAAAACAGTAGCTGTATGATAAATCACAATTATAGAACAATTAAATTACTTTGAAGTCTAGCTTTTTTTAAAAATGTGATAACTCCTATGCTATAATTGTTTATTAATATAATAGAGCTTGAAAAAAAGACAATCTTATTACAACAATAAACACAGGTTTACCATATTTTTGGACTATAAGGCAATATTTTATTCCCTGCGCCTTATATGACTAGTAATATAGTAAGAACACATAACAAAATCTGAATTTTGTGTCAAATTTGGGGGTGCACTTTATACTCAGAAGCACCTGATAGTCTGAAAAACATGCTATTTCTGTAGGCCATTAGCCCATAACAACATTGTCAGGGAACAAAAAATAACATAAAACATATACTAGACAACTCAAACTTGATCAACAACATTATTATGAAGACATGCTCTCTTGATTATGAACCAAAATAACATCAAAACATCAAGCAAGTACTAGGCAACCCATAATGTTACCAACATCGTTAAGAAGACATGCTCTCTTGATTATGAACCAAAATAACATCAAAACATCAAGCAAGTACTAGACAACCCATAATATGTTACCAACATCGTTAAGAAGACATGCTCTCTTGATTATGAACCAAAATAACATCAAAACATCAAGCAAGTACTAGGCAACCCATAATATGTTACCAACATCGTTAAGAACACATGCTCTCTTGATTATGAACCAAAATAACATCAAAACATCAAGCAAGTACTAGGCAACCCATAATATGTTACCAACATCGTTAAGAAGACATGCTCTCTTGATTATGAACCAAAATAACATCAAAACATCAAGCAAGTACTAGACAACCCATAATATGTTACCAACATCGTTAAGAAGACATGCTCTCTTGACTAGGAACCAAAATAACATCAAAACATCAAGCAAGTACTAGACAACCCATAATATGTTACCAACATCGTTAAGAAGACATGCTCTCTTGACTAGGAACCAAAATAACATCAAAACATCAAGCAAGTACTAGACAACCCATAATATGTTACCAACATCGTTAAGAAGACATGCTCTCTTGACTAGGAACCAAAATAACATCAAAACATCAAGCAAGTACTAGACAACCCATAATATGTTACCAACATCGTTAAGAAGACATGTTCTCTTGACTAGGAACCAAAATAACATCAAAACATCAAGCAAGTACTAGACAACCCATAATATGTTACCAACATCGTTAAGAAGACATGCTCTCTTGACTAGGAACCAAAATAACATCAAAACATCAAGCAAGTACTAGACAATCCATCATATGTTACCAACATCGTTAAGAAGCAGGCATGGTAGTGGGGGCAAAGTGGGTTTCGCGGAAGAATATCCAACCGATTCTGCATTTCATTTGAAAGATGTCGACTCAAACTAAAATGATGAAGTTGGGCGTCAAAATGAAGAAGAAGAAGAAGAAAAAGAAGCACTAGGATCACAAATCTGGAAACGTGTGGCGTGAGCTAGGCCGCGCACGACTGCTAACTTCGGCGGGAAGTTGCTTGTTCAGTCATTCACATCCGGTTCCGCGAAGCGATTGCATAGGTTTTAACGCACGTAATTTTTAGGCACCCGAGTGAATTTTTACCCCGGCTTTTTGTTGTTGTTTGTTTGTTGTCAATTTCACTTTCGCAGATTTTCCGCGATTCGCAGAGGTCTACCATGCCTGAAGAAGACATACTCTCCTATTCCCTCTATAGAAGACCACTTTCACAGCCTATTAACTTTCATAATTTTTGTGTTACATTTCTCTGTCAAAGTGCATTCAAAATAAACATGGCTAATATATTAGTTTTACTTGGGGCAAACGTGTAACATTATTTTCATCTTCAATTACCTTACAGGTGGGACAATAAAAGTTTACATTTTCACTTAAAGGTCTGAAGGACGAAGAGAGAGAGAGAGAGAGAGAGAGAGAGAGAGAGAGAGAGAGAGATTCTTCCAAGTCACAAAATATTGAGATTTTTTTTAAAGCAAAAATAAATTCCAAGTACCTTGAGCCAGACTTCAAAAAACAAAAAAACCACACACACATACACAAACTAACAACATAAAAAAAATAAAAAAATAAAAAAAAAAAACTGAAAAGAAATGCGGCTAACATTAATGCATCATATAAAGATGACAGTTAAATGGAAAACAGCTCTGATTGAAACATCTTTTACATATGTCATTTATTTCACAAATTATTTCGAATGAAAAGCATGAAATCTCAAACAGTGACGCAGAAACCATACTACTAACGCAATGGCGTCAGGCATACCACAACAAACACACTGAATTTATCATTTACATTAAGGTTTTTGGCACAGTGTTAAAAAAACCTTTTGAAATTATTATTTACACAAAGTAAAAATGTTAAGCATGTATACCATAACATGTTGAAATTATCATTTTATGAAGGTGCTAGGCTTATCATAAAAAAAAACCATGTTGAAATTATCGTTATGATTTCAAATTTTGTAATAATCTCCAAAATCAAAACTTCCACCTAAAGAATCCACAACAAAATGATACAATTTTCAACAAAGAAGCTTGCATCAGATCCAGCAATGTATGGCAGAAACTTACTATGCATACTACGTACTTAATGATTACTTGTAGCAATGACCAACGGACACAAAAGTATTACTTCATCCTGCTGTGCACATTGCTTATACAGTATATTTGTATACTGTCAATACAATGTATTAATGTTGTCCCCAGCTTGCTGGAGGCTGAAGAGTATTGTGCCTGTCTGGCAGCTCCACTAATGCTGGGCATATCAAACTAGGGAGTCTGCAAATCTTTGTTAACTACCCCCCCCCCCCCCCCCCCCCCCTTTTAAAGTATGTATCATTTACCTAAATTCAGTTCATTTATTTTCTTCTAACTTCTTTGGTGACCTGGCGCTGTGCATGACCTTCGTTGTTCTTCTTTTTTTCAATATCGGCAAAATCTTCAACCTGATGAAGGTGTCCGATTGACGAGAAGAAGAAGAAGAAGGTGTCCAAATGTCCTGAAATGATGGCCGAC
Source organism: Phymorhynchus buccinoides (assembly GCA_017654935.2). NCBI lineage: Eukaryota > Metazoa > Mollusca > Gastropoda > Neogastropoda > Raphitomidae > Phymorhynchus > Phymorhynchus buccinoides. The sequence continues at coordinate 10,935,930 of CM065702.1, forward strand.
ATGCAAAGCAGTTCCCGTCTGGGCGCCATTCTCAGGGAGGAAGCAAAGCTCTCAGCGGTGCACCTGGAAAAAACAAACAAAAGACTCTTACTAAATGAATCAGCTGTTCATATCATGTTGTTGTTGTACCCTGGCTTAAAGACTCCAGGGATCATCCCAACAGCCGAAGCACCTGGACACCATGGTACAAATGCACCAGCTAAGGATGAGAACACAACATGTGCGACGTTTTTTTTTATTACCTTGCCAAGTGGCAGCCACAATCCGACTTCGGAGGATGTTCATATCATGATAGCAGACCTGTTTACCCCAAGCAATAGTGCACTGGGAGACAGATTTTGGATCATTTAACCTAGAACTCTCACCACGCAGTTGCTTTGACACCATCTTGAAACAGAATGAAAAGAAATCGACGCACGTTGTATGCTGGGAACCGGAATGACTATTCACCACATTGTTTCAAAAGCATTGCTTGCCGACGCAACTGTAGTGGTGGTTTTTGTTAGGATTTTTTTTGCGTCGCCGTAATTCTCATAATTTGACTTTTGTTTTGTAAAAATTACAGCAAAATCGTGAAGCTAAACAGGTCTGTGATAGGGAGCTTCTGATGAAGACAGCTCAGCTTGATAGGAGGAGAAGGGGGAGGGATGCAGTGGGAAGGAGAGGAAAAGGGCTGGGCGGGAGAGGGGGGAAGTTACATTTCTTCTTCTTTGTCGATGGCTCATACAGTTTCCTGTCATTTATGAGCACAGATGCGTCATGCTGCCGTTGTGCAGCTAACTGAGAAATAGTTAGGCCCAGCATGTCCGTCGTCAGCTGGAGAAAAGCCTTGTGATAATTTCTTGAAAAAGGGCAGGAGAATGGAACGGTTAGACAGAAAGATAGCATAAGACCTCCCATTATAAGACTCCCTTCCACATAAGACCTATATCTCTGAGACATTGCCCTTCTTTGTAAGTATCAAAATTACCTCCTCATAAGACCCCTCTCTTATAAGACCTCACTATGGATGATTTTTGAAGGTCTTATAAGGGAGGTTCTACTGTACTGTAGATGACAGTAAGCAAAGGGAAGAGTCAGAGTCAAAGAGAGTTACATATTAGAGGAAGTTACAAGCACAGAACTGCCAGAAGGTGGGGAACTATTTGTATGAAAGACCCCCTCCTGGAATCCCGACGGGGGGAAGTTACATTTCAAGCATCAAGTTAGTATTCTACTGAATCTGAAGGAATTGTTTGAGGAAGCTGGCAGTTGAAAAGAGATAATCTTTTCTGTAGATCTTTTCACTCTTTGAAGCTGCAGTCAAATACATGGGTGCTTCTACTAAATCCTGGAAAACCTTAAAGACAGGGGTCCAGGTAAGATACAGGGACAGCATCTCTGTTGGGAGGTGGGAGAAGAGATGGTGGGGGGTGGGGGGTGAGAGCGGGGTATTGCCCTCCCTGAATGTGAAATAAAAATTGCCATTTTAAAAGGATTTGACAGGCTCTCTGTGAATGGAAAAGAAATATAAACAGTAGATTGCAAAAGAAAGGCACAGGTTTGCTCCATTGCATGATGCACCCCATAACAGTTGGTGTGCTGGTTTCTTTTGTGAACACGCAATAAATATGTTGGGGTGAGTCTTTTAGCATAGATGTAAAATCAACAACAACAAACAAGACAGCAAACCATCATATCGTCTGTAAAATTCAAAAACCTCGTATCTTGATTTTTTGTTTTGAGTTAGATACATAGTCAGCTCTCTCATTTTTCCCGCCACCTTCCACCAAAAGCTCCTCTCTCTAACAACGTCCCCCCCTCCCTATTTCTAACAACTTTCTATCTGGAGTAAATGAGGTGAAAATAGAAGAAAAACTCGTAAGTCCCAAATTCAGATCTTGTTAAAGACAACAATCTCATATCTTTGTTCTTTTCAAGTCAAATTTTTTTTTTTTAAAGTAATTTTAACGAAATGCAGGATTAAACTCGCAATGTCTTGAACAACATATTCATCATAGTTAATCAATTGTAGTCATTATTTTTCTCAAAACTACCAAAATTGAGACACAAGGTTTTTGAATTTCACCGACAATATGCAAATACTCCAAGCAATCAACACAAAAAGTCGGCATCAACAAACCAGTGCCCCCAAAAATAATAAAAAAAGCTTGCTATTAGAAAAGAGTTTAAACAATTCGTACAAGCCAAGTCTACACATTTTGCAGGGAGGTTCTTACATAAAAAGGACAACAACAAAAAATAGAGACAGATGATCGTAATCTCCTCCCGTTCACCCTCAGAAATGGTGGGATAAAAATCATGCTTTTGGAAAAGTGTTTAACTCATTTGAATTATTAAACAAGGGCGTTTCCGAGCGGCAGACATGTCCGTCACCAGCAATGCCACGCACTTGCGACACCCCGTAGCATAATTTTGTGTGTGTAGGCCATGTGTTTGAACGTGGATGAATGAGTGTGTGTGTGTGTGTGTGTGTGTGTGTGTGTGTGTGTGTGTGTGTGTGTGTGTGTGTGTGTGTGTGTGTGTGCTGTAATGTATTCTTAGTATTACACCCCCTTTTATGTACGAATGTGTTATACTCTTACTGTCACATCCTGACACAAAATTGGAAGGGATTTTGTCTTCTAGTTCACGAGATACAGCTTGAAGAAGAAACATATAGCGCAAAGAAGGAAATGTCAGTTTTCAAGGTCACACTTCAAGGTCAAGATCAGCATGGTGATAATTTATGCTCGGATGTGTTCTTCTCTAGGGTATACAGTACCACACACAATCTGAAGCGCTTGTGTCAAGTACAAATGTGGAAAATATGGCTTAAAACCCAATTTGTAGACCCCTACCACTTTCAAGGCCTACTGATCTCCCGGACCGTGACCTTGACCTTGATCGGTATGCTACCATCAGAACGGGCATAAGCCAAAGTACCTACATGCCACATTTGAAGACTCTAACAGCAACGGTGTGGGAGTTATGGCCCCTTAAAGATTTTCGGTTTTCAAGGTCGTACACCAAGGTCAAGGTCACGACGGAAAAAACATTTGCGCAAATGCCTTCCTCTCATGGTGACACACCAGCACACAGAATTTGACGCGATTCGGTCCAGCGGTTCGGGAGATATCCTTGGGACAGACAGAAAACAAAACAAAAAAACAAAAAACAAAAACAAAAAAAATACAAACCAGCCCATCGCAAAGTCCGATCACCTATGGTGACGGAAAAAACCCTCACAAATCACTCCAGCCATACACACAAACAAAACAGAAATAGAAATGAAAGAAGATTACAGGTTTTTACCTCAGGTTTAGACATAGGGAAGTGGTAGATCAGACTTTTTTTTATATATAGACTTTATATAGAAAAACTCTCAACAGCAATTAGTTTTCACACTTCAAACCACTACAAATGCATAGTAAGAGGCAAAAGTGTGGTCTAAGGGAGCGAAGCAAGTTTAGAAGTGACCAAAGTGTGGTGTGCACACAGATTTACTTCCCTTGAAACAAATTGACAGCTTTATATTAATTCCGGCCATATATGGGTGGAACGACTTGAATGAGTTAAACGATTAGTACAAACCACATCTGCAAACTTTTCAGGGAAGGTTATCAAGCTGACCTGATGTAGAGGACCCCTGGGAAGAAGACACAGACAGATGGACAGACGAATTGATGCTGCGGCTGCCACTGCTAATGGCAACACCATGGTCCCTGGAAATCTGTCGTGACGGAGATCGCCGTCTCGGAGGCGAGGAGGGTTGGCGCGGCGGGGAGGGTTGCCTTGGGGGTGTCCTATACCCATCCAACTATAACACAGTGACACACACACACATGGGAAATTAATTTATTTTACTGTCCCAGAAATGGGTGGTGACCGAGCTTGGTCTAAACTGACACTTCGAGACAAGAGAAACATTATTTTTGCTCTCTCACGTGCGATGCCGGATTAACTTTGTGTAAAAGTATGATGCCGGATTAACTTTGTGTAAAAGTATGATGCCGGATTAACTTTGTGTAAAAGTACGATGCCGGATTAACTTTGTGTAAAAGTATGATGCCGGATTAACTTTGTGCAAAAGTATGATGCCGGATTAACTTTGTGTAAAAGTATGATGGCGGATTAACTTTGTGTAAAAGTATGATGCCGGATTAACTTTGTGTAAAAGTATGATGCCGGATTAACTTTGTGTAAAAGTATGATGCCGGATTAACTTTGTGCAAAAGTATGATGCCGGATTAACTTTGTGTAAAAGGATGATGCCGGATTAACTTTGTGTAAAAGTATGATGCTGGATTAACTTTGTGTAAAAGTATGATGCCGGATTAACTTTGTGCAAAAGTATGATGCCGGATTAACTTTGTGTAAAAGTATGATGCCGGATTAACTTTGTGTAAAAGTATGATGCCGGATTAACTTTGTGTAAAAGTATGATGCCGGATTAACTTTGTGTAAAAGTATGATGCCGGATTAACTTTGTGCAAAAGTATGATGCCGGATTAACTTTGTGTAAAAGTATGATGCCGGATTAACTTTGTGTAAAAGTATGATGGCGGATTAACTTTGTGTAAAAGTATGATGCCGGATTAACTTTGTGCAAAAGTATGATGCCGGATTAACTTTGTGTAAAAGTATGATGCCGGATTAACTTTGTGTAAAAGTATGATGCTGGATTAACTTTGTGTAAAAGTATGATGCCGGATTAACTTTGTGCAAAAGTATGATGCCGGATTAACTTTGTGTAAAAGTATGATGCCGGATTAACTTTGTGTAAAAGTATGATGCCGGATTAACTTTGTGTAAAAGTATGATGCCGGATTAACTTTGTGTAAAAGTATGATGCCGGATTAACTTTGTGTAAAAGTATGATGCCGGATTAACTTTGTGTAAAAGTATGATGCCGGATTAACTTTGTGTAAAAGTATGATGGCGGATTAACTTTGTGTAAAAGTATGATGCCGGATTAACTTTGTGTAAAAGTATGATGGCGGATTAACTTTGTGTAAAAGTATGATGCCGGATTAACTTTGTGTAAAAGTATGATGCCGGATTAACTTTGTGTAAAAGTATGATGCCGGATTAACTTTGTGTAAAAGTATGATGCCGGATTAACTTTGTGTAAAAGTATGATGCCGGATTAACTTTGTGTAAAAGTATGATGCTGGATTAACTTTGTGTAAAAGTATGATGCCGGATTAACTTTGTGTAAAAGTATGATGCCGGATTAACTTTGTGTAAAAGTATGATGCCGGATTAACTTTGTGTAAAAGTATGATGCCGGATTAACTTTGTGTAAAAGTATGATGCTGGATTAACTTTGTGTAAAAGTATGATGCCGGATTAACTTTGTGCAAAAGTATGATGCCGGATTAACTTTGTGTAAAAGTATGATGCCGGATTAACTTTGTGTAAAAGTATGATGCCGGATTAACTTTGTGTAAAAGTATGATGCCGGATTAACTTTGTGTAAAAGTATGATGCCGGATTAACTTTGTGCAAAAGTATGATGCCGGATTAACTTTGTGTAAAAGTATGATGCCGGATTAACTTTGTGTAAAAGTATGATGCCGGATTAACTTTGTGTAAAAGTATGATGCCGGATTAACTTTGTGCAAAAGTATGATGCCGGATTAACTTTGTGTAAAAGTATGATGCCGGATTAACTTTGTGTAAAAGTATGATGCTGGATTAACTTTGTGTAAAAGTATGATGCCGGATTAACTTTGTGCAAAAGTATGATGCCGGATTAACTTTGTGTAAAAGTATGATGCCGGATTAACTTTGTGTAAAAGTATGATGCCGGATTAACTTTGTGTAAAAGTATGATGGCGGATTAACTTTGTGTAAAAGTATGATGCCGGATTAACTTTGTGTAAAAGTATGATGCCGGATTAACTTTGTGTAAAAGTATGATGCCGGATTAACTTTGTGTAAAAGTATGATGGCGGATTAACTTTGTGTAAAAGTATGATGCCGGATTAACTTTGTGTAAAAGTATGATGCCGGATTAACTTTGTGTAAAAGTATGATGCCGGATTAACTTTGTGTAAAAGTATGATGGCGGATTAACTTTGTGTAAAAGTATGATGCCGGATTAACTTTGTGTAAAAGTATGATGCCGGATTAACTTTGTGTAAAAGTATGATGCCGGATTAACTTTGTGTAAAAGTATGATGCCAGATTAACTTTGTGTAAAAGTATGATGCCGGATTAACTTTGTGTAAAAGTATGATGGCGGATTAACTTTGTGTAAAAGTATGATGCCGGATTAGCTTTGTGTAAAAGTATGATGCCGGACTAACTTTGGGCCTTCCATATAAATAGTTCCCCCACCTTCTGGAAGATCTGTGCTTGTAACTTCCTCTAATCTGTCTCTCTCTTTGACTCTTGCTCTGTGTCATCTACTATCTTTCTGACTTTTTGGCCCATTCTCCTGCCTTTTTTCCAAAACAAAATCTTCCATATAGTTTTCTCCTTTGAGCTCCTCCGAAATCGGAATGTGTCGGATGAATGCAGCAATGAGATCAGTGGAAACGGGAAAACGGACACATACGTACCCATTGTGGCCTTATGGCCCAGGAACGCAGAAGAAAATAAACACTTTATTTTTACTGTTCCTGAAATGACACCAACTTAACTTTCTGTAATCTAACTTAAGATAATACTAAAGAAAAAAAAAAAACCCATTTACTAGTACACAAATCAGGAACAGACAAAAAAAATTTAAATCCATACCAGCTCCTGCGCTCGGTTGAGAATCATCTCTGCCAGATCACAAGCTAGGCGTGCCTTCTCTTCACCGTACACATCGGAAGGGATCTTGGGGAAAATGAGGAAGTCTGGGTAACGCATGCGGGTGTGGTCCTGAACGATGCGATGCAGTTCAGACACATTTTGTTGAATCGCCGCATCTCCGACACAGAGGGCGAGAGAGCAGATATTATGGCTGAGTTTCATCTCGTGTCTCGCGTCACGTCGAAGCAGAACTGCCTTCAGTGCCTTTTCGGACGCCTGAAAGGAACATGAAAGTCATCACAAATAACATCATGGTATTTCAATCAGAAACGCTAGTGCTTCCATGTGCAAATCTTTAAAAAATATATGTAGAATTTCTTCCTGCAGAAAAGAAAACGAAGGTCCCTGCTGAAACTGCCAATTTCCCTTCTCTTTTTTTAATTTTATGATGGACAGTTTTGGTTGGCAAACTCAAAATTATGTTACATTTTCTGCAAAAAACATTTTTCATAATCTTCATATCAAGGGATGCAAACTTTAGAACTGATCACAAATCCTTTCAAATCTATATTTTGCAGCTAGTAGTTGACTGATCCGTGTCATATGAAAATAATCTCTCATGCTTTTGCTCAAATAAATCAAAGGTAGAAAAGAGAATTTTTGGTATCAAGGACTAAAACAATTCAACATTAATTTATTTAATCAGGCATGGGATTGAGGAATCGTGAAAAAACTGAAAAGCATGTGTCAGGGGACAAAGCCCCCTGAAGCTGAAGCTTCTTTGGAATCTAAGCCTTAAATGCAGCATCAGAAGTAGAACTGATATACACTGGTCTCCAAAATTTAAGGGCCGGAAGAACGATCTTCTCTCAAAATTAAATGACTCAAGAAAACATCTTCATCTCATAGAATGGTTTAATTTGATATGTCATCGTTCAATTCAAGCGAAGAAATCATCGATACGACCAATTTTATTCACGTTAATTCGGGCTGAATCACCCCCACCCCCCCTTCGACAAGTTGCAAGTAAAGTCCAATCAGTTTGTTCAGGTTCAGTACCTGGTGTGGCCACCATTTGCTGCGAGGCATTCCACTACCCGTTGCCGCATTGAGATCACAAGGTTCTGCAGCATCTGATGAGGGATGGCAAGCCACTCCTGCTGCAGGAACTGGAACAGTTGAGCAACATCAACAGGTGGAGGATGGTTGTCATTGACACGGCGTCCAAGGATGTCCCAGAGGTGTTCAATGGGCGCAAGGTCCGGGGATCGGGCAGGCCAGTCCATACGGACAACCTGCTGACGTTGCAGGAAGTCCCTCACTACCAGAGCGCGATGAGGCGTGGCATTGTCATCCTGGAGGATAGATCCTCGTCCCATGGCCTGAAGAGTGGGGATAATGAGAGGCCTTACAATCTCGTCTCTGTACCTGACGCCGGTCAGATTGCCTTGGATGAGGTACAGAGGGGTCCTGCCATGAAGGTGGAAGCCCCACCATCACAGACCCGCCTCCATACCGGTCATGCTCCTGAACGCAGGCGTCGACAGATCGCTCGCCTACACGTCGCCACACACGCCTCCGGGCATCACTGTTGGACAGAGTGAAGTGGGACTCATCAGTGAAGAGGACTCTGCCCCACTGCTGCCTGTTCCAGCGCTGGTGGTTGCGGCCGAACGCCACCCGAGCCCGGCACACAGACGGCAGGTGTCCTGGACTGGAGACCCACCTCATGAAGGCGTCGGCGGACAGTGGTTTGGCTTATGTTGACGTTAGCTGCCATCCTGAGGTTGCTTCTTAATGTCCTGGCGGACACGGTTCGGTTACGTAGCGCCAACAGCTAGAGGAAACGATCGTCACGTCCATTTGTTGCTCTTGGGCGTCCAGAGCGGGGCCGTTCATCTGCACTTCCGGTGGTCTGGAAGCGTTCCTGGAGGCGTTGAATGATGGAGTGGCTCACTCCCAGCCTTCTGGAGACTTCTCGGCCGGAAACTCCGTCCTGGAGCCATCCCAGCGCCCGTCCGCGATTCAGTGTTGACAGTCTCTGTCTTTGAGGCATGCCTATTGAGAGCTCTGGTTGCCGCCCTTAAATACACATTCGTGTCTAACTTTTGCTCAGCAGTGTTCATTACAGTCATGCCTTGCACGTGCAATAGGCAAAAAACCTGCATCAGCCCTGATTCTTCAGCGAAAAGAGACCAAACTTTCGTGACATTCTCGTGAATTTGCCACATTTTAAGCGTACCTGAAAACGCTGTTGCTGTACTGCAATGTCTGCAAAACTGGTTCAGGCACGTGCAACAGGAAGGAAAGTTATTGAGTAGCCTAAGTTTTGCCATTTTCTTCATTGTTGTTTTTGTGTACAATAAATAGATATCAAGCTACTGAAAACAGAAGCCGGCCCTTAACTTTTGGAGACCAGTATATTTAGTCGATTTGGAATTCACTCATAACAAGAAAACAATATGTAAACAATCTCTCATGCTTTTGTTCAGATAAATCAAAAGTAGAAAAGATAATTTTTTGGGGACTAAAACAAGAAGTAGAACTGATATATTTAGTCGACTTTGAATTCTTACTCGGTTTCTTTTTTTATCTAAAAAAAAAAGAAGTCCTTTTGGGCCATCAAAAAGCTCTTATTTGCTTAAAAGCTGAAAATTCCCATGCTTGTTAATTCTAAAAAAATACATTTTTAAGGAACAATCATTTTTCTTAGAGAGAGCAAACTGAAAAGTGTCAACTCTTCCACACATTTTTCTTAAACCAAAACAAACCTCAACATAGACTTCAATTTATGCCAGAGCAGAAAAACACCTGCACGTTCAAACTTAGCTGAATTCAGTTCATGTGGTTGACTATCAAAGAAGCAAAGACAGAGCAGAAAAAAGCGACGATTCACCTGGTGAGCTTGATAGCACGCCCAGTTGTAGAGGCCTTGTCCTCCCTGACACAGTGTCACCAGGGCGCCTTTCAGGTCCTGCCGGGATTGACGCATCCACCGCTTGCCCTCCTCCGGCTGAGGCATAGTGTAGGATGAGGCTGACGCGAATGAAAACCAGCCCGAAGCCCCCCCTCCTCCTCCTCCTCCTCCTCCTCCACTGAACCTTCCTCTCGATTGAGTGTAAGACTGCCCCCTGGAGAATATGTCTTCGAAAAAGTCATGGTAGAAATCTCCGAAGCCTGACCGAGTGCTGTTAGATGGTGTGTCACTGGAAGCGTTGTCGTCTTCCTCATCATCTTCATCGGGTAGCTCTTTGCCTTGCTCCAGAAGGGTCATGTAATTTTGTATCCGCTGAAACACATTTTTGCAGAACTCTTCTCTGCCAGGGTTTTTGTCAGGGTGCCATTTGCTTAAGAGCAAACGCTTCACTGCCCGCAATCGACTTTTCGGGTCGGTGAACTTTTGCCAGATTTCTCGAAGGTGCCGTCGTATCTCAGCTGTAACTGCCTTCCAGTCGTCTGACAACTCAGTGTCGGAGAAGGCTGATGGTGGCTGGGTGGTCTCCCCTGTGAAGGGAACGATGAAGTTCATGGCGGGTCGGATGAACTTGTACAACTCTGTGGCTTGAACCTGTTTCGATTCAAAGATAAAACATCAAAACATAAATGTCTGCTATCAATTTATCATCAGCAACAACAAAAAGCTATAATTACAACTACTACAACTATGTATAGCATTACAACTACTAGTACCATCAGTTACAGCTCAAAAAATAATAATAATAGTTGAGAACAGATCTTCATAACATTCTGTAAAGAGTTAAGAGTGGTATGTTAAAAACTATCCATTAGAATTTCAAGTTGATGCAAGTAAAAATGCCGTAAGAATAAAAAAGATCTCTTTATAACCCTTACATTTAACAAGTACTGCAAGACAAGAGTAACTTAAATTTTTATGGGCTTCTCTAATGGAGTGTTGGACAAAGTCAACCTTTTCTAGATGTCTTTTGCATGAATCAAAGCAACAACAACAAAAAATTCATATAAGCTGACCACCCACCTCTTTGCACTGCTCCTCCCCAACATCGATGGAATACCGCATCAGCAACAGATGGGTCCTCCAGTCAGTCTCTTCACTCGTAGTCGGGCTGATGACTTTTTTGATCTGAGCAAAGATGAAGATTGGTTTCTTGCGCTTATGCTGCTGGGTCTGATTATCAGTCCTGTTCTCGGCAGCCTCAGCCTCTTCTTCTCCTCCATCTTCTTCTTCAACGGTTTCCTGAAGGTCGGTGCCTTGAGGGTCCAGTAAAGGATCGTACAGTTCGTAGACAACAAATTCCTCCAGTTTGTACTCATACACATCGTGGTCCAGAAGGCAGTGCATTTCCTTGGGCACATAGGACCCAGGGCGGGGGAACACTGTCAAGTGTGTCCAGAATTGGTAAGGGGTGATTGCTTTGTCATCCAGCAGTTGGTGTGCCTCTGACAGATTCTCCAGACAAAAATACATCAAGTATTTGTCAACATAGAATATTGCTACAGCCCAGAAGATGGACATCAGTACGGAGTCTCTGCACCATCTGTCTTTCAGCGTCAATTTGTTTTCTTGTTTAGAATCACAGTACAGAATGACCTTCTCTAGCGTTTGTCCATTTCCTGAGTCTTTCACATGCTTTGTAACGAAAAAGGATTTGTTTTTTTCTGTGCCAGGCAGTGGTGATCCTTCCATTTCGAGAACAGTTTGGAGATTTCCCACCTTTAGGACAACAATTTTCTTCAGAGCTTCGTCAATCTTTTTGGCATCTTTTTCGTTGAATTTCCTTTCCTTCTTGAGCTGATCATGATTGACGAGGCGCTTGACAACTGATGAACATGCATCTGAGTGGATCTCCTCAGTCAGTGCATGTGTGCGGTCATCCTCCGAAGCCAGAGTTCTGCAGGATTCTGCCAGGATTTCCTTCACCACCTCATGCCATTCCTTCATCTTGTGAGAGTCTGGAAGAAGCTGAGTATCTCGTTGCAGGTCATGATTCTTCAAACCTAACCTCTCAAAGCTCACAAACACTGAAAGTTTCTTAAGAGGAACTTTAATTCTACCTTGGAACACAATCCACACTTCCAGAAGGATCTTTCTTGAGTCAAGCAATCTCACTTGAGGAACCTTTTCTTGCAGCATTGTGATGTCTTCTGCTGGAAGGTACAGGGTGGGTCCTGAAAGGGTGTTCTCTCCAGTTTTCAAACACATGAACAGACAGTGAACCATCTTTGTTACAAGCACCAGATCGTTGGGGTTCAGAACATTCCCTGAACACAGCTTGTGCACTTCTTCCAGAGCTCTTGCATAATGGTCAGCACTTGCCTGTTCGCTGGCACCAAGCCGCCTGAACAAAGGAAAGAACTTGCCAAACGCCTGTGGAGCTCTTGCGACATGACCCTCAACAACCTGTTCTGGCAAAATGTTGATGACAAGCTGCGGTCCTAAGAACATGCTACGGTTCTCTCTGTCAAAAATCACGGCAACTTCCTTCAACTCTTCAATAAGGCAGTCATCAAAAGTTGTCAAACGTCCATACAGATCTGCCATAATGCACTCCACAACATCAAGAGCAGGTGTGTCCATTCCTGTAAGCGGTGAAGAACCGTCTCGTTCTTTCTTACTCAGAGAATGTCCCAGGTTCTTAGCATGTGCGATCACCAGGGCTGGTGGAGGCTGACACTGGAATTCAACCCAGTCATCCATGTTACGCTTCCAGTGGCTGAATTGTGAAGGATTCGCACAAGCAGGCAACAGACAACTGGTGGTCCACACCTGATACACCCAGCCAGCTGACAGACCTTCAGAGAACGAGATCAAGGAAGTAGGAGGGGTGAATGCTGGGTGGATCAAAGCTAGATGGCTGCCGTCCCTCATCTCATTCTGCTGCTGTGGCAAGAGGAATTTGACGTCTTTCAGCTGCCTGAGAAATGTCTCTTCTCTCAGGTGGTCAGACATCTTCAGGTACTGACAAAGTTCAACTGACTGCTGCTTCACTGTCTCTGGCAGTTCCTTGACAACAGCTTTTTCCCCAACCTGTTTGGCGAAAGTGAGGAACCAAGTTTCTGACACTGTGCACACCAGTCCGATTTTACTGAGAAAGGATTTCCACTGTTCACCGTTGTAGGGCGGAGGTGGAAAGGGACCATCAGTCAGCATCACGTGGAAAACCTTGCAGTCTGGGCTGTAGAAATCTGAAGCTTTGCATAGGGTTCCATCGGGTCCAACAATAAACCGGGTTTCATGGAGTATCTGAAACAGATGGCTTGAATAATGAAAAGAATGTGACATATTGCTTCTGATGTATTCCATGTGCTCTGGAATGGCGTCTCTGGGAAGATCTGCAATGCTGGGAAGAAGGTATGAAGAGTAGAATTCAGACTCGGTTGGCACCTCTATACCCAACTGAAGAAACAGCTCCTGCAGTCGTGGATTGGCCTTCACCAGAACAGTGTTCCTTTTGTTTGACCAGTCGCTCAAACCTGCTGCAGGGATGGACAGGGGCAGACACAGAACCTTGGCTGAGCAACCCAGGGATGTCAAGGTGCCATCAGGCCTCTCAAAGAATGGCAACAAGCGAATATCTGAGTAACAAGAACCGCCAAGTTTTTTGTAGAAGAAATCCAGAACGTTTTGTGCTTCTGCCGGGGTCAGGACCTCAGTGAGTAACTCTCCCTGAGACTTGTGAGAGAGAGCCTTCAGCAGTTTCTGTGGGTGTTGGACAGAAGCCACAATGTCTGTGGCCACACAGTGTTTAGGCAGCAAGGTGGTGTCCAGTATGTCCAGATGAGTAGTCAGTTTCTTCAGACACTGGTTCACAGCGCTTTCGTCGCTTCCAAAAGTATGGCCATGTTCGTCCACCAGCGAAGTGAAGCCACCATAGGGTTGGTTTTTCACATGTGCTTCCTTCACAATGTGGATCACTTCTTCGTACTTTCTCAGAGGAAAGAGGACGCTTTCTGTGCCAGTCAAAGAAGGGAGCAAACTCCAGTCATTCAATTCACTTATCTGACCAGAACGTTTCTCACTGTCCACAAACTCCCAAAGGCATTTGACCCATTTCTCCTTTGTCAGGGCAGCACCAGATGAGGGGAATGGCAATTCATCAACTGGAATGATTCGTCTGCACCCAAACTGTCCTTGTGGCAAAGTGCGGGGCAAAAGCTGAACAAAAGTTCTGATGTCCAGCCTTTTGAGATGACCACCGGTCTGAGTGACAGCAGGAATCAGACTGATCAGCCTTTTATCCAGGAAATGCTCACAGGATTGTGGCAGCAGGTCACAAAACCGGGAAACAATGGTTGGGCTTTTAGAGCTGAAGCAGTGAAGCTGGCCAGACATCCTCAGACTCAAGGGTAGTCCTTTCAGATCAACGTCTTCCTTTTCGTCCTGAAGGAACTTCAAGAACTCCTTGACATTGACTACCGTTTCCAGTGTAGTGTCTTGCACAGGCCGGGGAAGGTTCTGGAGGTTGCAGCTGTCAACTCCAGACCGATGGCACGACCACAGAAATTCAATCACCGTTTTCCTCTCCACCTGTTTGACTGTGAGCACATCGCTTTGGATGAACGACTGGTGAATTCTGAAGGGACACTGGATGATGTTCATGTTCACTTTTATCAGCACATCCTTCAGCCTTGGGTTCTGCAGGTTCCAAAAGTGTCCAGGAAATCTGTTGGACCCTGTGGCTGGGACCCAGACCAGGTGGTTCAAATCCGCTCTGACCGAGGGGAACACGTCAGCTTGTGTTGCCGACAGCTGTTGGTAGAACGAAGTCACCAGCTGATTCCAGAAAGCATCAACGTCCTCTCGATGCTGTGGGAAGAAGCTGCTGTAACGCTCAAGCTTCCAGCTGAGGTCAGTGCTGGATTTCAGGCTTGAATCTGCACAGCTCTTAGGCAGGCTCTGTGCCTGCGGTAGTCTCTTTTTGTGCAAAACGTTTCCTCTCTCAGAATCTTGTGTTGCATTTGGAATGCCCTGGAATGATTTTTGTTCCAGCGAGAAGCATGCAGTGGTGACTTCACACAGGGCCGTGATGTAAGCTGGAACTATGACGCTGCTGGCCAGCAGAGCGTTCCAGGCGGTCTGGTCTTCCTCGGGACGGGAATACAAGTTGTTGCGCGTCTCGTTATCCAGCGCAAAACGAGCATTGACGTGGACAGGCAGGCCTGTGGACACAGGCAAGGGCAGCATGCAGAAGGCGTGGAACACTCTCCGCTCCACATCCGTTTCCCCTTCCAGCGCTGCATCCCCTCGGGCTTGGTTCTCATGTGCCGAAGCACTCCCAGAATCTCTTCTGTTGACGCCCGCTTGAAAGGAACCAGCACCCACACCATGCCGAGAGTGGCAGGGAGATTGCAGCGATTCATCAGCAGCCAACTGCTGCGATTTCTGACGGTTTGCCGACAGACAGAGGGCCACGCCCCCTAAAGGCAGCAGGCGGTATTTCTGCACGACCTGAGACGACTGCAGACAGGAAGGTACATCGTCAGCGCCACTCAGACCAAACTTGTGCACCACCACCCAGTCTTCCTCCTTGCCTTCAGAGTCGCACAGACGGCAATGCACCGCCGCCTCTCGACCAGCGAAATCCACCAGTTGTGGTGGAAAACCCTTAAGTTTCCTGGCCTCGCTATGCACATGCTGGGTAAATTCCTGCAGTTTTTGCGCGTTGATGTCATCGGCAGTGATCTGGGTTTCGTAGTCCAGGTTCAACGTCCCATCGCGGCGGGTTGTGTACACTGACACCTTCTTCACATGGTTCAGGAAGAGAAGGGACTCCCCGGCCACGTGCCGAAATTCCAGCAAGAGGTTTTCCATTTCAGACATCGATGCCGCAGGCTGCTTGATCTTTGATCTGGCGTGGGCCGGAATCATTGACTCTTGTACAACATAGGCCTTTTCCTGGGTTCTCAGGGGTAGTCGGAGCACAGTGCCTTTCTTCCCTTTTGTAATATCTGGTGAACACAATAAAAGGGACAAAAAACAGTGCCAAGTCTTCAACAGAGCTAAATGTAATAACACTTAACAAATTCATGCTGAAACTTACCAAAAAAGGGTGTGAGAAATTTAAAAGAATACTATTATGAACTACTAGTGTGCTCCGCACTAGTCCAGAAATAATGTTTTTGAAATGCAAAGATAATTTATTCAATGTTACATTGATATTTATGCTCTCTGTGAATGCATGAGAGTTCCCCGTAAGAGTTGCATCTAGGATTTGAAATAAGTGGGGGCAGCCCCCCCTCACCTTAAAAAAGGGGGGGATTCTGATACAGAAAGGGGGGGGGGGGGCAGCAAAAAAAAGTACAATAAAATGCAAACTTAGCTATGTGTACACACACACACAGATTATTATTTAACTTACATTAAACTTTATTTATTTAAAAAAAAAAATTCTATTCAATTCTCAGTGCGCTCTCCCAGTTCCGTCGAGTATATATAGCCTTCATAGGCTCCTTCGACCTATTGATACCAGAACCAGAACTTACCAGACATGTTCAACAATTTCACGTTTCTGCACAGCTTTCCCCAACAGGCCATTTTTGTACCCATTCTGCTTGAAATCTACTCGGTTTCCCACTTTTGGCAGTAGGCCTAGCGGCCTCACCTTCAGTGTCTGGTAAAATGTCTTTGTCACTGTCAGTATCACCTCCACTTGCACCATCGGCGCCAGTTTCGGCAGCAATCACATTCACTGCTTCACTAGGCCTATTTTTTGCTGGACACGAAGCTGCAAGTGCTGGACTTTCTTCTTCTGTAGCACAGGTTTTGGCTGTCGAAGTGGGAGTGGAAGTACGTGGGGTTTTTAAACCAAAATCAAACAGCGTCGCACGTTTGCGTTTGGTCGCCATTTTACTTGGCGACAGGAAGCCCACAAAGTTAAATGCGCATTCATTGGCCGATCACGTTTACAATTGACAGTACTGACCAATTAAATTGCTTTTTATTTGCGCTGTTGGGAAAAGTTAAGGCCCTGCTCAAGATGACTTTCTTGGCGGAAAAAACAATCGCACATATCGCATGTTTGGAAGGCAGGCATGTAATTTTTTTTTGCGTGCGCGGTCCCGCATTGCTTTTTCAAATTTGCGGGAATTTTTTTTTAAATGCGTGAATCGCGTCCTAGATGCAACTCTGACAGTTTATAATCTGCTGATCCAGTGTATGAATTTTCTCCATTAAGTCGCTGGACTAGTTTCTCACAAAAGGCTTGGAAAGTCCAAAATCTCATTTTTTGGTCAATTTTCATGTTCTCTAACATCCTATCTTTCATATATATATATATATAAAGGACAGTCTGTAATATGGTCTCTAAATGGTCTTATAAGTGTTTTAAAACGAGTAGGTCAATGCATTTTCCTCAGCTAGGCGTTTTCTCAAAATGGCCAGTGCTCACCCTACTAACTTTAAGTGCTCATAACTCTGGAATGGAAACAGATACAAGAATGGTTCTTGTATCAGTAGAAAGAGAATTGTCGGAAGTTATCAAATACATAATTCTCTCAGAATGGTCAGTTTGACACTTAATGCCCCTTTCGTGGTGCGGGGTCACATTTGTTCTGATTGTTTTACTAGTGAACTGGGAGTAAGTTTATACGGCTGTACCTTCTTGTTTTCTTATACACAGGGTTCCCACAGAACTCTAAAAGAAAAATTCAAGGACTTTTCCAGGACTATTCCAGGACTATGCTGGTAAATTTCAAGGACTAAAAAATCTGCTTGTGGTGTGGATAATAAGCATTAGGCCGCGTTCACATTAGACGCGTACTTAAGTTCTGTACGGAAAACCCTAAATAAGTGGAAGAAAGAAGGATAAACGTTTATGCACATAGGGGAAATTCAGACACGTGCGCAAATCTTTTCCCTTCTTTGTTTCACTTATTTATGGATTGCGCACGGGTTTCCGCATGGAATGTCCGCTTATGTGTGTACACAGCCTTACGGTAAGAGGTGTGCTAAACTCGAACTAATCTGATTATTTGAAGCTAAAAAAACCTGCGCACACCAAAAGTCCTCAAGCAGTGGGATGATTGTCTGCTGTCACGAATATCAATATCTGCGGTCAAAAGTTTGATTTGAAAAAACAAGTATTAACTTTTAGTGTTACTAAATATATTTTCAAGAACAAGTTATATGGTTTTGCTAGCTTGAAAGTTAAGAATCTTGTTAGCGGAGCTTTAGGGGCTGTGCCGTTTTCCAGCACTTTTCAAGCTCTGGAAACCTTGACAGTTTTCCAAGGTTTAAAGGACTTGTGGGAACCCTGTTAATACAAACAAGCACTGTAACAGCCATAGCACAGCCAAAAGATACTCACCGCCCAGATCAAAGGGGGACAACATGTTGCGGTACTGCTCTTTGAATCGGTCAGTGACGGTCACACGCTGGCCGGGAAGCTTCGACCGACGACGGTTGACCACAAAGAAGTTGGGGTCCAGGACGCACATCTTTTCACCCAACCGCTTGCGTTCCTACCCCCACCACAGAAAACCCCCAAAGATCAATATTTATTTGCACACAACTCATATTGCTGTTAATTCATTTAAGTTGTTCCGGCCATATATGTCTAGAATTAATAGGTAACTGATGCATTTGCTTCAAGGGAAGTAAATCTGTGTGCACACAATACCTTGGTCACTTCTAAACTCGCTTCGCTCCCTTAGACAACAATTTTGCCTCTGACTTTGCTTTTGTAGTGGTTTGCTGTTTGATGTAGGGAGTTTCTCTATATAAAGTCTATTTATAAAAAAAAAGTCTGATCTACCACTTCCCTATGTCTAAACCTGAAGTAAAAACCCATAATCTTCTTTAATTTCTCTTTTTGTTTATGCATGTTTTGTTTGTGTGTATGGCTGAAGTGATTTGTGAGTTTTTTTAATAATTCAAAATCGTTGCGATGCGATGCGAATGTGTTAAGCATAATATCAGTCCTATAAAGAATGAAATCAGTATTATTGCCAGCTCAGGCTGTAAGCATGAAATCAGTATTTAATAGTTTTTCTTCTTTTTCTTACATCATGTCAAACCAAACACATCAGTGTTTCACTTCTTCGCTTAGAACCAAAGTGAAACCGATATACTTTACCATGCATTACCATAATCATATAAATTTTGCAAACGTTTTCAAAGCAATTTGTTTATTCATAGTCATTCATTCATAAAAGAGATGCCAGGCTTGAATCTATATAATTTGCATCTTGATGGAGGACTAGAACGAGCCGGCTGAAGAGGCAGACACAGCCTCCTCAGATAACGAGTTCCAGTCTTTGATGGTGCGCGGGAAGAAAGAACTTCTCTTCAGTCCGGTACTGGATGGTGAATAAGTTGCCAGCTGTGTCCTCTTCTTAGGCGAGTTGGAGCAGAATTCATGGGTCTTATGACCCCTGGCTGCACAAAATGAGGGGTCAGTTCGAGTCATTGGCTAAGGCCCCCTGATAACCTGAACCTCTCTTTGCTTTGGGTCAAAATTCAGTAGAATGTTGTGCGGGCCAATATCCTTCCCACAACAAAGTTTCACCACAGTCTGTTCATACCTTTTTGACTGATTGTGAACAAGACAAACACACAGAGAAAATATAACCTTCTTGCAGCAGAAGCAGACTTTCTTCTTCTTCTGCGTTCCCAGGCCAAATTATGGCCATAATGGGTAAGGTACGTATGTGTCTGGTTTTCAGCTTTCACCTGGTCTCCCCACTGTGAACAGCCAACACATTCCGATTTCAGAGGAGCTCAAAGGAGAAAATTATTTGGAAGATTTTTTTTTAAAGGCAGAAGAACGGGCCAATAAGTCAGAAAGACAGTAGATGATAGAAAGCAAAGGGAAAAGGCAGAGTCAAATGAGAGTGGCAGATTAGAGAAAGTTACAAGCACAGAACTTCCAGAAAGTGGGGGAACTATTTTTATGAAAGACCCCCGGTATCCCCACGGGGAGAGACACATGGAGGGGGTGGGGCTTCCAACTCCCCGTATGGAGGCACGAGGCATCCACCCACTGCCCCGAGCAGAATCAGACAAATATTACCTCTGCTGTGATGTTTTGGTGTTTATCCGGCACAACAGTGGTCAGGAAACAGGGCGTGTCGGTCAGGTTGTACACAGCGTTGAAGCCAACACCGTACCTTGGAAGAATTAATGCAAAACATCCCTGGCTCATTACGTTGGCATCACGTCAACACTGTGTCACAATGCTCCCCAACCATTCGTACTGCACCATGTTTTCATAGCATACTGATGCATCCCTTTCCATCACGTCAAAGGCTGTAAAGGGGAAGATAAGCATTCAGTCTCTTTTCCCTATATGAGTAGTGAGGACAGAAACACTGGTTATGTCCCTTTTAAACAGGACACATTTTACACGTCGATAGGCCAGTTGAATTCTCCGTTCAAGTTCCAGTCTGAGTTTTTGGATAGCCTCCACTGTGAATAGTGTACTGTCCCCACTAACGATAACTCTATCAGCCCGGTTCGCCGAGCTCTTAAGTAATCCATCTTACCCTTTTAGAATATCTTTGATCACATTGCTCATGACAGACAAAATCATAAAAATCTTTCTTAATTATTTTGTCTTAGGTTGCAAACTGTTTGAGAAATCAGCCAACCAAATAAGCAAAATCACAATCTTGAAGGAAGGTAACACACATACACAAAAAGATATGGTTAACTCATTCCACACTGGCCAATTGCTTCCCTTCACAACCGTTAACACGAGAGTACGCTATAGCGTACATAGTGTTTAAACATTCACACTTCACAACTCAGCGAAGCCATGCAACCCAAACTGGTATAAAAGTGTTCCTCTATGGTCCCTTAATAGTTTTCAACCAATGAAATGACTTCTAGTCTATTTTTAGGACGGCAATGAATAAAAACGAGTCACTACCCCTCTCTTCGTCTTTCTTTGTTTTTAAAAATCTGCTAATAATAAAATAAATTTACTTTGGAATTAAAACATATGCTAGCTTTTATTATTATAAACAATACCACAAATTTTCAAAACTGCATGGTTAAGCATTATTTTTTAAATATTTTTTTATGTAATGATGCAAACCTGCCTAGTGTTGAATGTTTGCGCGAGACATGTACGCTAATTAGTGCTGATCGCTTCTCGGCCTTTTGGCTAAGACAGTGAATCAGGAACATAAATTTTTGTTTATACCCTGGTTGGTTTGTTCAGCCCGTTGTACATGGCAAAAGCCGATACGCGACGTTAAACTGAACTTCCATCCTGAGAGAGGCATATTCACCGCTACACCTATCTGTATTGCTAAAAAATCGGTACTCTACTGGAGTTGCACTGCCTCTGGGCATTGCCTCCAGTATTGTTCCCATCATCTTTGTATTTACAAATGTCCCATATGTGTCTGTTCCAGACCGAGAGGACGTAAAGCACCATTTTTCATTCATTCATTCGAGAGAGGCATATTTAGACAACATACAATGTGGCGGTGCCATAGCCGATGAGGTTGAACTGAGGCGTGGTTACCGCTACACCTATCTATATTGTTAAAAACTCAGGACTTTACTGGTGTTGCACTGTCTCCGGGCATTGCAGCCAGTATTGTTCCCACCAGCTTTGTACAGTCGAATACACTTAAGTCGACGTGCCAGTGGCAATGGATTTTATGTCGAGTTATGCGTCAGTCGGATATCTCGACTTCACAGACGTTTTCCAAAACAAATGTCGACATATCCGTCAGTAGGATATCTCGACTTTATAGACGTTTTCAGAAAAAAATGTCGACTTTTCCATTAGTCGGATATCTCGACTTCACAGACACTTTCAGAAGATAATTTCGACTTGTACTCTTTGTGTTCGTTCGTTCTTTGATTTAACGTCTATCCACCTTACAGTGATCTTAGACAACAACAACAAAAACACACACAAAAATGTATGTGTAGTATGATTATGATGTATGTGTTTGATGGGTAAGGGGTATGTGGGTCTGAGTATATATGTGATTATAGGCCCTATGTTAGTGAAATGTTAGTGAAATACTTAAACTTAGAATTATGTCTAAACATGTAAAAGAAGCACACAATAAATGAACAATAAACTCCAAAAAAGAAAAGTAAAATAGATAACAAGCACATTAAAGCAAAGGTCCAATTGGGCTCCTAATAAGTCCCCAAACAACTTCTAGAATGTGTGTGTTCACTCTTTGTGTGTGTTCGTGTACGTGCATGCACACGTGTGTGTAGGGTGTGGGTAGGCAGGTGTGTGTATATGTGTGAGTGTGTGTACATGTATATGTGTGTGTGCCTGTAAGAGAGAGAAAGAAAGAGTGAGTGAGAGAGAGAGAGAGAGAGAGAGAGAGAGAGAGAGAGAGAGAGAGAGAGAGAGAGAGAGAGAGAGAGAGAGAGAGAGATTCAGTCTAAAGTTTACCCTTCATAATATTTTTTATTCCGTACCTTGGAACCTTCCCTATTAATATCCCCTACTTCTCTGAGACATTGCCCTTCTTTGTGAGTATCAAAATTACCTCCCTTATTGCCGCAACTCCTTCCCACTTCAAGACCGTATTTGGGGATGCTTTCTCAAGGTCTTAGCAGGGAGTATTATACAGTAAAGACGTTTCTTAAAGGGCCGGTCCGGTGGATGAAATGTTGCCAGACGTATGAACAATGCTCACTCTTTTCCATGACAAAACAGTGAGAATGCAAGTTATTCTATGACTGGCCATCAGTGTTGAGCTGAGCCATGGTAAACTCAAAGTGTCTAAAAGAAAAGATCTCTTAACTACGTACCGTAAAATACCGAGTATTAGCCCATCTAGTAGTATAAGCCCACCCCCCATTTGGAGGCAAACACTATACAAAGGGTGAAATACCTTGCAAAAGGGTGAAATCCCTTGGGCTGCAGCACTAGAAAAAACAACCTAATCCCTTTATCTGCAGCACTAGAAAAGACGACATAATCCCTTTGGCTGCAGCACAAGGAAAGACAGTGCAAACTAATCCCTTTGGCTGCAGCACTAGAAAAGACAACTTAATCCCTTTGGCTGCAGCACTAGAAAAGACAGTGCAATCTAATCCCTTTGGCTGCAGTACTAGAAAAGACAGTGCAACCTAATCCCTTTGGCTGCAGCACTAGAAAAGAAAACCTAATCCATTTGGCTGCAGCACGCCAGGAATGGAATTTTCTCCCCTGGTTTATTAATAAAAGTCTAACGTATAAATTTTTTAATACATGTAAATATATATAAATATATAAATATACTGTATATATATTTTTAACATATGTAAATATATTTGTTTTAAATAAATAACGCCTATATAGGTTTTTATAAATAAAAATAAAGAAAATTATTTTAACTTGGTAGCCTTGGATTTTAATACAACAGGGAGGGTTGTATCTAGGCAAATCTACTAAAGAATTTTAATATAATAATTTTACACATATATAGTTACCTACTTGATGCCTAAAGACATTACTAACTATTTTTTAAACATTTTAAAAAGGATGCTCCCCATCTCAAAATCAAAATCTTGCGCTTTTAGAATCCCTCCCCCATACATTTCTATGTTTTGTCTATGTCCTTGTAAATGTCTTCTTACGTTCATGTATTGTCTTCTGCTTATTTACAACTAACAAATGTCCCATATGTGCCTTCCCAGGTCGAGAGGACGTAAAATCCAAAATTACTGTACTTGGCTGCAGCACTAGAAAAGACATTACAACCTAATCCCTTTGTTTTGTCTTTCTTCTCTAAGACTCAGGGTTCCCACAGATCTCTAAAAGAAAAATTCAAGGACTTTTCCAAGACTATTCCAGGACCATGCTGGTAAATTTCAAGGACTGAAAATACTGCTTGTAGTATGGATAATAAGCATTACGGTAAGAGGCATACTAATATCAAACTATTCTAATTATTTGAAACTTCAAAACCTGCACGCACCAAAAGTCCACATGCAGTATCATGGTCGTCTGCTGTCACAATATCAGGCGGTCAAAAGTCTTAATTAAAAAACCCAAGCGTTACGGTAACTTTCAGTTTTACTATATATATTTTCTAAGAGATCAAGTGTTGGTTTTGCTTGCTTGAAACTTGAGAAGTTGGTAAGCAGATTAAGAAAATTCCAGGACTTTTCCAGGAGCTTTAGGACTTGTGCTGTTTTTCCAGCACTTTTCAAGCCCTGGAAAAGGCTTTGCTAGTTTTCCATGACTTTTCAAGTTTTCAAGGACATGTGGGAACCCTGTCTCTTACAACTGAAACAATATGTTGATTCTAATTTGTACTGGATTCCATTTTCTACTGGCTATCAGTACAATTCCGATTTGTACTAGTAGAAATCAGAATTCTAATTTCTACTAGACAAAGTCCAGTAGAAATTATAATTCTGATTTCTACTAGTACAAATCGGAATTCGATTTGTACTAGTAGGATTCCGAATCCTACTGGATTCCCATTTCTACTGTGACATATGTATGTGTGTGTGTGTGTGTGTGTGTGTGCGTGCCTGCGTGAATGGATTCACCGGGCATTGGGGATGTTACAGGCTGTGTATCTTTCCTTTTACAATTTTGTTTCGAGCACAAGAGCAAATACCGTGTATAAGCCCACCCCCTTTTTGGGGCCTCAAACTGTGCAAAGGATGGTGGGGGTGGGGGCTTAAACTCAGTATTTTACGGTACGCAAACGTCCCTATTTTCTTCCACCGGAAATTGTTGACGTCACACGACAATGAAACTGTCAAGCATAATTGCAAACGTCACACACACGCACGCACGCACGTACACACACACATGTGCGCGTGCACACACACACACACACACACACATTCACGCGTGCGCGCACACACATTCAAAAAGAGACAGATCAAAATAGAACAAGACTGGTGTGACTTAAGTCAGGAAGTCTGGGGAAAAAAACAAAAGTCAGGAAGTCAGGAAGTCGACATATCCGTTTGACATTTAGAAAAAATCTCGTCGAGTTGTACGTTGTCGAGATATCCGTTGTTATCAAAGTCTTTTAAAGAGCACTTTTGGCCTGGAAATGATAAATCCCTCGACTTACCCAAAAGTCGACTTAGCAGGTGTTGACTTATAAGTATTACGCTGTATTTACAAATGTCCCATATGTGTCTATGACCGAGAGGACGTAAAACATCATTTTCATCTGAGTGAGGCATATTTATTGTGGCGGTACCATAGCCGATGAGGTTTAACCGAGGCATGGTTACTGCTACACCTATCTGTATTGTTAAAAAATCAGTACTTTACTGGTGTGGCACTGCCTCCGGGCATTGCCTCCAGTATCGTTCCCACCATCTTTGTATCTACAAAGGTCCCATATGTGTCTGTTCCAGACCGAGAGAACGTAAAACACAATTTTTCATCATCATTAGTGTTGAGAGAGTTATGTCAGTAACTTACCAGAAAAAACCCCCATTGTCAGTCCTGCCTATACTATGCACTGGTAAGGCCAAATAAAAAAATATGTCTGTTTCCGAGAACATGGCCCCCCAAAAATAGGGTAGGTAGGTAGGCTTTCAATTTTTTTTTTTTAAATTCTTCGCGTTGCCCGATTTTTGCCGTATTAGCTGAAACATGTGAATGTGAGTATCAATCAACAGATTATCTTTACCACTGCATCCACATGATGGCATTTAGACATAGAAATGGCAATCGCATGCCTTGCGCCCGCCATTGTGTTGGCGGATGTTGATCACGAAAGTCTGCGCGAGTAGCGGTCCTTGGCTTGACTACGCCGAGTGAGAGTGCAATGGTTGTTTCCCTTGCATCGTCTGCTCAAATTGCTTTTTTGTGTGCTTTTTTTAAAACTTGTCCAAAAAAATTTTTTGGTCAGCAGCAAAAACTAGGCTCGGTCGGGTTACCGGAAACAGACTTTTTTGGGGGGGGCCTAATAACCCAAACTTCACAGACAGATTTTAGAAAAACAGATGCTTATAGGACAGCACATATATTTTCTTTCTGTTGAAAATAATAATAACAGAAATACAAAGCTATAAGTACACATTGCTCAGAGACTTGACCAACAAAGACAACAGAAATACAAAGCTATAAGTACACCTTGCTCAGAGACATGACCAACAAAGACAACAGAAATACAAAGCTATAAGTACACCTTGCTCAGAGACTTGACCAACAAAGACAACAGAAATACAAAGCTATAAGTACACCTTGCTCAGAGACTTGACCAACAAAGACAACAGAAATACAAAGCTATAAGTACACCTTGCTCAGAGACTTGACCAACAAAGACAACAGAAATACAAAGCTATAAGTACACCTTGCTCAGAGACTTGACCAACAAAGACAACAGAAATACAAAGCTATAAGTACACCTTGCTCAGAGACTTGACCAACAAAGACAACAGAAATACAAAGCTATAAGTACACTTTGCTCAGAGACTTGACCAACAAAGACAACAGAAATACAAAGCTATAAGTACACCTTGCTCAGAGACATGACCAACAAAGACAACAGAAATACAAAGCTATAAGTACACCTTGCTCAGAGACTTGACCAACAAAGACAACAGAAATACAAAGCTATAAGTACACTTTGCTCAGAGACTTGACCAACAAAGACAACAGAAATACAAAGCTATAAGTACACCTTGCTCAGAGACTTGACCAACAAAGACAACAGAAATACAAAGCTATAAGTACACTTTGCTCAGAGACTTGACCAACAAAGACAACAGAAATACAAAGCTATAAGTACACCTTGCTCAGAGACTTGACCAACAAAGACAACAGAAATACAAAGCTATAAGTACACCTTGCTCAGAGACTTGACCAACAAAGACAACAGAAATACAAAGCTATAAGTACACTTTGCTCAGAGACTTGACCAACAAAGACAACAGAAATACAAAGCTATAAGTACACCTTGCTCAGAGACTTGACCAACAAAGACAACAGAAATACAAAGCTATAAGTACACCTTGCTCAGAGACTTGACCAACAAAGACAACAGAAATACAAAGCTATGAGTACACTTTGCTCAGAGACTTGACCAACAAAGACAACAGAAATACAAAGCTATAAGTACACTTTGCTCAGAGACTTGACCAACAAAGACAACAGAAATACAAAGCTATAAGTACACCTTGCTCAGAGACTTGACCAACAAAGACAACAGAAATACAAAGCTATGAGTACACTTTGCTCAGAGACTTGACCAACAAAGACAACAGAAATACAAAGCTATAAGTACACTTTGCTCAGAGACTTGACCAACAAAGACAACAGAAATACAAAGCTATAAGTACACCTTGCTCAGAGACATGACCAACAAAGACAACAGAAATACAAAGCTATAAGTACACTTTGCTCAGAGACTTGACCAACAAAGACAACAGAAATACAAAGCTATAAGTACACCTTGCTCAGAGACTTGACCAACAAAGACAACAGAAATACAAAGCTATGAGTACACTTTGCTCAGAGACTTGACCAACAAAGACAACAAACAAACAAAACAAAACAGGCTTCCATGCTCTCATACTTACTTTCCCGTCTTCAAGGCGTCGCCTTCCTTGCTTCCCTCCCCCAGAGCCTGAATGCCCGCCATGTCCTGTGGCGTGAAACAGGCGTCGTTGAAAACGCACAGGGCAGGACTGTACACCTCCCCCCACCCTTCACTCAACAGTTGTTCCGTGGGGTGACGGCGCAAATCTTTCACAAACACCACCTGAAGCAAATTAAGTCATTCCATAAATGTCCAAAAACAAATTTCCCACTTTAAAATCAAGTTCACAGAATTTATAAAACAGATTTCACTCTCTCTAGTTAGTCCCAAAATGTCTAAGAATTTACACTAAAATGAACCAAAAACTTAAGTTTTTACACTCTGAAACCCCGTCAAAACAATTCTTGGACTAGATTTCATGCATAAAAAGTCATACCACCAACTTCTAAAACAGGTCTCATGTTGAATTAAGTCAGTCTAAAAAGTTTCAGATTTCATCACGCTCCAAAATTTCCAAAAGAAACAGAAGATGTACCTCCACATATTTCTAAAACAGGATCCATACAGTCAATATCATCTCACACATTTCTCTTGACACAGATGTACACTTTGTTTGCTTGTGAACTGCTTCAATCATAAAGTTAAGTTAAGAACAGAACATATAGCACTTTATGATGAGTCAAGCATTACACAAATAAAGATTGGTTAAAATTTGAAGTTAATCTTCAATGTCATTTGGACAAAGTTGTTACTCATTTCACTTTATCACTAATTTCTTAGTAAAAAAAATTACATTAAAAAGAATAATAACAAAAGGTTGCAACAAGCGTTCTTCTGCCAACTGTGGCAGTCAGCCCCACACTCTTAAAGTAAAATGCTTCCAAGTACAGGAACAATTCAAATTGTCTTGGATTCTGCATTATGTAGTCTGTACCAACATTTGTCTGTAAAATCATCAGTATTATTGCTTGTTGCAATTACATTGTTAAGCTGATTGATTCTATACTAAATAAGTCTATTAATATGCATTGAATTAAACACTCTATGTTATAATCTAATGATCGTTATGCACCTACAAACTTACGTGATTACAAGTATTATCATTTTCTTGTGAGTGTCAAAACCAATTAATTTTATTGTATGCTGATTATTGGTTGTCATGCAAATGAAAATAATGTTATGTATCATAAAATAACACTTTATTGGGCACTTTAATAAACTTTCCCATTCTC
Organism: Phymorhynchus buccinoides; assembly: GCA_017654935.2. Taxonomy (NCBI): domain Eukaryota; kingdom Metazoa; phylum Mollusca; class Gastropoda; order Neogastropoda; family Raphitomidae; genus Phymorhynchus; species Phymorhynchus buccinoides. The sequence goes on from CM065702.1 coordinate 10,964,294, forward strand.
TCTCTAAATGTTGTGATTCTTGGACTTTTTACAAAAAAGGTTTTGTGTGGATGCAAGAGACACAAACATTACATTAAAAAGAATAACAACAAAATGTTGGAACAATGTGAGAGCAATCGACGAGTCTCACACATACACACAAAGAGAAACATGTTGACGCGCGCGCGCACACACACACACACACACACACACACACACACACACACACATACACACACACACACAGACACAGACACACACACAACCTACCTCTGAGGCACCAGCATCATCAGCATTTTGCAGCAGCTCCTTAAAGATGCCGGCATCTCGTTGATAGCCCTCCAAAAGACGGTTGATGCGAGTGGTCAGTTGTTCTTGTTGTCCAAACGACTCGCAAAACTCATCCTGGAAACAACACACACATGCATACAATCACACATAAACACATGGACATACTCATGCATAAACACACAAATGATTCATTTGTGTGTGTGTGCACATGTCCACACATACACAAATTCACATGCGCATGCATGTGCATAACACACACACACTCTCTCTCTCTCTCTCTCTCTCTCTCTCTCTCTCTCTCTCTCTCTCTCTCTCTCTCTCTCTCTCTCTCTCTCTCTCTCTTCCAGAGCAATGGCCTCTCTGACCAATAGACCTTTTTTTTAAAATTTGAGTCAAACAAAATTAGACAACACTTTATAACCAATGAAAAGAATTAATCAAATCATAATGAAAAGAATTAATCAAATCATAATGAGAGGAATAACTAGTCTAAATTAACTAACAAAAATTACTGGAATGTCATTAAATTATTAAAATGTTTTTAAGTAGAGACTACTTCCCAACATTTTGATAAAACTTTGTAATATATGTGATGGAGTGGAGTGGAAGGGTGAAGGGTGCAGGGACAGACAGGAGTGCAGGAATAGTAGGCAGGAAACAATCAGCAAGCAGCAAACAGCAACAGGCAGTCAAGGCTGACACAGGTCTCTCTCTCTCTTTATTGCTTCTCTCTCTCCATCTCAGGTGGAGTCTCAGGTAAGTCTAAGTCTACAGTCTCCTACAGTCTCAAATAAGTCTCCCTTAAATTTTTACCTGTGGCTAGATATATAGACAAAACCCGGACCGCAAAGACAACAGCTTTACCTTTCACTCAACCTGCTCCCGCAGAGCTAATGGCCACCAAACTTGTGTTTGTTACTACACCTTTTAAGTGTGTTGTCTCTACGGTCGTCATACATAACAAGACATGTTGCATATGGTTGGAAAGCTTGGAAAACACAGAATAATATGACATTCATCAATAGTCGGGAGTGTCTCTTTAAAAAGAAATATTTGCAATTAAGGTGCAAAGTGATTCCATTCTTTAACAAGCCCAACCCGTATTTTATCAAATAACTAAATAACTGCTTCACAGATCAGAATAACAAACTAATAATAAAAAAGCAAAATACACAAACTTTAATTTGTATAAATTTCAAGTCCCAATTCAATCTATAAAGTTTATATTTTGTGTCCCGAAATTCGATAGAAAACACAAGTCGAATTTCTATTGATCTAGGCTTCATGCTGGTGGTTTGAAGCAAATCTTAAATCGTAAAATATTATAAATCTATAAGGTCCAAGATCATTTTGAATATACAAAGCTAGATTCGTTTGCTATTAGAACGAAAACAGAAGGGTGAATCAAAATAAAATTGCTTGGTTTAGAAAATTAGTATTTCGATTCAAAAGACAGTAAATCGGCATTCGCACATCGTATAGGCCTAGCCTACTGTACAAAGAACTCGGGAGGTTCGTGAATAGCTACAATGAATGGACTGTATTCATTTTGCAATACTACAAGTTTATACGGAAAAGATCCATAGCATGCCATATATGAAATGAAAGGGGATAGATTATAGATTTATGTTGTATAATTAGAAATTCAAACATTTGACTAAATTTTGAATAAGAATAGAAAACATGCGAAACGACCTGGAATATTTTGACCCACGTGTTAATTTTACCAATCACAAAATCTGTGAATTGTCAGGCTATGCGAGTATTTCAGTTAATACAAATGTATGGGATAAAATCTATGATTTTTTCTGGTTCCAACCATATGCATCTTATATCAATACAAACTTTAATTAAACAAGAATATGATAAAATACAATTTAATTACAAATAAATCTCAAGGGAGTTAACTTGGGCAGATAACTCCAAACTAGCAAAAATAGGCGTCTGCTACGAGTAAGCTTAGAGTGCAATAGTAGCTGTGTCCCCACACTGCTACAATACATAACAGGCCAAAATACAAACATACAAAGAAAGAAATGAATAAGACAAAACACAAACTCATTATAGAGATATTGACAACATAAAGGTTGTCTCATGGAAAAGAAAACAACACAATAACATATAAACATAAACAGGGCAGAAAGGGGAATACACAATGAAAACAGACAACACATTCCTTCCACTTGCCTCGTCTTGCTCCCGTTTGGTCCTCACGCAATACATATTCGCCAGAGTTTCCGAGAAGCTGGGATGCAGGAAGCACATGGTCCCCGAATCCGACAGCCAATCACAATCGTTGAGACAAAGCTCCTCCACAAGATGCAGGCACTTGTCTCTGCCCGGCAAGCACAGGTCTCGAGTTTCGTTTTCTTGCAGTGTTGTCCTGCCTGGCGTTTCACTCTCCAGTGCCGGAGGGAGCAGAGTGGCGATTTTCAGGACGAGATCGACGGTGGAGTCGCTCAGTCTGGACGGAAAGTTGACCTTCACCCGCTTCAAAGCGTCCAGGATATCAGCCACTGGAAACCTGAGAGGATGAAAAAGGAGGAGGATGAAGAGGAGAAGGAGAGGAGGAGGAAGAGAAGGAATAAGGAAAGGAAGGGAGGAGAGGAGGAAGGGAGGAGAGGAGGAAAAGAAGTTGTTGTTTTCATACCCTTAAGCCAAGGAAAGTATGAGAATAGGATGAAAGGAGAGAAAGAAGAAGAGGAGGAGCGGGTATGGAGAAAGTAAAATAAAGAGAAGAGTACATCGTTGTATATAAACAAAGAATCTGCACCACATACATATATGCACAAACACAAGGTACACGCATCAATCTCACACCCAAACCCACAATGTTTACAAATATACCAACACCACACACACATATACACAGACAGACACAGACAGACACACACACACACACAGAGACAACACACACATACACACAGTGCCAATTTCTTACCAAAACGGTACTCCAAGGAACCTGAAGAATTCCTCAGTCGTTTTGTGGACATGATCCAGTGTCGTTAGATAAGGTCCAAAGTCTCCCACAGGCTCAAAAGCCACCTGATCAGCTCTCAAGAATCTCCTGTCTGTCCAGATCACTTCCTTGTCTTTGAGCTGATGCATAACATTCTCATGTGGTCTGTCTGCAGGGGTGAGGTGTGTCCTGCAGAAGGCATTGAAGTACAGATAGATCTGCCGACAGATTTCCGTGACGCCCTTTCCATTGACCGTCCCCAGCTGACTCACCTCTTGGGAAACGCACACCAGTTGGTCGACAACCAGCTGCGTGAATGGTGCCCCTTTGCTGTACCTGGCATTGGCCTTGTGGACCACCACGCCCAGTTTTTCCAGGGTCTCCCTGTCTCTGGGGGACAGGTTGAGCTGAGACTCGTCCAGAACGGCAGCCTTGCAAGCCACCAGCTCCTTCAGTTCAGCACAGTAGGCTTCAGAGGGCTGTATGAAACGCGGACCAGCCTCAGCGTCCACAAACCATGACACTGGCCACTTGTCTGGTTTCTGCAGCGACGGTAAGAAGCACACCTTGCTCAGGGCTTGCACGTACCGCCCCATTTCTTCTTCAAGGACAGGAAGGTACCTGATGATGGCCTGCGATCTTTGGCTGGTGGTTCCACATTTCATTCTACTGACAGACTCCGCCCGGTCGCGAAGCTCCTCCACGCTCACTTTGTCCTTGACCATGCCCACTTTCAGGAGCTGATTCAGCACGGCTTCGCTCGTGAAGTCGGCACCATCCTCTCGCGTTGGAAACCTCCCGTCGTCTTCGATAAACAGGCGTGCTGCCTTCCCATGAGGGTGAATGAGGTGGGCAGGTTTGTTGAGGGACCCATCAGGCATGCATGGAATGCAGCGGTGTTGTTTCACCAGGTCTAAAAGGGTGGCGTTTCCCGAGCGAAGAGCATACAACACCAGCTGGTTTCTGTCACCCATCTGCAGATCAGGGTGATTCTCCTGGATTCTGGGGAAGAGGACGACTCGGAAGAACTCTTCCATACTGATGACCTTCCTGTGGAACTGGTCCTTTTGTTCCGCACCGGACGACATAAAGTTATTGGCAATGTGCGAAGGAAGGTCGACCAAGGACCCGCCAGCCTGACTCCAGGGCGTGGTGCTCCAGAACGTGTTCAACACGCGGAAAGCGGCCCCGCCCTCCTTCTCCTGCTTGAATTCAGGTTCCAGGAAGAAAGCGGAGGTGAAGGGCACTGCACCATCGCCATGAAGGAAGACCTTGTATTGTTCCTGCTGCGCAATGCGGTAGAAGCTTGGGAACAGGGCGCTCTGGGGTGTTCTTGAAGAGAGGACGGAATGTGAAGGCCACAGGCTGTAGTAGACTTCACCCGAGGTCTTCCGCCCTGACTGGGCCACTTTTTCCAGGGCAGTGAGGTAGGCTCTGGGGATGGGGTCACTGAACAAGGCTTTGTTCCACCTGAAACACAGTCACTGATGCCAATAATGCATTGGGTTGTATGAAGAGAGAACTGAAACAAAACACATTGTGGACCATAATATAGATTTGGAGAAAGCGATACTGTTTGTCTCCAAAATTAAACTGGCATTATCATACAGAGCTAGTTGTTAAAAAGAAACACATCTTTATATCATGCTCATCTCATTACCACGGATAACTCATGTTTTGCTTATTCGTTTGTACAAACAAGAGACAAGAAAACCAACTTCTTTTTCTTCTGCATTCCTGGGCCATATAGCCATAATGGGTAAGGCACATGTGTGTCTGGTTTTGAGTTTTCACTGGTCTCCCTGCTGCATACAGCCGACACATTCCGATTTAGGAGGAGCTCAAAACAAAACCAACAAAAACGTAATTCTATAATATCAATATCATCATCATCAGTTTCAACATCAACAGTCTTAGATTTCGGACCACATCTTGTACTGCATAAAATGCACACACACACACCAGTGTTTCCCATACAGATAAAATGTGAGGGTCTCTGGGACTCTCTGCAAAATTTTAAGGGTCCTGTTCAAATTTTAAGAGTACCCAAGTAACGTTTAAAAAATCTACTTTCATTAAGGTACATATGCACACAAACAACAACAACAACATACAGTATTTATACGGCGTTGAATCTTGATATAAATCAAATCAAAGTGCACACACGTTAGCATTCATAACGCATTCAAACAAAAATGCAATACAAAGCGAACACACACGTATGACATAAATGGTATACAGCAGAAACAAACCTAAAGGCAAGAGAGAGAAGAGAAAGAGAGTGGAGCCTCAATGACAGGGGGAACAGGTGGGTTTTGAGGTTAGATTTGAAAGCAGAGAGGGTCGGTCGCTGACGGAGGGAAAGAGGAAGTTTGTTCCAAGGTGTCGGTCCTGAGACAGCAAAAGAGCGCCGACCAACAGTTGAAAGCTTACACCTAGGGTTCTGGAGAGAAAGAGGGTCAGAAACTGAATGTACACACACACACACACACACAAACTGCTGATGACAGCGATACCTCTCAGGTCAGCAGTCCTAAAGATCTACCGAGCGAGAGTTTAAACTGTCTTGGTCTGTGAAAAACGTGTGCGTCCCGGGGATGCACAGCGCTGAAATTAAAGGGTCCCTTCAGGATTTTTGTGCTTCAGGGATGCAAAAATGTGCTTTATAGGAAACACACACACACACATTGACACACACACACACACATATCTGACCTTCCGCTGACTGATTTCCGATCATCTTCAGTCTCACACAGGAGCCCCCGGCGGTCGGAGCTGAGAGCGAAGGGAGCGTTGATGTGCACGGGGAGAGGCACGGCCGACACCTCCTCAGTCAGTGGTAGAAAGCAGAACAGGTGGCCAGTCCTGTAGAACCCTGCAATACGCACTTTCTTCATTGAGTAGTGCTAATTTTGAAGCACACACCATCTTTTGCAAACTACATTTTCCCCCAAACTGAGACCCCTGCGTCTTATAATAATTATTTGACCTAGCACCACGAAAGGGACATAAAGTCACTGGGCTAGTTTCTCATAACGAGCTTGCAAAGTCAAACATCTCATTTAAAAAAAATCAATTTTGAGTGTATTTTCGTGCTCTCGAACATCTCATCTTTCATATTTAAAAAGGATAATCTTTATTACCTCTGAATACTCCCAAAAATGCTTTGAAATGAGTAGGTTGATGCATTTTCTTCAGCTAGGCTAAACTTTATACTGTGATTTCTCAAAATGGCCGACAGTCACCCTACCAAATTTGAATGCCCATAACTCTAAAACAGAAAACGTTACAAGAATGGTTCTTATATTATTTGAAAGAGAATTGTCTGAAGTTTTTAACTGAACCATTGTCTCATAATGTCCTTTTTGTGGTGCTGGTTCACATATGACTCATAATGCAGTAGGAAAGTGTAGTAATGAAATCCGACTTTTGTGTGTAACATTTAGGGGATACTTTTAAAAAAAATTGGTATATGCATCTCTGACACTCAAAACTACAATTTACACATTGAGCTACTGACCAGTGCATCACTAAAAAGACGCTAATTTTTATCTGATGTTCCGTTTTATGAAGAACATGCTAAAAAATAGATCATAGGTATGTGACTATCAGACTATCATAAGGATAGACCCCCCACCCCCCACCACCACTAAAATATCCAAGTGACCCCGACCTCTATCAAATTAAGAGACATACACATATTTCGCCCACTGATGTCACCCCCCCCCCCCCCCCTCCCCTCTCCAGGATTTTGATGCAGGAATTAATGAACATATAGAGCCTTTGATTTACCCATAGCACCGCACGTTTATCATTTCAGTCTCTAAGCAATTAACAACAAAAACGTGACAGCACATGGAAAACCAGATCTACAGGTCAACTAGAAATTGAAAGAATAGAAAGAAGATTTTTTGCTTAGATATCTGTAAGGCTTAGTGGCTAAGACGGCAGAGAAATATGCAGAAATCAGAATCAGAATAATAATGTATGCTGGCCATGATTTGACATTCGTTTAATTAAACTTTAACATTCAGGATCGATACATGTCATTGCACAGAAAACTGATATGCTATGAACACACAAACACAGAGAGAGAGAGAGAGAGAGAGAGAGAGAGAGAGAGAGAGAGGGGGGGGGGGAGAGAGAGAGAGAGAGAGAGAGAGAGAGAGAGAGAGAGAGAGAGAGAGAGAGAGAGGAGAGAGAGAGAGAGAGAGGGAGAGGGAGAGAGAGAGAGAGAGAGAGAGAGAGAGGGAGAGAGAGTAGGAATTGTTTGTAAATAATTAAGGAGAGTAATCTTATGGTGTATGGGAGTGATCTTGCCTAATTCAATCGGTCAAACAGGTCAGTTACTTTACCATCAGGTAGAACCCCCAAACAGGGATGATTACCATTGGGGGGGGGGGGGGGGGGGGGGGCAATTGCTATCATGTATATTTTTGACATCAGTAGTCACCCCTTTCCAAACAAATGCATGATAGCAATTTGAAAGTGGTAACTGTCTGTCTGTTAACATGTGATTTATAATGGTACCCCTTATTGTGAAGCATTTTCGGTAAGGGGGCCCCTACAGATGTCAAGACTGTATTATCCATTGTCCCCCCCCCCCCCCCCCCCCCCCCCCCCCCCCCCCCCCCCAAATCGCATGCAAAAAATATATATAAAAATTGGGTGGCGCGCCTCTGGCTGCGACACGCTCTCGATGTGGGAGCAACCCGAATTTCACAGACGCCTCTGTGACTATAAAGTAGCTAATACCTAATACCTCGATGCGTTAACCCTTTCAACGCTACCATTCTTCAGCCAAAATTTACCATTAAACTTACCCGGGTAGAGAAAAGATTTTGCCTGCAATATTGAGGATTCCTCTGTGACATGCATAAACATAGAGCCTGTCATTACTTCCCAAAATTAAGAACATAAGGTCACTGGATACCAGACCGTCATTAGATGCCTTTTAGTGACATGGGTATCAAATCATCGTGGTGCCAAGAGGCGACCACGGCGATGAAAGGGTTGATCAGATATCTGACATCTAACAAGTTGTTGACTGTTCTTCTTTCTGATAAAAGCATTGCTCTATGTCTGATGCCTGGTTATCCCATGCACAGGGGTGCAACTACACAAAATGAAAAAAAAGGCCTGAAAGGCCGGGGTCCAGGGGTAATGCCCCCCTGCAGCTGAAGCAAAATTTGATTTATGAAGGTATTTTAGTTTGCTTTTTCCACAATTTATACAAATGCTTATTTTAAAGTGTTTAAAAAATACAGTAGACACACAAACATCTTGTTTGACAAATTTAAAAAAAAGGAAATTCCTTTTCTGGTAAAATTCAAAAACAGGAAATCATTGTATAACAGGAAAAGTTGCACCCAAGGTAACAGAACTTATGAATTTTTTTTTTTTTTTTTTTTCTTCTGTCGCATCTTCTGGGCCATACAGTGGCATTGTTCCCACGCCGTTCATTCCGAGTCCCAATTCGCAGCCACACCTCCGCACGTTCAGGTCGCAGAATCCGAGACCAGCAGTCCAAGAGGAGCAAATCTATGTTAGGCTGTCAGGAGGCAACCAACCGAGGAGACACTGCACTGCTGCCGAGCCATTTCGGTGGAGTTCAGTGGAGCCTGTTCAGGACACCACCTACTAAGCCCCCTACTGACGACACTATTCTCTTAGTCGCGGAGCCAGTGTGAGTGAGGTCCTCCTCCGAGGGCGCCACCACGACCGTCCACCGACAGCTCCCCAGAACACACTGATCCCCATGACTTTGACCCGAACGCACCAAGGCATAGACTGGATCAGAAACCGAAACTGAGGTCACCATGAGAGCAGGGCTTGCAAAGCCACAGAATTTGAGACTTTTTTTGAATGATTGATGGAAATGAGGCAGATGACTATGATGATGCTATGAAGTTCCATATCGGTCTCAGACTGCATGACAGGGCTGTATTCTACGCTTCCTTTCATAATGATATCCCAGCGTTAACCAGGCATGAGAACTACAGACACCTGCAGTGTTGGTCTTGAAATTAGAGCGGATGAAGCTCGACTGTGTGGTTTCAGTCTTCCCATTGAGCCCACAGCCACTCACTCTGGGTAGGAGTCGGTCCAGGACCGTAAAAAAACCTTGCATCTGATGGGATTCGAACCCGAGACCTCCCAGCCAGTAGTCCGCGATGATAACCACTATGCCACGGCGGCTGGTCAAACTTATGACATTTTTGTTTTTAAGTTTGAAACTGGTAAATCAAAAGACATTAAAAAAAAAATTAAATTACCAGGTAAAGTAATGTTTAATAGCAAAAAGAAAAACAATTATAGCACCCAAGCATCAAAGTTCTTGTATTAAAAATAAAAATACAATAAAATAAAATTCAATTTGCTTTACATCAAGTCAAAGATTTATGCACCATCAACAGTAGGTTTGACTCTCTCTCTCTCTCTGATTTTCTTTTTGGTTGTTTTATTCGCAAGCCTCTTTTATTTTATTGCACAGACGTGGAAGGCAGAAGCTATTTCCAAAATTCACTAACTCTTTCCACCTACCTGCGGCACAAGAATCCAGTGTCTTCACATTCCATTCACCGTCCGTACGCAGCCCAACGGCCGCCAAGGGAATAAACCCCTCCCCTTTCGTCTCCGAAGCAATGTTGCACGACTCCCTCCGCCCCGAGGCCCAAGCAATGCAGAAATGACACACGTTTTGAGAACTGCTCTTTTCCCCACTGTCCGCTGTTACTGTGACCCGTTCTATGACCCTCTCCTCAAACCCCGGACCCTGTTCTTCCCACACGGCAGAGAAATGATCCAGAATGCTGTCGCCTCCAGGAGAAATTCTGTCCGACGTTCGCGTCACTGCCAAAGTTTGTTGAGCGTCGGTCATAGGACATCCATCTTCAGGGAGGTGGAGCAACTCCAAGCGCGTCACGTGTTGAAGAAACATCAACATATTGCCTCCCTTGCCCTTCAGCCCGTTCACAAAGTCCACCTGCTTGTTCTGGGAGAAAGCTTCCTTGCAGATCTCGCTCCTCAGCGCCTGCTCTTCCGTTCTGAAGGGAAAGCGGAAGAGGGTTCCGGAATAGGGACTCCAGTTGATGTTGGGGATGTCGCAGTCAAAGACGCCCTTGAAAGGCTGGAACTGGTTGGGAATGGTCCGGAAAAGCCTCTTGTTCATGGGGTTCTTGAAGTTCATCTTCTTGCCGCGCTTGCCGCTGCTGATGTATTTCTCGTGAGGATCCAGCATGGCCAGGCTGTCTGCCGAGTAGATGCTGGGCAGATCCGTCAGGTTGTACACTGCGTTGAAGCCAAGCCCAAACTTGCCCACCTGGGAAACACGAAGGAAGTTTGATTATTTCAGTTCACCACCTACGTTGATTAAGCCATTCTTAGTGCTACCGCAGCCTAAAACAGTATGACATATTCAACAATTTCCATGTCTGATGCAAACCACTGAAAGCAAAGTTTGTTGCTTTGCGAACAAGCAAGACAACAAATTTCTATGTTAACTAAATCTCTCAACATACGAGTTCAAGTTCAAATGAAACAATTTACTCAAAAACAAGATGGAGATGTAGAAAGACTGCAAATGTCCACATTTTATAAAGAGCTGCAAAGGACGACAGATGAACTTAACCGTTCAACATCACAGCTATAGAACAGTTCATTCGGGAATCCTTGACCAAGGATAAGCACTGAAATTTGACCCACACAACAAATCACCACATATCTAATAAATTTCCTTCACTTTTCTTTCCCTTATTAATTTCCACTCTTGAGTCAGAACAACAACAACTAGAACATGAAAACGCTAGATCAACTAGAGACATGGGTGCATTTTCGGCTCCAGTGACCTTCAACTTTGACCAATGACCTTCATCTTTGATCTTGGCCTAGATATCCTAACTACCTATCCGCGTACAAAATGTGAGTGTTCAAGGTACCTCCGTTCAAACGCTATCGATGTAACATAGATAGTCAGGAACAGTCAGCCCTAAAAACATTAACCAGCATCGCTTCGCCACTGGTTAACACAGGCATCAGAATAGTCTGAAGTCCAATCCTCTGAAAACTGTGGTAAAAGGGCCATCAAGGCCCCAGACTGTAGAGGGACAACACTGAAATCAGTTCTGAACACCACCAAAAAGGCTTAACATAGTGGTAAATCACTTTAAAATGATATTTAACACAACGGATAACACTCAATAAAAAGGCAAAACCTCTGACAAGAGAAGCCAATCCTCTGTCAGAAATTAGAAGCCAATCCTCTATCAGAAATTCAGAAATTCTTAATCCCCTGAAATCCTCTGACAATTCTGACGCCTGTTAACAACAAAAACATATCACATAACTCGCATCCCCCACCACCTTTACCTTAGTGGTGTCTTCCTTTTTCGTGGCCCCTCCCAGCAGGCAGAGGTGCGTGAAGTCGGAGTTGGAGAACTGGGCTTCGTTGAAGACCCAGAGGGCAGGGCCCTGGAACTGGGCCATAGCCCCCGACAGAAGGCCCGCCCTCCACTTTCGGTTCTGGCGGTCGTCCAGCAGGAATCTGACCACCTTGGCCCCGGCATCATCCGCATTCTGTATCAGCTCCTGAAATATTATATTAAATCTATCTATTTAAAATCCATGTGGGTCCTGTGCTCTGTTCAGGGAATTACGCAAACACCATGGTGTAGAGTGGCACAGTGGTAGCGCATTCGCTTCGATCGTGTCAAGTAAACCCGAGTTCGAACCTGGATACAGGGGATTTTTCCTCTCACTTTGCACTAGGCCTTAAGTTCTGAACATGGAGTCTTTCGGATGAGATGATAAACCGAGGTCCTGTATGCCCATGCACTTAGCACACGTTTAAACCCAGTGGCAACGTAAAAGTTGTCATTTGGTCGCTCCAGTGACAAGAAACTGTACCGTATTTTATGGACTATAAGGCGCACCTGATTATAAGACGCACCCGCCAAATTTAACACAAAATTCAGATTTTGTTACCCTATTTTCTGATTATATTATTAGTGACACTAAAGACAAAGGGGTCTCAGTCTGGGGGAAAAGTATCGCCTTAAAGTCTGTATAATACGGTAATAAATAATGAATGTGTCAAAAATGTGTGGATCTAAATGATCAGTTACAGATGGTCATATCGACAGACCATAACCGTTGTGACCTTGACCTTTCTTGCACTAAATATTCAGAATTACATTAAGCCAATGCATCTGCACACCAAATTTGAAATTATGGTACATTTTAAGTCCAACGATGTGAAAAATATGGCCACAAGAAGAAACATACGTTCTCAAGGTCAAATCTCAAGGTCAAGGTCAGCATGGTTATTATTCTTGTACGGGACCTTTTGTGTACCATGATGAACCATCACAGTAAATTTGAAGTGATTCCATGCAACAGTTCTTGAGATACAGCTTTGGGGTTTGAACCCCGTGATTCGCATGCTATTCCGCCTGATTCTGGCTTCATAAAGTTTGCCCACTCTAGCAACCTACCCTTCATTATACACAGCATGCTATTCCGCCTGATTCTGGCTTCATCAAGTTTGCCCACTCTAGCGACCTACCCTTCATTATACACAGCATGCTATTCCGCCTGATTCTGGCTTCATAAAGTTTGCCCACTCTAGCGACCTACCCTTCATTATACACAGCATGCTATTCCGCCTGATTCTGGCTTCATCAAGTTTGCCCACTCTAGCGACCTACCCTTCATTATACACAGCATGCTATTCCGCCTGATTCTGGCTTCATAAAGTTTGCCCACTCTAGCGACCTACCCTTCATTATACACAGCATGCTATTCCGCCTGATTCTGGCTTCATCAAGTTTGCCCACTCTAGCGACCTACCCTTCATTATACACAGCATGCTATTCCGCCTGATTCTGGCTTCATAAAGTTTGCCCACTCTAGCGACCTACCCTTCATTATACAACAGCATGTTATTCCGCCTGATTCTGGCTTCATCAAGTTTGCCCACTCTAGCGACCTACCCTTCATTATACAACAGCATGTTATTCCGCCTGATTCTGGCTTCATAAAGTTTGCCCACTCTAGCGACCTACCCTTCATTATACACAGCATGCTATTCCGCCTGATTCTGGCTTCATAAAGTTTGCCCACTCTAGCGACCTACCCTTCATTATACACAGCATGCTATTCCGCCTGATTCTGGCTTCATCAAGTTTGCCCACTCTAGCGAACTACCCTTCATTATACACAGCATGCTATTCCGCCTGATTCTGGCTTCATAAAGTTTGCCCACTCTAGCGACCTACCCTTCATTATACACAGCATGCAATTCCGCCTGATTCTGGATTTGCCCACTCTAGCGACCTACCCTTCATTATACACAGCATGCTATTCCGCCTGATTCTGGCTTCATAAAGTTTGCCCACTCTAGCGACCTACCCTTCATTATACACAGCATGCTATTCCGCCTGATTCTGGCTTCATAAAGTTTGCCCACTCTAGCGACCTACCCTTCATTATACACAGCATGCTATTCCGCCTGATTCTGGCTTCATAAAGTTTGCCCACTCTAGCGACCTACCCTTCATTATACACAGCATGCTATTCCGCCTGATTCTGGCTTCATCAAGTTTGCCCACTCTAGCGACCTACCCTTCATTATACACAGCATGCTATTCCGCCTGATTCTGGCTTCATAAAGTTTGCCCACTCTAGCGACCTACCCTTCATTATACAACAGCATGTTATTCCGCCTGATTCTGGCTTCATAAAGTTTGCCCACTCTAGCGACCTACCCTTCATTATACACAGCATGCTATTCCGCCTGATTCTGGCTTCATAAAGTTTGCCCACTCTAGCGAACTACCCTTCATTATACACAGCATGCTATTCCGCCTGATTCTGGCTTCATCAAGTTTGCCCACTCTAGCGAACTACCCTTCATTATACACAGCATGCTATTCCGCCTGATTCTGGCTTCATAAAGTTTGCCCACTCTAGCGACCTACCCTTCATTATACACAGCATGCTATTCCGCCTGATTCTGGCTTCATAAAGTTTGCCCACTCTAGCGACCTACCCTTGATTATACACAGCATGCTATTCCGCCTGATTCTGGCTTCATCAAGTTTGCCCACTCTAGCGACCTACCCTTCATTATACACAGCATGCTATTCCGCCTGATTCTGGCTTCATCAAGTTTGCCCACTCTAGCGACCTACCCTTCATTATACACAGCATGCTATTCCGCCTGATTCTGGCTTCATCAAGTTTGCCCACTCTAGCGACCTACCCTTCATTATACACAGCATGCTATTCCGCCTGATTCTGGCTTCATCAAGTTTGCCCACTCTAGCGACCTACCCTTCATTATACACAGCAAGCTATTCCGCCTGATTCTGGCTTCATAAAGTTTGCCCACTCTAGCGACCTACCCTTCATTATACACAGCATGCTATTCCGCCTGATTCTGGCTTCATCAAGCTTGCCCACTCTAGCGACCTACCCTTCATTATACACAGCATGCTATTCCGCCTGATTCTGGCTTCATAAAGTTTGCCCACTCTAGCGACCTACCCTTCATTATACACAGCATGCTATTCCGCCTGATTCTGGCTTCATAAAGTTTGCCCACTCTAGCGAACTACCCTTCATTATACACAGCATGCTATTCCGCCTGATTCTGGCTTCATAAAGTTTGCCCACTCTAGCGACCTACCCTTCATTATACACAGCATGCTATTCCGCCTGATTCTGGCTTCATAAAGTTTGCCCACTCTAGCGACCTACCCTTCATTATACACAGCATGCTATTCCGCCTGATTCTGGCTTCATCAAGTTTGCCCACTCTAGCGACCTACCCTTCATTATACACAGCATGCTATTCCGCCTGATTCTGGCTTCATAAAGTTTGCCCACTCTAGCGACCTACCCTTCATTATACACAGCATGCTATTCCGCCTGATTCTGGCTTCATCAAGCTTGCCCACTCTAGCGACCTACCCTTCCTTTTTCCTGCCTGGTTCTCATCTCAGCCAGCACCACTGCTGTTCTAATTTTAAACTCGCCACTGCCTATCCCACCAGAGACACAGAGAGAGAGAGAGAGAGAGAGAGAGAGAGAGAGAGAGAGAGAGAGAGAGAGAGAGTATCGTTGCTTTCTATTCCCACTTGCAGAGTAAGTAGGCCTAGGTCAACATGCTCTATCCAGCCAGTCAGGGAGAGGTAACTGAAAGGTCAGAAAGGCCTTGAAGGCGAGGAGCAGGAGAAAAAAAAGGGAGAGGTCTATTTTGGGCGGTCTGAGTGCTAGCAGAAAATGGGAAGGCTTAGCAGTGGCTTGCTGAAATATGGGTCTAACTTTCTGATGCTGAGAATGTGAGCTGTGGCGCGCACAGACAAATTCATGATTATGTCATAGTAGTCATTTACTCAGAAAACATTGTGCAAAAAAACGCTTAAGTGTTTCGGGGTTTGAACTCCTTAATTAGCATGGCCTTGACCTTATAATAAAACTAAATCAATCAGTTGAGAGCTGATGTCCTCTATAACTTGTACACTAAAAGTGATTGAAGTACAGTGCACATGTTTTAAGAAAATGTGGCCGGGCGGATGGACAGATGAAACAAAACCAATACTTCCCGAAGCTTCGCTCGGGAACTAACAACATCACAACCCACCTTGGGAACTGAAAAGCCATCGGTGTATCCATCCTTCAGCAGGTTACAAAGCCGGACGGTCAGAGATTCGCGCTGACCATATGAATCGTCCATCGAAGAATCGTCCATGTCAAGGTCGTCCGCTCCGCTCATGGTCCTCTCCATCAGGTCCAGAGCTCCAAAATGAAGAGCGAGGTCAGGGTCCACCTCACCGTGAACCAGCACCAGACTTTCCTCCTCCTCTGCCAGGTCCTCGATACAGTCAGGGTCCGGTGCCACTGTGCACAGCTGAGCCGCAGCCAAGCGCAGGACGTGTCTTTCGCCAGAGAACACCGGCACCAGAACCTCTTCTGTCCGACTCCCCTCCTTCCCTCTGGCGGCTTTCAGAATACTCAGCACCAGTGACAGATCTTTCCTGTAGGTTTCTTCGCTGTGGGGATCAGGGTGCGAGTTTTTGTCTTGAATTTCTTGCAGCACGCGTTGCAGCATTTCCAGGTCCTGTTCAGGGCCGCAGCCACAGGACAGGAAAAACTCTGCCAGCCCTTCTTCCACCAGATCCGTGGGTAGAGGGAAACGGTGAGGAGACAAGGGGATGTCAGGGCTGTCCTTTTCCTCCACCCAGAACTTCCCGGCAGGCCAGAAATGTCCGTCCGCCATAATGCAGGCGATGTCAGCCATTTTGGCATGGACCTCAGGGAGGTTCCACTCTTCCTGGAGCTTCTTGAAGATGTCCACCAACAGAAAAGAAAAGCGCTTCCTGTGTTTGGGTGATGGCTGTTGCTTACACACTGAGACGACAACCTTCATGTGTTCAATGATGTCATCGGAGCTGGGTGTGTAGAACAATGACCTCAGGAAACGCCCCTTGTCTTTGTCCATCTGTGGTGACACCGGTCTCACCGAGCCGACAAACTTGAGCTGAGAGTGGTCACACATGTCCACAGCTCTGGCGATTCCATATGAGTTGTAGTCCGCTGGACACATGGGAAGTGTGGTGGGATAGTCTGCCGGAATGGCCTCCCTGTCTCTGGACGTCAAACATGGAAGGCATTGAACATTGGATAAATCCTTGATCACGTCTTGTGGATATTTCTGACCATGTGCAATAAGGAAATCCCACAAAGCTTTGGCTTTCCTCTCTGCAAGGACATGGTCATGTTCACTCCCACAGCTCAGTTGTTCAGTCTTCCTTGCTGTGTTGATCAACTGAGTGCTTGTGATCAAAGTCACATCACACAAACCAACACTTCTTAGTTTTTCAAGGATGGTCGCTTTGTTCTCGTAGAATGACTCACCAGGGAAAAGATCCTCTTCAGCGAAAAGGTCCAGCAGCAGCTGACTTTGCGGATCAAACAACTCCAGTGGTTTGCACAGCTTTCCCGAGTTCCTTGAAGGAACAAAACTGACCTCCCTTGCCAGATCTCTGAGGTCAGTGTTCAGGAAAGAGTCACTCTCTAGGAAGTAAGTCATGAACTCTACAATTTCCTCATCCAAACAGCCATGGTCTGGTGACGACAAACCAGACATCATATCTCTGACGAAGACCTCCAACCTCACTTCTTCAGCTCCAAGAGCCGATGCCAGACTGAGGTGTGAGGGAGACGTCTGGGCGCAGCACAGCAACTGTCGACAGAAGCTGACTGCCGGTGGGAGCTTGTCACTGGCCACGCCAGGAGTCATCCAATGGTTTTCCTCTACGCTTGAAAACACCGCTTCCACCTTCATCGGCCAGAGAAAGAACAGCTTCAGTTGTCTGAGAACCGTCTTGGCCTCTTCCCAGTTATCATCCCTCTCCAGTTCTTCGCTCTTCAAAATGTCCACGAGAGCAGAGCGTTCCGCCGGCTGGCATTCAGTGTTGAAGCGGTGGACAGCAGCCTTCAGATCGGCACACTCCTCCTCTGACAGCTGAGCCAGGTTCTTCAGGATCTTCAGGTTCTTCAGGACGCCGATGCAGGTGAGAGCCTGGACGCGGCTGTGCATGACCTGCTTGTGTTGCAGGACAAAGTCAGGCAGCCAGGGAACGACGTCCACGCCCAGGTGAGCCAGAGCTGAACTCAGGTGGGCAGACGCCGGGGGGAACCCTGCCACTTTCTCACAGGCATAGTTCCCTGACAGGGTCTTCAGCACAAAGTCTTCATCATTATGGGGGCAGGGCAATAGAGGGAGAAAGTCAAAGCCGTCCAGATCTTTGTCACGCAGATAGCTCCACACTTGTTTGATCCAAGGATGGTTCCTACTGATGGTGATGCTGTTCAGGTGGGAGTGCTCTTTTTCCAAGCTGCGTTCTAGTAGTTGAGGCATGTTTTCATCTGTCACTAGTTCCATTCTTCCCAAACCTGATAAAACCAAATAGCAAATGTTAGCATTTATTGCTAAAGTAATAAAGATCTCTAGTCTTTCCCCTTATTTCTACATTTAGTGCACATACTTCTATTTTTTAATTACTCATCAAGAATGTAAGTGATCATATTTAAAAGTACATACCTTGTATCAATCATAGTTATCACCACCTTTGCTATAAAATCAATCAAATTAATCTCTCTCTTTTTTTAATGTGCATATCGTAGCAATGCTTAGAACTCTCTCTCTACTTTTGCAAATATATAATAGTAAATAAAGAAAAAATAACCACAGGGACTCTTATTCAAAAAACACAAAGTTCAAAACGGTAGGTTTCTGTCCCTTTTATTTGAAAAAAAGCACAGACGTTTCGGAGACTACTTCTAAGAGACAATAGCTATCTATTTTGAACATCGAGTTCTATCACATGATTTAATAAGCTTTTAATAAAATGTATGCAAGCACCAGGGAAGCACCTGTGAGATCACTACATTTTGCAGACAGAACATAGAGGGTTCACAGATGAATAGAGCATAGAGCATAGAGCGTTGTTGTTGTACCCTGGCTTAAAGACTCCAGGGATCATCCTGACAAGCCGAAGCACTTGAACACTGTGGTACAAATACACCAGCTAGGGATGAGAACATTACGAGGGGTACTTGCCTAAACGTGTCATCACCCTTCTTTATTCCTCTTGTGATAACACATTTAGGCAATTACCCCTCGAGTATGTGTGACCGTTTTTTATTACCCTGCCACGTGGGCAGCCACACTCCAACTTCGGAGGATTAGACATTCTATTTTGACAATTGTGTAACCTGACCTCTAGAAGACAAATGAATAACTCAAAACTTTTTTTAAAAAATCAAAACTTTAAACTGACCTTGAGCTTCTTGTTTTGAGCTATCGAGTCAACAGAAAAAAACACCAGACATGTGGGATCACATTATTTGTAAGAGCACCCAAATCAACAAGTATGAGAACAAAATAAACAAAACCCACCCTGGCGGGCCAGATTCTGAAGACGATCCTGCAGCCCTGAAGGATGCGAGACCCAGCACAGCTGATGACCAAGACCGGGCAGTAACTGCAGATCCGAGGCATCTCGACACACATACATCTGCTGATCATCCCACGCCTGAAAGGAACCGTCAGCCAACGGAAACAGCGACAAATCCTGCAGCACGGTGGGGTTGCTATGCCGACACAGGTAGTTCAGAACCAGGTGTTTCTGGCGCGACGTCAGAGCTCCAGACCAGATGCCGGTGTCCTGTTTCATCACCTTGCTCAACTCTTCTGCACAGACCGTTTTGAACGTTTCCGATTCTGAGAGATCCGTGTCTGATTCGCTATCTGCCTGCTCTGTGTGCGAAGAACTTGTCGACAGCCCCGTCATGATGTGTTGTGGTAAGCGTGCCAGGTTGACTTCACACGCCTTGTAAACTTCCACCACCGCTTCTTCCGTCTCAGGGTCCATGTCGTTGGCAGGGGACATCATCACGACAGCGTCGCTCAAACAGACCCAGTCACCTCCCTTGACCGGGGTGAAAAAGATTGGTCGGTGAGCGAGGGCTTGATAAAGCGGGGAGAGGAGCGGGAGCCAATGAGGCGTGACCTTGTCCGAGTCGGGCCAAAGCTGGTACAGGAAGTCAGCCGACAAGGGAGGGAAATCAGCACTTTCTTCGCAACTGAAACACAGGAATGTGTAAGATATATTGGTTACAATACAGTGAGAAGAATGGACAGGTTAATGTGAAATGGAAATATCCAACAAACGGAGCAGCAGAGAAACTATGGATTCTTATTTTCAAATATTAGATCCCATTTCCAAAGAGGATGTACGTAAATTAACCTTTAACATACAATAGATTAGATTAGATACAGTTTGCTGATAAAAAAAAGTATGCTCATGACCTTAGATTGAGAACCTTGGTGCATCAGTTGGAGGATAAGTAATAAATTTGTCATTTACAGTGCTGCAACAAGACTCCCCCCTCCGTTTATTTTTTATATTTTTTATAAAAACCAGGTCCGCAGTGAAAACAAAGCTACTATCATCTAGCCTGTTAATGTCTAGCCTGCCTACATAACATGTCCATCGTTTCTAGCATGCTAATAGTAGACAGTCCTAAAATCCTTAAAGCTCAAGATTTACCAAGTAAATTGGCTGACTTTTTCAAACCAGGGTGGGTGGGCGGAATAATTTATTGACAGACTAAAAACTATCCGACTAATTTGTCACAGACTTTCAGACATCCAATGCAGCAGCATTTTGCAACAGCCTTAAAAACAACAACCGCCAAGTTAACAAAAGAAAAAATACACACCCAGTCACGCTTGTTACATCCTGACACGACCTTCCTCCCAAGGTCAGACGGGTCAGCATGACCTCATAGGCCCTGGGTAGCGTCTCAGACACCAGCAGCCTGTTCCAGGTCAGAGCGTCATCGGAAGGCCCTCCTCCGCTCTCCTCGTCTTCCGCTTCGGATGTCGGCCACTTGACGTGGCTTCGGTTCTGGCTGAGCTCGAAGAATCCGTGCACGTGTAGCGGCAAACCTGTAGGACTGGCCTTTTCCCGGGGCAGGGGCAGGAACGAGAAGATCTGGCCGTTGAAGGTTTCCGCGGGCGCGTCTAATCGTGCGGCCACTCCTACGTAGGGCCGATGGGAAAGGCTCTTTCGCTGTGGAAAAGGCAAGCGTTTTTCTTTGCAGCAAAATGTGGAGGGAGGGGGGAGGCACAGGGAGGAGGGAGAGAAACAAGACAAAGAGCCCGTTTTGTGTAGAAATGAATAATACTGTATCTTGCGGACTACAAGGCGCACCCTTTAATAAGGCCCTCCCTCCCTACATTTTACACAACATTCTGATTTTAGGATTACAGTTTCTTACTATATTATTGGCTATATTATAAGGTGCAGGTGTCTCAGTCTAGGAAAAATCGTATCGCCTTATAGTCCGTAATATACAGTAATATAGCCCCCCCCCCACACACAGCATTACAAAGCCATGTGATTGATATGCACAAACATGCTTATGGAAGGAATAGCTAGCGCAGAGAGAGGTAGGCAGGGACACAGACAGAAAGACAGAGAGAGAGAAGATAGAGACAGTAAGACAGAAATAGAGACAAGGAGACAAAGAGAGACTGAGGCAGAAAATACTGAAAACGGTGAGCCAAAACTGTAAATGAAACACATGTCCCAAGCTGGAACTGCAAAGAGGCATTTCCAAAGTGAAACCTTTTGGGGAAAAATGAATGTAAAATAAAATGAAAAATAAATGAAACAACAAACAAGCAAACGAAACAAAACATTTTTACTCTAATTTTCACGTAGTGCTCTCCCTTTGTTTTTTCCGATAATCATCTATTATCTGTGTTTGTTAGCATCCTACCTGGCAGAGGTCACGAAGGTCGGCAGTCATGCGGTCAAGGCCTTGGTGGAAGTGAACCACTGCCCACTGCTGTTGGTCAGTGACGACGCTGCCGTCTTTCTCTGACAGACACACGTCCACTGTCAGACGGCAGCAGCTGTAGGCCTGCCCAACAATGACAACGTCAGTCCATCACAAACAATATGTCCACTAACTAGATGCCCAACAATGACAACGTCAGTCCATCACAAACAATATGTCCACTAACTAGATGCCCAACAATGACAACGTCAGTCCATCACAAACAATATGTCCACTAACTAGATGCCCAACAATGACAACATCAGTCCATCACAAACAATATGTCCACTAACTAGATGCCCAACCATGACAACGTCACTCCATCACAAACAATATGTCCACTAACTAGATGCCCAACAATGACAACGTCAGTCCATCACAAACAATATGTCCACTAACTAGATGCCCAACAATGACAACGTCAGTCCATCACAAACAATATGTCCACTAACTAGATGCCCAACAATGGCAATGTCAGTCCATCACAAACAATATGTCCACTAACTAGATGCCCAACAATGACAATGTCAGTCTATTACAAACAATATGTCCACTAACTAGATGCCCAACAATGACAACGTCAGTCCATCACAAACAATATGTCCACTAACTAGATGCCCAACAATGACAATGTCAGTCCATCACAAACAATATGTCCACTAACTAGATGCCCAACAATGACAATGTCAGTCTATTACAAACAATATGTCCACTAACCAGATGCGTAGTGCTCGTTAACAGTTGCACCAAAGTCACATTTTTTGCTCGTGCTGTTATTGTTTGATCGTTTCTGTTTACAACTTCCCCATTTTGCTTACAAGTTCACTATATAAGAAACAAAAGACACATAACACACAAACTCGGGAAAGATTTGTATTAAAACGTAACGCGCATGGGTCAGACTTGCCTTTATAGTCCCCATCTGGTGAGGCTGGGTGGGATTTGAACCCGGGTCACTCACGCACTGAATTCGCAGGTGAATATCTTAACCACGCTACCACCTTCATTCCATAGTGCAGACCCGAGCACTCTCTCTTGCTGGCATTTTTGCCTTGTGGCGCTGCTTTGCAAAAATACTTCATTATTTCATAAATCTACACAAAATATCAAATCATACCTCTTCAGTGGGACAAGTCTTGTTCTGTGTGGTGATGCTGTGCACAAACCTACGCCTGCTCTCCCGCACGTTTCCCACACACCCATTGTTCAGAGCCGCGGAGAACTCAAAATCAGGGGCAGATGATCCGTTGTCGCGGTTACAGGAGTACACCTCGATGCTCTCCAGCTTTTTGAGGAAGAGAAGCATTGTGGGTATCTCTCCGCGGAGCGCCTGCTTCAGTTGTTGCATGCGCTCGGCCGTGTACAAGGTGTCTGATAAATCCGACTTTTCCTGCCGCAGTGGAAACCAGAACGCTGTGCCTTGGAATTCCTGGTCTAAAAGAAATGAAGATAAATTGATGGGTTCTCGAGAAATTGTCAGAAAAACAGGGAAACAAAAAGATTATAGATTTTTTTTTTCTTTAAGAACACGCTTGACTATGAAAGAGGATGCAAGTAAGTTGATGTTATGGTTATCAGATTGTGAGGAAAATAGAAAAAACCTGTCTATACATGTATAAGGAAAAACAATTGTCAATCATTAAGGGAAATGGTGATGCTCTCAGTTCCTACATACTTGCACACCTAACATGTTAAAAAGTGCAAGCAACTGTAAGTACATGTACACACATATACCACATACACACACCCAGACACAGACCCCCCCCCCCCCACACACACACACACACTCACACTTAAACACACACAAAAACGAAAAGAAAATATAAACATTGTTTTATTCTACCTGTCAGAGAGTTAGCCTCCATTTTCCTCAACAGGGGAGACAAAGCACGCCGCAGACTTTCTCTTTCCTCCGGCAGTAGTTCGACCAGCGGTGTGACAAAAATGGCCGACCGCGCCTCTCGGAAAGGATCCATGAATAGAAGGCGAGAGCCGCTGATGATGACAGGGTGATCTGCCATCGGGAAGAACAACAACAACGAGAATAGCAGCGAATGCAAAAATTGCCTTGATATACGTGTGGGAAGATGCATGTGCCTATTGATATGTTTGTAATCTAAGAGTAAATGTAGGCATGTGCCTGTATCAGTGTTGAGTAAATAAATCATGAAGTGTGTTTGTGTGTATTGACAGAAAGTGCGTTAAGATGTGAACTGTATTCCGAGTTCCATCATTTGTAGACTGGACCAACAGGCCTGCTACACTACATACAAATCGGATCTGAATGTGATGCGATTGTGACGATGCGAGTCATGATTCAGGTGAAATTCATGTATTGGGTCTACTTGAGGACAGTGAGTGAAAATAGAAGAATTATTTCATGTGAATCATGACTCACGTGGCCCAGTCGGATCACATCCCCATACGATTTTACGTGTGTGTGGCGCCGGCTTAAGTCAGTCTTCCCCTGAACCCGAGTCAGTAAAGATGCAGAAACTACATTTCCCTTCAAGACCTGATATATTCTGAGTGAGAGGAGAGAGAACCTGTGACAAATAACATAATACCACCAACATAGACCAATTGACATAGACTAGAACACCAAGGCTACATTAAAATGTTGTTACGCTTTGCATAATCATGGGGGGATTGTCTTTAGCCATGAAGACGGAGTGTGGCTGCCCACGTGGCGAGGTAATAAAAACCGCCACACACGTAATGTTCTCATCCCTAGCTGGTGCATTTGTACCATAGTGTTCAAGTGCTTCTGTTGTCGGGATAATCCCTGGAGTCTTTTAGCCAGGGTATGTCAACAAACAAACATACTAAGCATACTTTGTGATACACATGCTTAACATAAAACTAGGGATAGTAAGACAACAGCAGCAAACTGTACATAACCAAAACAATAAATTAATAAATAACACAGACAAACAAACAAGCAAAACAAATGAACAAGCAGAAGATCAAAGGCCAAATATGCCTAACTAACCTGTAAGGTGAAAAACCGACTTGAAGCCAAGGCCAAATCGTCCGACCTTGAGCGGGTCCTTGACCTTGACACTTTCGTGCAGTTTGCGTATGCCTCGCCAGTCTTCTTCGGTGAACAATGCGTCATTGTAGACGATCAAACCAGGCATCTGTAGAGAGGGCATTTGAAGAACAGTAATACTGTCCCCAGGTTACGATTCAATACTGTGCTTTAAAAAGTGTGGTCCAGTCACCGCATCCAATGAACTGATCAAAACGAAATTATGCAGATCATTTGACCTTTTAACCCTTTCACCGCCAGCCATTTTCAGCCAAAAATTACCATTAACCCTTTCACCACCAGCCATTTAAAAAAAAATCCATTCAACTTAACTGGGTAGAGAAAAAAAATCATCGGCAATATTGGGGATTCCTTTATGACATGTGTAACGTAAGGCCTGTCCTTACCTCCCAAAATTAAGAAAAAAGGCTCTTTGGATAACAGACCCTGCTTTGATGCCTTTTAGTGACATGGGTGTTAAATCATTGTGGTGCAAAAACGCAACATTGGCGGTGAAAGGGTTAAACTTAACTGGGTAGAGAAAACAATTCTGCAATATTGGGATTTCCTCAGTGACATGTAGGGCGAGTGTGGGCAATTGCGACATGTCAGCATTTGCGACACCCGTTCCGAACTTTCACTTTCAACACACTGGATCTTCAATACTTCTGGGCGAACACAGTTGCTCAAAAGTGCTTTCCGTGGGCTAATGAATATGCATTTCTTTAAACCAATCAAAATGACCGAAAGCCTCATACTATTTTTGTACGGGACTGGCTTTGCACGCCACTGTGTGTCTAACGCGTTGTCTGCTGACAACTTTTTTCACGAGAAGGGAACACACTGCTTCATTGTATTGGATCAGTGTGAAGCATAGTTTTACAGTGTGTGCTTTGCCATGCTAATTTTGGGTTACTATGGATCATAGTTCATTGTTCAGCTTTAAAATGATGTTTTGATGCACATTTTATTCAAAATAAATCACTGAAGTTACTGTCGCAAATGGACACACCAAGTTTGCTTGTGTGTGCATTTGTGACAGCCCTATTTGATTGCAGTTTTCTTTATAAAATCAGGTAAAGACCACTGCAATCAGTGTATCCACGTGTTTCTGCATGTATTTGTGTCCGTTTGTAGTGCGTGTGTGACACAAACTGTGTGTGAGCGTATGTGTGTTCATGCATGGGTTCGGTAGGGTCAGAAGTTACAACTGTATCAGGGTTTGCAGTAGCCTACATAGCACCGTCGTATTTGCACACACACTGTCGCCTTTGAACACATACACCCTTAGCTCATTCAGGCGATTTTTGTGAATATTTAGCTTCTTGTTTGGTTCACAAACATCAGCTGTAACCAATCAGAAGTGGCTAATGTTGAACCTGATACACGTTAGCCAATGATAAAGTCCGCCTATTTTGAGAAAACACGCTTCTTCTAGAGACCTTCAAAAAAAGCGTCGCAATAGCCCACACTCGCCCTATAACATTAGGCCTATCCTTGCCTTCCAAAGCTAAGAAAGTAGGGTCTTTGAATAATAGGTCAGGATTGGATACCTTATAGTGACATAGATGTTAAGTCATTGTGGTGCATAAATCAGGCATGAAAGTGGAGGAAGATCAAAAAAAGAGGAAAAAATTTGAAAACTACTGTTCCCAGCCGAGAAATCCTTCCACCCGGATTTTCACCTAACGTCGAACGTGGGGAAACAGAATGTTCCCCAAAAACATTTTCCGCACAAACATCTTTCAGTCATGAAAGAATGAGATTTTTGCAGCCGATAAATCCTTCCACCCGGATTTTCAGCTAACGTCAGAAGTTTTGTTGACTGGGGGGGGGAGAACGTTCCCAAAAAAATGTTTCAAGCTGACTTTTCAGCTGACTAACGTCAGAAGTTTGTTCGGCGGGCAGGGGGGCTAATCTATTCCAAAACATTTGGTCGGCACAAATATCCTTCCACCCACATTTTCAGCTAACATCGCTACTTTTGTTCAGCGGGAGGTACTCATTTCGCCTTCCTTCGCACAAATGAAGCGAGTGAGCTAAAGCGACTTCCGGTTAACCAGTTTCAGAATCGCCAAATAGAGACTTGTAGATATAAGAATACGGCAAGATCGGTCCTTTACTTCTATACAAACATTTTTTCCAAAAGAAAATTCAACAGAATTTTTTTTTCTTCTGCGGAAGTTTTCAAAAAATTCAGCGGATTTTCCGCGAAAAGCAGAATTCTTTCATGCCTGATAAATGTAACATTGGTGGTGAAAGGGTGTCCCAAGAATAATCCTCAATTAAATCATTATCAGATTGCCGAAAGTTGCCATATGAACTATAGCAGCCCAAGTTGGATACGATTCATTGATATATACCTCAAATTCTGACCATGTTTACAGAGGCCTATCTGAGTTCACAACTTCACAGTTACAATTGTTATCACACACAATGATAATCACATTTTTTATGTTTTATTTAAAAAGCTTACAGTACAAATGAAAATGTTTACAATTAACACACAATTTACAATTCTTAATTAATTATGTTAAAAGGTTAAAAGATTGTTCCGCATGCTCATAAAGCATAAAACTGGCAAGACATATTCCTCACATAAACTGAGACACAAAACACAATGAGAAAGACAACAACAAAAAATACAGAAATTAAAGGGAAATGCAAACTGATCAACTTCACTCACCGAGAACACATCCGTCAGAGGAGGTTGCCAAACAGACTCAGTAACCCGTCTCTGTTTTTTGCCCGATTTTTTACACCGTTTGTGAGAAGGTTGATGCCTTTCCTGGTGCCTTGCTGATGCCTGGGCTTTGTGGGATCCCAATTCAGGACGAGCGTCAGGCGATGCCGTCACGGAGAGGATCTTCACCACCTGGGCGCCGGCATCCTCCGCGTTTTGAAACATCTCCTGCAAAAGGAGTCATTAATTCTATAGAGCAATGAAACTGTGGCTCTCTTGTACTTTATGCACATGCACCACATGTATGCATACACACATTTTTGCATTGACAGTTTTCACTGAGAAGCAACATTCTGCCATTCTTGGGATAGGGGTAGTATCAGCCTAGGATCATTTTCATAAAACTGAACGAAGCAGACTTTGAGATTGAGGGTCATAAACATGAGAGGGGGGTGGGGTGGGTGTATAAAGTACAAGATGACTGAAACTTTTACTGCTGTTACAATGCTATGTACAACAGTGCAGTACAAACAATATCTTATGCAAATAAATTTACTGTTGTAACAATGGAAAGAAATTTACTGTTGTAGCAATATAAGTTATTTGGATTTGGGCATGGTACATGACTTTTGTGATTTCGAGACCTTGTTCTTTAGCATACAAGAGCTTCAGCTCGAGTATGCTAAAGAACACGGTGTCGAGACATCACAAAAGTCATGTACCATGCCCAAATCCAAATAACGTATATATATACAGATCTTACCATTTATATAAAAACAGCAGAAAATCACAATGCATTGAAGAGGCGAGATGCGCCTCCATGTAGATCTGAATCAGAGCAACCGCTGCACCAACATAGCAAAATCCATTAATCCACAAAGAATATAGTCCGCAGTTTACAAGGTTGAGAGCTATTTTAATGCAAATTGAACAAATCTTCGCAATAGCAATTGTCATGTCCCGAATTATATTTAGTGTTTAAAACTCTTATTGCACAGATTAAGACCATATGAACCGGATCAATTTCGGGGTGGAAAATAAAGTAAACTTACTGCATTGAAAATAGGGGAGAACGGAGTTGGTCCGCCTACATTTTAGCTTTTCTCACCAGAAAAGGTAAGTCAACTGAAGTAGAAGCTCATTTTTAGACCACTTGTTGAGTAAATGTATGGACATGTCGACAACATACGTTTATAGACAAGTCAGTTGATTGAGATTCATTCATTGCAAATAATAGCAAAAATTATAGTTTTTTGCTCTCACCTTTTCTCAAATTAATGGACTCTTTCCAATCTTACACAGGACACGGCAGGAGGACAGCAGGAGGCTTTCACAAGATTGAAATAATTCTACAGCAAAACACTTAGCAATAAAAATGAAATGAGGAACCTGTTTTTTGTTTGATGACGCAAAAGTGGTGCTGACGTGTGAGTAAGCAAGACAAGATCTTTTGGCTTTCTTCATAACAAAAGCGCCACGAACGGTGCGGTGGAAATCTAGTCGACTTTTGTACATCAAAACTTCAGAAGCTAATGATTACCAACAAAAATAGATAACAGCTGTAAATATCGTGTTGGTGTTGACAAACGGTAAATACATTCTAATGATATTAATTATGTTTGAATGCACGGACCTAATGATATTCATTATGTATTCTTGCACAAAAAATCACGCGCATTTTACACTGTGTTAAACGCATTAATGAAATGTAAATGATAATAATGAGATCTAAAAACAAAGAGTTAATGCGATAATTAGATGTTACAATAAGTGTTTTGGTGGCACTCGGCTGGGCTTTCTTTCTCATGTTTGGAGATCGGTATATTGTCATATGTAGTGGACTAGGAGCACCCGGTACAATGAATGTTTTGTGCAGATAAATTTACAGCTGGTACAATGTCGGTTAGACTATATTCAATGTTAAGTTGGCTAAGATGTAGTTAACACACACACACCCTCCTCCTACATGTTTTTCTATATAAACTTTTCACTGAGAATCATTCTGCCATTCTCGGGGGGAAGGGATAGGGACAGGATCAGTCTAGGGTTATTGTTATAAAACTCTCCTCCGAAATCGGAATGCGTCGGCTAAATGCAGCAGGGAGACCAGGACAAATTGAGCACCAGATACATATATTGTTGCCTGTTTTTCGCTTCCAACAATGACTGCCAAACAGCAGAAGGGGCAGCCACGGGCTGGGCTAAGATTTGTTTATAGTGGAGAAGATACATATGTTGTTGCCTGTTTTTCGCTTCCAACAATGACTGCCAAACAGCAGAAGGGGCAGCCGCGGGCTGGGCTAAGATTTGTTTATAGTGGAGAAGATACATATATTGTTGCCTGTTTTTCGCTTCCAACAATGACTGCCAAACAGCAGAAGGGGCAGCCGCGGGCTGGGCTAAGATTTGTTTATAGTGGAGAAGATACATATATTGTTGCCTGTTTTTCGCTTCCAACAATGACTGCCAAACAGCAGAAGGGGCAGCCGCGGGCTGGGCTAAGATTTGTTTATAGTGGAGAAGATACATATGTACCTCACCCATTATGGCCATATGGCTTGGCAATGCAGAAGAAGTCATGAAACTGAAAGAACCAGACTTTGAGATCGAGAGTTGTAAACATGGGGGGGGGGGGGCGGGGGGGGGGGGGGTCTAAACTACATCTTTGCTGTAATTCTTACGCACAGATCTGCATCTCCGACACAGAAAACATTTCCAAAATAACGCATTTGAAAAAAGGCAGAAGAATGGACCGGAAAGGCAGAAAGATAGTAGATGACAGTATTAAAGCAAAGGGAAAAGGCAGAGTCAAAGACTGACAGATTAGAGGAAGTTACAAGCACAGAACTTCCAGAAGGTGGGGGAACTATTTATACAAAAGACCCCCCGGTATCCCCACGGGGGGGAGGGGGGGGGGGGGGGGGTTACATCATACCAAAGCATTATTTTTCACAAGTGATTCCCTAAACAATGTTGAGGTACATTACATTTTGTGCTCGCCTTGGCTTAAGGCTATGTCAGACCAGTTGGCATAGGCTAGAACACCATGGCTACATCAAGATGTTGTTATGCTACGCATACCTGGTAGTTATGCGGGGACTGTCCTTAGTCATGACAAGCTCCTAGCATGACATCATCAGTCTCCAAAATCCCCCGAAGCTGGAGTGTGGCTGCCCACGTGGCGGGGTAATCAAAAACGGTCACACGCGTAACGTTCTCATCCCTAGCTGATGCATTTGTACCATAGTGTTCAAGTGCTTCGGCTGTTGGAATGATCCCTGGAGTCTTTTAGTCAGGATACGTCAACAACAACATCCCTAGCTGATGCATTTGTACCATAGTGTTCAAGTGCCTCGGCTGTTGGAATGATCCCTGGAGTCTTTTAGTCAGGGTACGTCAACAACAACATCCCTAGCTGATGCATTTGTACCATAGTGTTCAAGTGCCTTGGCTGTTGGAACGATCCCTGGAGTCTTTTAGTCAGGGTACATCAACAACAACATCCCTAGCTGATGCATTTGTACCATAGTGTTCAAGTGCCTTGGCTGTTGGAACGATCCCTGGAGTCTTGTACGTCAACAACATTTTGTGCACCAAAGCTAACCCCTGATTTCAAGGACACACTGAAAAACAAACACCCAAAGGTGCTGATGGAACCCAGAGATGCACCAGCCACGCCTGCCCTATCAACACGAGAGCAGCCCTAGGGCAGGCGTGGCTGGTGTATCTCTTTGTGCACCAACGCTAAAGCCGCCTCACACTACCCAACCTTTTTAGTTGGAAGAAAATTCAGTTGTAAACTACTTGTGGGTGGGTGCCGTCTTCACTATCAGCAAGCATTGGCTGTGTATTCCCACAACTGCCTGAGTGAGTTTGAAGTAAATGGTGCAGTTGCCAATTCCTTCAGAACAGTTGGAAGGGTTTCATCCGACCAAAATTTGCGTAATTTGCGGTTTCTACTCCCTCTGTCAAAAGAAAGGAAAACCGTGGAAGGGTCACAACCATTTTCATCCGACTTGGTTGGATAGTGTGAGGCGGCTTCTACCAGTTACCTTAAAAATCTGCCCATTGTCTGGGTACTCTTGCAGGATGTTCCTCAGATCCTGCAGAAGGCTGGGCCGCTCAAAGCCCACCACCTGGGGACCGCCGGCATCTCTCTCTTCCTTCTCCATTCTCTGTTCTTCCTGGGTTGCTTCAGCTAAGCCATCTGTTCATCCGAACAAACACAAAACACCACAATGTCAATAACACAAAGGAAGGCGGCAGCTAGAGTGGCTAAAACGCTTGCCTGTCAATTCCAATGCGTAAGTGATCCGGGTTCGAATCCTGGCCACATTCTTTCTTTCTAGTTTGACAGGAAAAAATCGAACTGAACATCGAGTCCTTCGGATGGAGACTGAGAGTCTGACCTTTGCGCTTTACGCACGTTAAAATCCAGCAGGTGGCAATTTTGTATTCGATACGGGCTCGGACAGGAAGCCAGTGCAGCTCCCTCAAGAGAGGCTTTGCATGGTCGAATTTGCGTTTTCTGAGGACTATGCGTGCAGCATGATTCTGAGCTCTCTGCAGTTTGTCGAGAAGCGTGTTTGGGAGACCAAAAAACAAAGAATTGCAATAGTCCAGTCTGGACAAAACAAATGCTGACATGAGCTTTTTGGCCGCATCGATAGTGCACAGGATGCGTGCTATGTGAAATCGTGTCATCCATCCCACAGGCACACATGGCCTACTTGTACCGAATAGTGGGATGGGCTTTAACGTGTGCACAAGGTCTTGTGCATGCATTTCTGGAAGCAGGGCGTTCCACTCTCTGATGGCGCAGGGGAAGAAGGAGGAGCTGCGCTGCTGGGTGCGGCAGGGGATCCTGCTGAACTGCTCGCTGTCTCCTCTTCTCGCTCTTGCAGCTAAGGGCTGCAGATGTTCGCACCTGACCTGGAGCTGCCCTTTGAGGATTTTGTAGAATGTTCTGAGTCTTGTGGTGGCTCTTTGTTTTTGCAGCGTGGGCCACTCCAGTTTGGTGAGCATGGCAGTCACGCTGGACTTTTGATGATAGTCATTCATGACGAAATGTGCTGCTCTACGTTGGACTGCTTCAATGTCATTGATGTTTCTCTGCGCGGTGGGATCCCACACGCTTGAGGCATATTCAAGATGAGGACGGACAAGTGCTTTGTAGGCCTGTTCTTTCATGTTCTTCTGATTCATCTTGAGGGTCCTTCTGATGAAGCCAAGGGTGTTGTTGGCTTTGGGAACAATGTTGTTTATGTGGGTGTCCCACTTGCCGTCATCCTCTTCTTTCTTCTTCTCTCGAGGGCCCACGGTCAATGAGCAGTGTGATTCCCAAGTACTTTGTGGAGGCCACTCTCTGCAGTTCTTGATTGTGGAGGGAGTACTTGGGGGAGGTGGTGGCAGTCCTCTGTGTGACATGTATGACACTGAATTTGTCTTGGTGGAATTGCATATCCCACTCATGTTCCCATTGTTCCAGTGCCTTCAGGTCTTCCTGTAGCTGCTGGTCTTGTTGGTCTGCCTGCTCTCGATACAAGATGGTGTCATCAGCAAAGAGGCGGGTAGGAGAATCCACTCTGTCTGGGAGGTCATTATTAATGTAGACCAGGAAGAGAGAGGGGCCGAGCACGCTACCCTGGGGGACTCCCGATTTCATGGCGACGGGATCGGACCGGCGGCGATACGCCTGCCCTCCACAATCACAGTCTGAGTTCTGGCCATCAGGAAGTTTGAAATCCATTAAGTCAAGTCGGACTAGTGAATGAATTCTTCTTCTTCTTCTTTTCCATATAGCAACCGCAGTCACTGCTGACTATCATGTCGCTGTATTTGGGAGGATCTACGGGAATGCGCAAGACAACAAACTATCAAGAAGAAGGAAGTGGACAGGAGAAAAAGAAGAAATATAGAAAGCTTGGCCCAGCCAGCCAGGTCCCGCTAATCGGTCCCTAACATGATGCCGCGCCAAGCGAGAGAATGACCCAGCCAGCCAGGTCCTGCTAATCGGGCCCCAACGTGATGCCGCGTCATTGGGAAGAATAAAATAAAGGAAAATGAACTAAAAAAAAAATGAATTAAAATGAACTAAAGAAAATAAAGAAAAAGAGAGAAGGGAGTGTAGTTACTGTGATTTGGAGACCCAGGACACAAAAGTGCCCAAGGTCCTCGCCTCAACAGCCTGTTCTGGGAGGTTGTTCCATGCCTTGATGGTACGTGGCAGGAAACTTGCTTGCCTGTATTGGGTACGGCAGTAGGTCTGGGCCAGCTGCTTGGGGTGTGCTCGACGTTGGCGCTGTGGTGCTGGGACCAGTTTCTCTCTTACAGTTTTCATAGTGACCAGATTGTTTTGTATCTTGTAGAGCATGGCTAGTCTCGCTGTTTCCCTTCGTTCTTGCAGGGTGGGCCACTTTAGCTGCTCTATCATGGAGGTCACACTTGATGTATTCCTGAAGCGGCGCAGGGCAAATCTTGCAGCTCTCCTCTGGACCGCTTAGATTTTGTCGTTCTCTTGCTGTTGGTGAGGGTCCCACACTGTGGAGGCATATTCCAGTATGGGACAGACAAATGCCTTGTAGGCTTTTTCCCTGATGGTCTGGGAACTGATCTTGAGGCTTCTAAAAAAAACGAGTCTTGTTGGCCTTTGAGCAGACGTGCTGGATATGTTTTTTCCAGCTCAGATCTTTACAGATGGCAACTCCCAGGTATTTTGCGGAGTCCACCGTTTCGAGCAAGTGGCCATGGAGCGTGTACCTGCTTTCCTGCGTCTGTCTTCTTCTGGTAACAGGTAAGGTGGTGCATTTGTCAGGATGAAATGCCA
Organism: Phymorhynchus buccinoides; assembly: GCA_017654935.2. Lineage (NCBI taxonomy): Eukaryota > Metazoa > Mollusca > Gastropoda > Neogastropoda > Raphitomidae > Phymorhynchus > Phymorhynchus buccinoides. The sequence continues at coordinate 10,998,477 of CM065702.1, forward strand.
TGTCCCAGCTCTTCTCCCACTCAGCAAGCTGATGGAGGTCATGCTGAAGCTGATCATGGTCCTGAGGCGCCGCTACCACTCTATACACTGCAGTGTCGTCAGCAAAGAGACGGGTTGGTGATGTCACCTTGTCTGGCAGGTCATTGATGTATGCCAGGAACAGGCACGGTCCAAGGACTGTTCCTTGGGGCACTCCAGAACAAACATCAATGTGGGTGGATCTGACACCGTTGACGACAACCGCTTGTCTTCTGTTGCTAAAGAAGTCTTCAATCCATTTTTTGAGCTTCCCCTGGATACCATAATGATGAAGCTTGTGCAGGAGCAGGCTGTGATTTACCTTATCAAAGGCCTTAGCGAAGTCCATTACTATGATGTCAATCTGCTTGCCTTGCTCTACATTTTCAAACAGTTCAACTCCAGGAGCTGTGTTTCACAGGATTTGTTCTTCCTGAACCCATTTTTCTTTCCTGTAGAGCAACCACAGTCACTTCTGACTATTCTGTCGCTGTAACTTTAGGGGAATCTGCGGAAATGCACACTGAGGTACTACTGAGAAGAAGAAAAAAAAATTGACAGTAGAAGAAGAGGACAGAAAGCCTGGCCCAGCCAGCCAGGTTCCGCTAATCGGCCCCTAACGTGATGCCGCGCCAAGCGAGAGAATGACCCAGCCAGCCAGGTCCCGCTAATCGGGCCCCAACGTGATGCCGCGCCACTGGGAAAAAATAAAAAATAAAAAATAAATAAATGCTGGTCACACAGTATCCCATGGTCTTCCAGATGGTTCATGATGGCACTGGTGATGATGTGCTCTAAGATTTTGCAGGGGATACTGGTGAGGGATATTGGTCGGTAATTCGCTGGATTGTATTGCTCCCCTTTCTTAAACACTGCTTCTTCTTCTTCTTCGCCTTAGGCAGCCAACTTCATCACGCTGAAGATTCTGCTGCACTTTAGGGGGTAGTACGAAAAAGAAACAAAATAAGTTCAGCAAAGATAGGGTAGATAGTGAGATAGGATGAAATATTATTGGGAAAAGATAGAGCCAAAATAGTCAGGAATTTAGTATTATGATACCGTTTGCTATATCATGTAAAAGAATAATAATTTTGTGAAATAGATCTATAACTTTAAGGAAATCAGTTTTATAATGGGGGGGGGGGGGGGGGGGGAGACATGTGAGGGAAAGACGAGATAAAAGTCATACACAACCGTTAAATGCCCCGGTCTAGCCGGAGACACCCGGGCCCCGCATGATGCATGCAGGGGTGTGTCATGCACGACCGTTAAGTCCCCCTGGATCAGCCAGGGAAACTCTGGCCCCACATGATGCATGCAGAGGAATGGGGGGGCATGTGTGACAGTAAGGCCACACATGTTGCATGCAGAGAAGGACCACAGACCTTTCGCAGTATCTAGGCAGCGGCCTCCGGGGTCGAACCCCGACCGGCACAGCTCCTGCCCTTCATTTACCACTACTTTGATCTATGGCCCCTAGTTCGCTAATTTAGTTTGAAGTGAGGAAGGGGGAAGGGGGGGGGGGGAGGGGGTGATTGAGACAGTGTGGGCTGGTGGAGGTGTTTATGGAGGGCTGTTTTGAATGCATCCAGTGACTGATTGGAGGCAACTTGCTCGGGCAGACTGTTCCACTGAGGGATAGTGCGGGGAAAGAAGGTGGATTTTCTGTACTGAGTTCTATGGCTGGGGATGTCATATGATGCTGAGTTGGACTGACGGAGACTTTTCTTCTGCAGAGAGTTTGTAGGAAGGTGCTTAGAGTTGATGGTGAGAAGGCCTGTATGAAATTTGTATAAAGTAGTGAGGCGGGCTTCAGTTCGTCGAGTCTGCAGGAGAGGCCATTTTAAGTTCTTGATGAGGTCTGCTGATCTTGTAGACTGATGGTAGTCTCGGGCCACCCATCTTGCAGCTCGGCTTTGAACTTTTTCAATGGCGTCAATGCTGCCCTTGCTGTGTGGGTCCCAGACTGGACTGGCGTACTCTAGGAGGGGGCGTATCATTGCTTTGTAGGCCTGTGCCTTGACTTTCCTTCACTGGTGTTACATTGGCCTCCTTCCAATCAGATTGGCCTCCTTCCAATTAAGAATCATATTATTAATGCTTGATTAAACGAAAGTGAAATGGTTAAAACATACCTGTGATGTAAATGTAGCCGTTCTTCGCGCACCACTCGCTCTGTCTCCTTTGGTGCCTCCGTTGCTGAGTCTAGTGATACAATGTGAACACGTCCCCGCTTCACGGTAACTCGCTCTACTTTCGGTTTCCGAGAAAAACGTCCTATAAATAGTATATGACGTAATGTATTGCAACTTTCATTTTAGCATAAACTATTGAGTGTCTTTGGTTTTAAGTCGGCGACACATTGCAATACTGGCAATAGTCGCGACTAGTTTCCTTTACCCATTTCTTCTTCTTCTTCTTCCCGCCCACACCCCTCCTATCTCTCTCTCTCTCTCTCTCTCTCTCTCTCTCTCTCCCCCACGTGAAATGATGCCCGTTTGCTCAATCGAATTGTTTGCTGTTTGGGAATGATTCGCCCCTGAATACATTCAGATCAGGCGTCTGGTGGCATGCACGAAGAGCAGAAGATTCATTACTAAATATTGAGAGGTCATGCAGTGATATTTTTCTGAAATTTGTTATTTTGTCTGCACGCCATGGGTGTTTGTTTATATCGTCCGCCATTTTGGAAAAATGCGAAAGCAGTGGCATACATCTATTTCTCGGCAAAGATGTAGATTATGACACCCTCCAACTCAATTTATCGGTTTTTGCTATTCTTTCTTCTTTCACCACACAATCACCATCATGATGACTGAGCACTTAAATCTCTAATTTTAGATTATTTCTTCTTTCACCACACAATCACCATCATCATGATGACTGAGCACTGAAATCTCTAATTTGTTTTTAATAGCCAAACCTCTATTATTATTCTTCGCTCGCTCAGACAGTTTCCTGTCACTGACATGAGCACAGATGCACCATGCTGCCGTTATGCACCTAACTAAGAAATAGTTAGGCCCAGCATGTCCGACTTCGGCTGAAGAAATCTTTGTAAGAAATTTATAGGAGAAAAAAAGGCCAGGAGAATGGACCAGTGAGATAGAAAGATAGCAGATGACAGTAAGCAAAGGGAAAAGGCAGAGTCAAAGAGAGTGACAGATTAGAGGAAGCTACAAACACAGAACTTCCAGAAGGTGGGGGAACTATTTGTACGAAAGACCCCCCGGTATCCCCACGGGGAAAAAACTCTATTATAAGACCCTTCGTTAAAAATCTCCTTTCATTTAAGACCAATTTTTGTTTAACGGATGCTGAACTCTCCCTATAAAAATGACCTCCGTTATAAGACCCCCTTTAAAGCCCACTATTAAAAGCCCACTATTAAAGCCCACTGATTAAAGCCCACTATTAAAGCCCCCTTTAAAGCCCACTGATTAAAGCCCACTATTAAAGACCCACCACGCCGATGTGCGAAAATCAGGGTTTTCACGTATTTTCCCTCTCTCGTTGGTAAGAAATCATAAAGACCCTGCACGTCACGTGTCACATTCCCTCTTATGCTAGGAATATTTCTTAAGATTTCTTACTAGCTGTAAGAGGGGAAAACACGTGAAACCCGTGATTTTGACACGTGACGTGGTGGGTCTTTAAAGTCCACTATTAAAGCCCACTTTTAAAGCCCACTATTAAAAGCCCACTCTATTAGATTGTAGCGGTACCATAGCCAATGAGGTTTAACCGAGGCGTGGTTGCCGCTACACTTATATGTATTGTTAAAAAAATCGGGACTTTTCTGGAGTTGCACTGCCTCCAGTATGGTTCCCACCATCTTTATATCTACAAATGTGCCATATATATGTGTCTGTTAAAGACCGAGAGGACATAGATTAGATTAGAAATAGGGACGAAAAAATTTTGCGGTTAGGCTTTCAAAGTCCCATCTTTGAGTTTTTATTTTTATTTTTACATACTCAAGGTATATCGTGCACTCAGGTTTTTGCGTTGAATTAATCATCGTATTCATACATTATGTCTTTATAACATTTTAACTGGTCGAGCTCATTTTTAAAGCTGTTAGTATTAGGTGCTCTCTTAATGTTAGTTGGTAGTTGATTAACATAAAACACAATTTTTCATTCATTCAGACCCCCTCCAATCTAAGAGTTTTTTCCCTGACTTTTTGCAAGTCTTGAGTTTTTTCCTGAGTAGAGGTTATATTGTAGTTATCGTTACGGTCAAGGCCGGACCTAAGATACACTTTACCGGAGAATGGGGGGGGGAGGGTCTGCTGGCTGGTGTGGGCCCCAGTGGGGTCCAGGGGATCAGCTGTGTGGGATCAGCTGAAGTTTTGTTTAAAGAAAATAAATGAATGAAAGTCTGTTTAACGTCCTCCGATCTGAAACAGACACACGTGGGACATTAGTAGATCTAAAGATGGTGGGAACGATCCTGGAGGCAATGCCCAGAGGCAGTGCAACTCCAGGAAAGTCCCCAATTTTGAACGATACAGTTATATGCTTAAAGCAAGAAAATAAAGTGCAAAAAAACTTTAAATAGCACCCACGAAAACAGAATGACTTCTTTCTCAATCAGGGGGATAGAAGGTCAGTTTAACGTCACGTATCGGCTTTCGCCATGTACGACGGCTGAACAAACCAACCATGGTACAAACAAAAATTTATGTTCCTGAATCACTGTCTTAGCCAAAAGGCCGAGAAGCGATCAGGATTTTGAATTCGATTTCTCAATCAGTAGTATTGGACAGGCTACGTAAATTAGATTTGCCATCTTTAAAATACAGAAGAACTAAGGGGAGATTTGATAAATGTTTACAAGATTTTTCAAGGCACTGACAATACTAATAAAGGCTTGTTTCACTTGTCTAACGAAATAAGAACCCGTAATAGTGAACTTAAAATCCTAATCAGGTACAGCAGAACTAACATTAGAAAAAAACAGTCACCCAATATTGGAACAACCTCCCTGCACATACTAAACTGACCTCAGATACTAACAAATTCAAACACCTCCTAGACAGTGATATAAAAATTGCCCTGTTAAAGTACATCCATGATTAGTGCATCAATATGGATGCTTAAAAACCGCCACAGCAATTGCCAAACTCTAACCAAAAGGAAGGACGCATTGAGAGGCTGCAAGGCCTGGTCGTCCAAATACCTGACCTGACCTGACCTGACCTGACCAGTCTCCATCTCCCTCCTTTTCTTTTGCGGGGGTGGTGGGTGGTGGTGGTGGTTACGCAACCCAGGTAACCCCCACCTCCACCCCCTGTGTCCGGCCCTGATGGTTGTGGCGCGCATTCATGCTTATTACGGTGACCGGGACTTCTTTCACACCAGCTGAGGACTTATTTCTCGTGACACCGGGGGGGGTGTGCATGCACACAAAGTGTGTGTGTGTGTGTGTGTGTGTGTGTGCATGCGCATGTGTGTCAGTGTGCTTATGTCTGTTTGTGTGTGTGTCAGTGTGAGGGTGTATGCGCGCGTGCGTTTTGTATGTGTGTGTGTGTGTGTGTGTGTGTGTGTGTGTGTGTGTGTGTGTGTGTGTGCATGCGCATGTGTGTCAGTGTGCTTATGTCTGTTTGTGTGTGTGTCAGTGTGAGGGTGTAATGCACGCGTGCGTTGTATGTGTGTGTGTGCGCGCGCGCGCGTGTGCCGTATGTAGGGGAGTGTTTAACACTCGTCTCATGGGCGAATTTGTCTGCTTTATTTCATAAGATAATTGGCATGGGCTTCTTACCCGCCTATGGGCTTTTAAACCCGTCTTCCCCTACGTGTCAGTGTGTGTGTGTGTGTGTGTGTGTGTGTGTGTGTGTGTCGTGTGTGTGTGTGTGTGTGCGTGTGCGTATGCGTGCGCGACTGTGCGTGTGCCAGTGTGTGCGCGACTGTGTGCATGTGCGCGTGTGTGTGTGTGTGTGCGCGCACGCGATCGTGCTTGTGTGTGTGGTTTATGTGCTTTCTTCTAGAAAAGTTTTCATATTTTGAGTGTTTTTCTGTTTACTAAAAAAACACCCCACCTACACAAGATGGAAGATTGCGTAACCGTAATTTTTTGGCAAAAGCTAGCCACCCCATTCTTCACTCCACACCTTCTCCATTCGTGCACTATGTAATCAAAGAACAACATTCTTTATCCATTATTAACCCTTTCACCGCCAATGTCGCATTTCAGCACCACAGCGATTTAACACCTATGTCACTAAAAGGCTTCACATTGGGGTCTATTACCCAAAGACCCTATTGTCTTAGTTTTGGGAAGTAAGGATAGACCTTGTTTAAGATATGTCACAGAAGAATCCCCAATACTGCAGATGGATGTTATTCTCTACCCAGGTAAATTTAATGGAAAATGTTGGCTGAAATATGGCTGGCGGCGAAAGGGTTAATACACATAGATCTGCATCGTTAAAAATTCAGGACTTTTCTGGTGTTGCACTGCCTCCGGGTATTGACTCCAGGATCGTTCTCATCATCTTTATATCTACTAATGTCCCATATGTGTCTGTTCCAGACCGGAGGACGTTAAACAGAATTTCATCTTTATCCATGTGACGGATTCATAAACATTTGAAACATTTGGAGATCTGCTGCTTGAGAAAGACTGGGTGTGTGAAATGAGGGGGAAACACACACACACAACACATGCTCTCTCTCTCTCTCTCTCTCTCTCTCTCTCTCTCTCTCTCTCTCTCTCTCTCTCTCTCTCTCTCTCTCTCTCTCTCCTTCTTCTTTTTCTCTGGATCTGGTAGGCCTATTGTAAGTCGAAGGAGCCTATGTAAGAAGGCTATGTACTCGACAGAACTGGGAGAGCGCACTGAGAATTGGAATATAAAATACTTTCTTTTTTAATAAAGAAAAGTGTCTTTGTTTTACTGTCTGATGGTGCACTGTTGACAGCTTTTTAAGAGTCAGTGACCATAGGCCTTTTCTCGGTATCCAGGCTGGACCACTCCGGCTAGCAAAGCGCTCACCGGGGACGAACCCCGACCGGCACAACTTGACTCCGGCCTGCCCTTCATTTACCACTACAAATAACATTTGCTACTAATATAACACTAACATGTTCAAGAATCTTTTGCATGAGGTGCCTAAATTTAAAGAATTATTTTTGTATTTTCTCCCCCAACTAAATACAAAATGGCTACGGCCGGGAGGACGTAAAACTAAACTTTCGTTCGTTTTATTTTGATGACTGATGCCTAATTATTAGGCTTGTAGCTTTGTAAATTATGCATTCAGACCCCGACAGAAAATGATATATATTTGAAATGAGGAGACGTTTTAATAGGCCGCGAGGCATAGGCTATTGAAAGCCAGTCCCTACTACTATACTACTACTACTACTTTGACCTACCAATAATGTCCACCTGCTGTGAGTACTGGGGTTCAAAGAATTATGCAGGATAGGAAAACAACACCATATAGGTAGATGAGAGGACATGCACGGCCATTCTCTTGCTTCCCCCCCCCCCCCCCCCCCCCCCCAAAAAAAAAATGCTTCGAGCTCCCAAATCGGAATGAGTTGCCCCCCGTGGGGATGCCGGGGGATCTTCTGTACAAATAGTTCCCCCATCTTCTGGAAGTTCTGTGCTTGTAACTTCCTCTAATTAATCTGTCTCTCTCTTTGACTCTGCCTTTTTCCTTGCTTTGTGTCATCTACTAACTTTCTGACTTTTGGCCCATTCTCCTGGCTTTTTTAAAAAACAAATCTTCCAAATAATTTTCTCCTTTGAGCTCCTCCAAAATCGGAATGCGTTGGCTGAATGCAGCGAGGAGACCAGTGAAAACTGGAAAACGGACACATACGTACCCATTGTGGCCTTATGGCCCGGGAATGCAGAAGAAGAAGGAATGTGTTGGCTGAATCATGGCAGCGGGGAGACCAGTGAAAATTGAAAACAGGATACGCACACATCTTAACCATTATGTCAGTATATGGTCTGGGAAAGCAAAAAAGATTGATACTTTTCTTTAAAGGTCCTGTAGTCATGGAGTGCGTTTTAGACAGCTAACACGAGTAGTAGGCCTAGTAGGGTAAATTAGGCTAAACAGCCAATCGCTTTGATAGTTTAGTCTAATGTACATACTATACTACGCCCACCCATCCTACCCCCTTTTCTTACTGTTTGACCAACGCTGTGATAGCTAGGGGTCAATAGTAATTGACAGCTGTACAATCAATGATTTTCAAACGAATTGGAATATCATAGTTTCCTACTAGAGTAGTCTACTTTGTGGAAGACTGTGACTCTCAGACTAGGGGGTATTTGCACTGGCTCTAGTGCTGCTGCCAAAGGGATTAGTTGGCCTTTGGGGACCTTCCCTCAATGCCAGCTGTCCTCAAATCCCTTTGGCTGAGAGAGTGGGGATGTTCCCTGGGCAAGGCATCTCCACTATAAACACATTCTAGCCCAGCCTGCCAGAATAGCAGCTGTCCCCTCTGCTATCTGGCAGGCAGTCATAAACGATGGACAGGCAATCATGATAGGTTTTGTTTGTCGATTAGTTGATGATCAGTAGTTGGCCTTGTCTTCTGCGAGCCTTCTCCAACAACTGTGCTAAATTAAAGTACTCTTGGGGCGAGAAAGTGGGGATGTCCCCAGGGCAGGGCATCTTCCTTACAAAATCCAACCCCGCCCAGTTTTCTAGGATAGCAGCTACATTCTCTGGGGGACGTAGTTAGACTCAAGTAACTATATAGCGCACACGAAAGGGCGGTATGGTAAATAAAGCTGTATAACAGTATCATGTATCATTGATCCTGTGATATCCTGTACGTACAACCAGACAATCAAGGTTTTCAAAGTCTAACCATAAATAGCGGCTTTTAAAATGTATTCATAGGTCCCCTGACCCTTGACCCTCTCTCTACACCCTCTAACCTGCCTACTTCCCACCTTGAGCTGATCATCTGGGCAGCTGTTCCTTTCCCACAGTACTTGTGTTTTTAGATGATACCGGAAACCCTTGTTTGTATGCAGCATCATCGTCAACAAGCTGACGGAGGAAGTCAAAGCGAAGAAGAAGAAGAAGCTTGGAGGCATGGATGATGATAACGATAATAGGAACGACTACTATATAGTGACAGTGTAAATAACATGTTTGTGTCTCATGCTGTGCATGCGGTATCCAGATAGATCATACCATTTCCATGTGTATGAGTGTGTGGTGGATGAGGAAGGGGGGGGGGGGGGGGGGGGGATAATGATGAGAAGAGGATATTTAGTTTATTATTATATCAATAAATGCAGTTGCAGTATACTTCTTCTTCAATCGCTCAGTTTCCTATCATAAGAGCGCAGATGCGTCATGCTGCTGTTATGCGCCTAAGATATTAGCCGGGGTTGTTACTTCCCTTGGTTTGGTGGCTCACTGATACAGTCCCTTTGTTTGCTATAACTTCCGGTGGCGAGTTGGGCAGCTACCGTAGATAGTAGATCGACTTTCCTGTTTCTGTTTGCGTCGCAGACGCCACTTCTGACGATAAATCGCGATGTTGATACGAACATGAATGTTTTGCTGTCCCTATACGTGATTACGCGAGTTTTACTACTCCTTATTTGCTTCAATAACATTTACTTTGTCACCATCTTTACCCTGCGCTTTTTGTTTTGTTTCTTTTCATGGTAGGCCTATGACGATAATCATGTGTTTACTGTTTACCACATCTGTGTAAATAGCATAGCATAGCATAAATGGCACTATAGGCTATTTTGTTTAGCCTTTTGCCCTCTAAATATGTTTTTTGATTTTTATTTGGTTTGGCTTCATTCACTGATGACTACTATTGTACTAAGGCATTTGTGTTTTATTCCTTTAAATCTGTATATTAACTGAATACATTTTGTTTTGGAAAAACTTGTCTATGATATTTTTGAATGAATTTAATGACTTTGCATTAACTCAGTAACTGCTTCATCGGGAAGGTTATTCCATGCATTTATTACTCTATTAGTAAAAAAGTTTTGTGCTAGTCTGGACCCTGGTGTTAGTATCTTTTTTGTACAGCTTAAAGTTATGGCCACGGGTTCTATCACCCTCACAAAGAGTTAGTAGGCTGTTAGTAGTGGAATAATCGTATAAATGGTGACATATTTTATAAACTTCAATCATATCACCCCTGAGCCTTCTATACTCTAGGCTAGGTATCCGCAGATATATAAGTCTTTCCTCATAGGTCATATCATTTGTACCAACAATCTTTTTTGTAAACCTCCTCTGAACTCCCTCTAGCATATCAATGTGTTTTCTCAAATGTGGATACCATACAGGATTTCCATACTTTAACATAGGTCTCACCAAAGCCTTAAATAAAGGAATCATTATAACTTTTGATTTGTTAGTAATAATGCTAACAAGCAGACCAGACATCCTGTTGGCTTTTAATACAATATTATTTATGTGAGGTTCGAAAGTCAAGCCCGGGTCCACAAACACCCCAAGATCTTTCTCAACATCTGTAGGTTCCAGCACCCGTTTATCTTCATTATTTTTCATATAATATGTATGCTTGGGATTATTTTTACCAAGGTGCATAACCTTACACTTTTGACTATTAAATTTCATGAGCCAAGTATCAGCCCATGTAACTAAGTTATCAATGCACATTTGAACTCTTTTTCTTGATTCATCATTGTTTTCTACATTATTGTATGCCTTAGTGTCATCAGCAAAGATCTTCATATTACAGTGTACACAAGTTGGTAAATCATTTATAAAGTACAGGAATAAAGTGGGACCCAGGACACTACCCTGTGGGACCCCACTAGTGACATCTACCTTTTTAGAACTAAATCCATTTATAGTTACATATTGTGTGCGCTCGCTCAAAAAATCCCTGATCCACCCCAACAGTCTTCCGCCCACGCCATAACCCGCCAGCGGTGTGGCGAGAGCGCCGTATGCTTTGGTTTGTTCGATAATTCCTTTGATGGTTTTACAACAAATAAAATAATCTGAGTTTGAATTTTGATATGGTTGAGGGGAAAGGGGGCATGCAAGCAAACGGGGGATTCTACTAGAGGGTGGGTGGGTCGTGGATGAAGGATTTTCACTATGATTTGGGAATGGGTAGAACTAGAAGGGTGGGAGTAAAGTGGGGCGGATGGGGGAAGGGGCTCGCACAGTGACACACACACACGCACACATGTACAGAGAGATATATATATATAGTTTTACATCAGTTTAAAGAGGCAATGCTATGACATAGCAGGCACCTTTCTAGAATGGGTTAACCAGTGACATAATTATAAGCCTTTTACTACTTGCCTTATATGCAAATTCCTTGATGTTGACTAACTCTACTTTTAAGTTGCGATGGAGGAAGCCAAGGGTCTTACTGACTTTGCTGCGCACATTTGAGATGTGGGTGTCCCATCTAAGGTCTTGTGATATTGTAAAACCCAGACATTTATTTATCCATTTGTTTTCCCATGATGCTAATTCATTTAGGTCTGGTTGGAGATCATTGAGGTCTCTGGGAGGGTCCACAGCTCGGTGACAGAGTCGTCCACAAAGAGAAAGGAAGTTGGAAGATAGTTGCCTCGAAAGACCATTGATGCCAACAGGAAAAGGGTCGGCCCAAGCACAGATCCTTGGGGGACTCCTGATTCTACAGGGATAGCTTCGGATGCAGCTCAATCAACAACTATTTTTTCCTGCCTGCCTGCAAGGAAGCTCTCAATTAATCTATTGACTGAACTTCTGATCCCATAGTGGCGAAATTATTCATAAGGAGATAGTGATAAATCTTATCAAAGGCCTTTTTAAAATCCACGACTAGGACGTTGGTCCTTCCAGATAAAAATTTAAAAATAAGCGACAAAAATGTGCTTGATAGTGGTGGTGAGAAATACTGGGTCACCAACTCACTCACACACACACACACACCACAACTCGCATACACACACAACACAACTCACACACACACGCACACGCACACACAGAGGCGCGTGAAGGTCGAGAGGGTATACAGTCGTATATTGTAAAAACAAACAATTTATCATGTGTGTGTGTGTGTGTGTGTGCCACTGACTGAGTCAGTTGTGTCTGACTATAACCTTTTCATAGCAGATAAAGCGACTGCTATTCTACTTTTACAGGGCTGGACTGAAATTTGTTTTCATTGGTGGTAGGTGATAGAAGCTGTGAAGCAGTGACCGACACCTAGGCATCTATATATTAAAAAAAGACAAACAATGTATCGTGTGTGTGTCACAGTGTGTGTGTGTGTGTGTGTGTGTCACTGACTGAGTCAGCTGACTATGACTTTCACATAGCAGATAAAGCTACTGCTATTCTACTTAGAACTACAGGGCTGGACTGAAATTTGTTTTCAGTGGTGGTAGGTGATAGAAGCTGTAAAACAGTGACAGACACCTAGGCATCCATTGTTTCAGAAGGCGTAAAATCTCTATTTTTCTCTCTCTCTAGGCATCCATAAAATAAGTTTTTAAAAAAGGACCTAGAATACTACCTTGAGGAACACTACTGCTAACATGTGCAGCCTACAGACTGATTTCACATCTTTACTATTACAATACTGAGTTCTGTTACATGAAAAGTCTTCTATCCATATTAAGTAAATTGTTGTGGATTCCATAACCATGTAATTTAATTGTATGTTGTAGGCCTACTTACAACAGTTGTGTTGTAATGGAAAGAGTGACTTGTTTTGGGCTTAAAAGCTGATTAAGTTCTTTTAAAACATTATTTATTATTTATTTTGTTATTATTTGTTTTTTAAATAAATAGATCTAGCGCAGGCCAAACAATGTCTTAGCGTGTACTATTTCACTTCTGAGTACTGGGTGCACTATCCCAGGTTGTTGGGGTGATGGCTTATGCACAGTTTCTTATTTCAAACACTGGGAGAGGGGTGGAAGTAATGTACATTTTCTTACTACACATTTTATAATTTGCACACCATTTCAACGCCCCAGGAGAAATATCAGTATGCAGTACACTTTCTTGTTACAAACTTGCTGTTTGTATACCCTTTGAAAATCCAAAATAACCCTCTTTTTTTTAAAAAGCGTGAATAGCAAATTTCTCCTTTACATCCTGCAGTCCTAAAGATTACAGGCACATGGGAGGGAACATGAGAATCAGTGAATAATTGACATCATTGGTAGTGCAACATACTGGGAATGAGATTGAATCATACAAATTATTTTTAAATTTTGTCTGAAATTGAGAGGATTTGTGGGGATACCCGGATAGTGTTGGTTAAAATAATGTGAATACGTCTTACTTTGTTGTGTCAGTGTATTTGTATTTAATGCTGTTATAAAGCAAAGTACACCTGTGCATGCGCATTAATTTTGAATAAAATCATACCAGCCCCGAAAGTCTCAAAACCTTTTCGTACGAACCTCCCCCCTTCCTCACTACTAGGCAAACGTGTTTTGAATAGGCAAACGTGTATGTAATTTTTTTGGGCGTGGTTTCATGATCACAATAGCAGGCAAATGTATTTCACTTTTACCAAAACCGTTTTGAAAAAAAAAATGTAACGAAGCCTACCTAACTGCCCCCTTCCCTCCCCTTTTTGTGGGGAAGATTTACTAACTATCCTGGGATAAACACTGATTTTAAGCACTGAGAGAAAGAGCATCATCACCCTAAGCTAAGTGACCCAGCCAGTCAGGATCCTTTCAGCGGGCACCCAACGTGATGCTGAATGGAGCAGCTACCTTCACTCTAAGCTAAGTGACCCAGCCAGTCAGGTCCCGATCAGCGGACACCCAACATTATGAAACATAATAGAAAAGGAACCGCCTAAGCTAATGAAAAAAGTTATGTTCTGTGGCTTTTTCGTGCAAGACAGTATGAGTTTGCTCAGTTGCAGGGTTTGTGATCGAATAAATAATCACAACTGAGCCAAACAAATAAGATCGTGATCTGTTATGAGAAACACTGTGTTGTGTAAAAGTAGAGCTGATTAATTAAAAAAATCAGTGACAAAATTGTGTGTCAGAGATTCAATGCGAGATCTGCAAGCTGCACGCACATCTTTGGTTGTTCTTTGCCCATTACTTGTCGTCAGGCAAACATTCAGCCCCATCGGCTCGGAATTGAGTAGATCACTTTTCGCGACTCCGCGCGCTAGAGATAAGCAAGTGCATTCACTCTTGCAAACCGGCTTCGATAAAACGGCTAATAGTTAGGCCCAGTATGTCCGTCTTCAGCTGGAGAAAATCTTTGCAAGTGTTTGTTGAAAAAAAGGCAGGAGAATGGACCAGTAAGGCAGAGAGATAGTATATGACAATAAGCAAAGGGGAAAAGGCAGAGTCAAAGAGAGTGACAGATTAGAGGAAGTTACTAGCACAGAACTTTCCAGAAGGTGGGGAAACTATTTGTACAAAAAATTGTATCCTCACAGGGGTGGGGTGGGTTGTGTTGTAGTATGCAAATTTCTAGTCTTGAAATATCATAATTAACATTAAAATGATACAACACAGCCAGCCACACCAAATCAACACGGAACAAGACGGTCACATTTCCTATTTTTAATATTGTAAAGATTTGAAAGCCTGAAACCACCACCACCATAAAACCAACATAATTACCGTTACAGTGATTATGTTTACGTCAGAAAATTATCAAGTTCTAGGAAACCCTGTTCAAATGTTGTTGGGTTTTTTTCTTATGACAAAGTAATGTTAGTCAAAGTGTTATGACATGACAATGTTTATATTACTGGGGTACTTTTAGGAATGTACAAAATCTTGAGTATTTCTTCTTTACTGACAACAATTGAATGTAAACATCTGAAAATGAACCAATATTTTAACCTCCATCTTGAATCAAACCAAAACAGAAATGACATAATAAATATACATACCTTTCAGGCGTTGATCTAAAATCGTAATGCAAAAACTTTCCATACATTTGCAACAGCTTTCATTAATGTCTAAATTTCAAGAAACTAATCAATAAGCATGTTGCCTTGCACATAGATGTGTCTAGCCACTTTCCTTTTGACATTATCTTTTATTTATTACTAATTTGTGTCCTTTTTTTAAAAAAAAATTAAGAAAAGTAAATAGGTTCAATGTGAGTTATAGTTTTCTTAAAACTAAAAGGCAAAAAAAAGTAAAAACAAACTAACTAAAAACAACAACCAGCAAATAAAAATTGGTTATAATACCATTACAACCAAACCACCACTGACATGCTTTGAGAAAAAAATGTGTTGAAAACATGGAAAGAATTTATCATCAAAGGCACTTGAAATTAAAAAAACACACACAAAAAACCCTTTTATTACTACTAATTTTGTATGTCGGGGGTGTATATCAGAGATTTAGAAAGAAGCCTCAGAAAGAGATTCGCTAACTACATACGGGAGTCTTCACCAGTTGCGTCCCACATGGTCAACTGTGACCACCAATTCTCTCCTGACAACATCACTGTGCTGGACGGAGACAGCAGATGGTTCCAGAGAGGGGTGAAGGAGGTCATCCACATGGTCAACTGTGACCACCAATTCTCTCCTGACAACATCACTGTGCTGGACCGAGACAGCAGATGGTTCCAGAGAGGGGTGAAGGAGGTCATCCACATGGTCAACTGTGACCACCAATTCTCTCCTGACAACATCACTGTGCTGGACCGAGACAGCAGATGGTTCCAGAGAGGGGTGAAGGAGGTCATCCACATGGTCAACTGTGACCACCAATTCTCTCCTGACAACATCACTGTGCTGGACGGAGACAGCAGATGGTTCCAGAGAGGGGTGAAGGAGGTCATCCACATGGCCAACTGTGACCACCAATTCTCTCCTGACAACATCACTGTGCTGGACGGAGACAGCAGATGGTTCCAGAGAGGGGTGAAGGAGGCCATCCACATCACAGCCGCCAAGCCCACACTGAACCAGGACCGTGGGAGACATATCCTGCCCTCGGCATATTCTTTCCTGGTTCAGTCATGCGCCGTGGGTGCAGCCTTGAGCTGTACTCACGATCGTGTGCACTGAACCACCAGTGGCCTCTCAGCAGACGACGCTGATGAAGGGAGCGAGACACCCCCGAAAGCTCCGAAGCTAGCTTATTTCTTTTGCTTGAGTGTTTGTGGATAAAATTCTTCTAATATAATAATTTTGTCTTTTTAGAAAATAGGATCAATGGGTTTTTTTTATATTAAAGCTAAAAGACAGAAAAAGAAGTAAAAACAAACTAACAAAATGAAAACGTAAATCCAGCCAAAAAAATAAATGGTTATATTACCATTACAACCAGACCACCAACAACATGTATTGAGAAAACCACGTGTTGACCAAAAAATGGCAAGAGTTTCTCATCCAAAAGCACTTTATAATAATAATAAAAATATAACCACAACAATCTTTTATTATTACTAATTTGTTCTTTTGAAAAAAATAGGTTCAAATTTTTTTTTCGATTTTCAATGGAAAAGGCAAGAAGAAACAAGCGCGAAATCGCAATAGTTTGTGGCACGCGGTCTATTTTTACCACTCCAATCATGAGTCACCTCCCCTGGCTTTTCAATAATTTTAATCTGTAAACCAGAATGTTATCTCTGCACCATTTCGTAACTTTTTATATCTTTTGGAAAACATTTAAAACTATGTATCCTACTTATGCTCATCAAAAGAAGCACCGCATACTCGTCGTGTCTGTTGTAGTGTCTGTATTACGTATGTTTATTATTTTGTACGCTTTTAAAATACATCATTTTAAAGAGCGGCCTCAATTTGAAGTGTAGCCTCGATTTGAAGTGCGACAATTTTGTCAAAATGTGCGACAATTTTGGACCGACCGACAGACAGACCGACCGACCGACCGACCGACCGACCGACAAAGTGAGTTATAGGTTTGTGGCTTGAGCCACAAACAAAAAAGTAAAAACAAACTAAATAAAGCAAAACATACACCAACAAGTTTTGAGAAAAAAAATTGTTCAAAAATAGCAAGAATTTGTCACCAAGAGCACATTAAAATAATAATTATTTAAAAAAACAACAATCTTTCATTGTTACTAATGTCTTTAAAAAAATAGGTTCAAAGTTTTTTTTATCTACAAGTGAAAAGACAAGAAAAAAAGAGTAAAAAGTAAAAGTAAAAACAAACAAAAATGGTTATAATGCCATTACAAGCAAACCACCACCACCACCATGTTTTGAGAACAAATGTGTTGAATAAAAATGGCAAGAATGTCTCAACAACAGCACTTGCAAATACAAAAAAACCACCAACTATTTTCACTACTGCTACTGCTTTTGTCTTTTTAGAAAATAGGATCATTTTTTTCATTAAAGCTAAAATACAGAAAAAAGTACATGACCAAACCATTACTAATTCTATCTTTTAAGAATATAGGTTGAACTTCAAGGCTTATTTTATCTTCAAGCGAAAAGGCAAGAAAAAAAAAAGTAAAAACAAACTAAGCAAAGGAACATAATAAATCCAGCAAATAAAAAATGGTTATAATACCATTAGAACGCAACTACCATCAACATGTTTTGATAAACTAAAACGTGTTGACAAAAATGACAAGACTTTCTCATCAAAAGCACTTGGAAATACACAAAACCAAGCAAAGAAGAAGAAAAAAGCATCTAATGAAAACAAAGATTCAGGAACAAAAAATAGTTTAAAAGATTTTTCATTAACAGGACACAGGGGCGGATCTGAGGGGGGTTTCCAGAACACCCCCTCCCCCCCTTGCCCCAAGTATGTACCTTGTACAAGGATAAAAAGGTAAGAAAATGGCTCAATTTTTGCTTTCATAATCACTTAATTGCAAAATGTCCGGGGGCTTCGCCCTCGGGGCACCACAAATCCACTACACCTTATACCCAGGTCGTATGCAGCTCCCTGGACTCCCAGCAGAAACTCCCTTTTGCGAATCATTTGGTCCGCCCCTGGGACATACATTTAAAACTGACTAAGCTGTAAATATGTCATAGCTGCATGAGAAAACCTGACATCAATTGTAGAACATACTTTTAAAGATAAAGCGAAACAATAAAATTGCTGTTCTGGGCATATTTATCTCAATTTTTATATATTTTATCAATATCCATGATATCAAATCAAAACTTGAATTTATAAGCTGTAAATATGTCATAGCTGCATGAGAAAACCTGACATCAATTGTAGAACATACTTTTAAAGATAAAGCGTAACAATAAAATTGCTGTTCTGGGCATATTTATCTCAATTTTTATATATATATTTTTTTTTTTTTTTTTTGGTTGTTATAACATTTTTTTTATTTCCCTCTCTCATCCCTCCGTTCTACAATTCCTTCGTTCTCCCACACACTCATCCATCAACATGCATTTTTCAATATTAAGCATGTATTAATAATTTAATTTATATAATTTATATTATATGTATAATAAATGTATGAGTCAGTCAAACAATAAATTCCATGTACAATCTAAAGTTTCTTTGTGCTTTTGAGTTGAAAGTGTGCATGAGTGGGTGAGTTTGTAATAGTGTTGGAATGAGAAGGTTGTAAATTGTGTATGACGATAACTTAGTGATTACCAAGAGTTTTTTTTTTTTTTTCCATCTGTAAGCAAACTTGAAAATGTAACATAACATTACTACAGATCTTCATAGAAAACACATACATTCACAAAAACATATCCATAGAACATACATAAACTCTCTCTCTCTCTCTCCCCCCCCCCCCTCTCCAATTCACATAAACTTTCTCTTCTAAAGCCTACATACCAAAAAAAACCCACATGTCTCTACGTAGTTTTATGCATTTCCCCACTTCCTCAAATAACATAACATTAAACAGAATGAAGAAGAAAAAAACATCAAAAAACATTTATCCAAATTTAAATCCCCAGGTGTCAGTCACAGTCAAATTTTTTTTTTTTTATGTGCTGACAACAAAAGACTAAAAAATTTAAAATTTCCATTCTGTAAACAGGCCAAATTAATCTCATTTAAGAACCCACAAATAAAAGAAGGCATGTTATATCAATATAAACCTACAATTACAAATCAAAATTATTATTATTATGTTATACTTTACTTTTTTCACCCGCAGCTATCGATCAGAGGTTTGTAGGCATTCCAATTATATGTAAATTTTTCCATAGTCCCTTCCATCGAATGACAAGACAATTCCACCCAGTAGCGACTTTTCAGACAATTTTTAAAAGCTGTCAGACATGGGATTGTTTTATTTAGCTTACATTTATATATATAAAATTTAGCCAACAGAATGATCAGATCCATGACTTTATCTGTTTTTTGGTTTTGTTTCCATCCTAGCAAAACTAGAGTTTCTGAGAGATTAAAATTCTGTGTATGGTCACAAATGTCATGAATCCAAGAAATGAAGTTTGTCCAAAAAAACTGAGCATGGTTACAAGTCCAGAAAAGATGGACTAAAGTTTCATCTTCTATGCCACAAAAAGTACATGTTTGAGAATTTGAAATTTTACATAAAAACAGATATCTTTCAGTGGGCAGGAGTCTATGTAACAATCTCAACTGAAACCACCGCAGTTGGCAATCAGTAGTAGTTTTGAAATGTTTTATGAATATTTTTTCCCATTTTAAGACTGCATGTGGATATCGCTGTTGCCATTTTCTTACACTGGGTGGTGTGGTATCACAGTCTGTCATATTCTGGTATATGGTTTTAGTAGGTGTAAATTTAATTAAATTCCAAACCTTAGGATATTCATTAGCTAAATTATTACATAATTCTAGCTGCAAGGATTCTCTATACTTAGTCACAGCTCTCACTATGCCATTGTATACAAGAAAGTTAGTTGTAACCATAGGATATTTATTTTTAAAGCTATTAAAAGTTAGAAATTTTCCTTCAGTGTCAACAAGATCTTTAATGGTGTTGATGTCATGTTCTGACCATTCTCTTAAGTATACTGTTTTTTTATCCCTGATAATATTATTATTGAAGTGAATATTTTCAGCAAGAAATTCTTGTGGTTTTGTAGGATTACATTTTTCATATATATTTTTATAGTGTTTTAATACATCTAACCAAAACAAATTATCACAAGCTCTCATTACTTCTGTAACATAGTCGCTACCAAAGCGTGTTATTTTATCCATTTCAGGACAAATGCATGTCAAAATTTTACAATATAAGTTTTCTTCAGAACGAAAAATTCTTTTTAACCATGATATTTTCATAGCTGATAGAAAATTATAAACATTAATCATTTTCAAACCTCCCTTCTCATAAGAAGAGCACACAAGTCTTTTATTTATTTTGCTATTTTTCCCATTCCACAAAAATCTGTAGAAGCAATTATTGAGCTCCTGTATGAATTGCATGGAAGGGTCTGGTAAATTAGTAAATAAATGAACAAGTTTAGATAGGGCCAAAGTTTTAATCACTGTTATTTTACCTAGGGGAGTTAGTTGTCTCCTAGACCAAGAAGACAGTAACTTTCTTATTTCATGTAATTTATTATCATAATTTAATGAAACTATTTCATTAATATTTGTTGAGAAAAAAATTCCAAGAACCTTAAATACAGGTGGGTTCCAGTCAAATTGTCTGTCTGGCATGTATCGAAGTCTGGAGTTTTTCCTGCTGCCAATCCATACTATTTGTGTTTTATCAATATTTAAGTTAAGTCCTGATATACTAGCAAAATATTCCAAACAGTACATACACTGCTCGAATGACTTTTTAGACCCATCTAAATAAACTGTTGTGTCGTCTGCAAACTGAGACAAAAGTATTTCTATATTATTTAAAAGCTTTATGCCACAAATGTCTTTATTTTTCCTAATTAATAATGACAATATTTCTGCACATATTAAGTAAATGTATGGTGAGCATGGATCCCCTTGCCTCACACCTCTGTTTATACTGAACCATTCTGTGTAGCTACCATTTACCGTTACACATGATTTAATATTTTTATAGAATGTTTCAATCCATTGCTTTATATCTGGTCCAAACCCAAAAAAATCTAGTGACTTCTGAACAAATGACCAAGAAATACTATCGAACGCTTTTTGAAAATCAACCATAAGAAGCAATCCAGGTATTTTATGTGTTTCTGTGTATTGCAATGTATCATATAATAAGCGAATGTTTTCCCCTATGTATCGACCTGGCAAAAAACCCTTTTGACTGTCATGTATAATATCAGGCAATACTAATTTTAGTCTCTGTGCGATGCATGCTGCTCCAATTTTATATGATGTATTAAGAAGTGTTATTGGTCTCCAGTTTTTTAAATATTTTTTCTCTCTTCCTTCTTTAGGAATACAGGTAATAATACCTTGTCTTTGAGTTATTGACATTTCCCCTTTTGCAAAGCTTTCATTTAAACAACGCACTAAGAAAAACCCCAAATCACACCAAAAGAACTTTAAAAACTCTGTAGTAAATCCATCCGAACCAGGACTTTTATTATTTTGCATTTGTTTTAGTGAATCAAGGGCTTCAGTCGATGTGATAGGGCCTTCTATGGAAGCACGGGCCTTCTATGGAAGCACTAGCTTCCTCTGATAATTTTGGTCCCTCCACTATTGTTGACAAGTCTACATTTCTAACATTAGATTCTCTTGATTCATACAAGTTTTCATAGAATGTTTGTACCTCTTTTTTTATTTTTGTTTGCTCTGTCAAAAATTCACCTTGATCAGTTTCTAAACAATACAAAGACTTTTCTACAAAATTTCTTTTTTCCAAACTACAAAAATATTTTGAGTTTTTTTCCCCTTCTTGAATCCATTTAGCCCTTGATCTTATAATCATACCATTAACTTTTTTCCTTCTTAAATCTTCAAGTAGTTGTCTCTTCTCTTCTAGTGTTTGAATATTACTATCATTTAAATCTTTTTCTAAATGTGATATTTCTTGAATTAAGTTTTCTTCTCTTTGTTTCTCTACTTTCTTTTTATGTACAGAATAAGAAATGGTACTACTTCTGATTTCCATGAGTAGCATTTCAAAGAAAAGCTGATCACTTATATCTAGTTGCAGCAATTCATCCGAGACGTTGTTTATATTATCTTTTTCATAAATTATTACGCAATATTTTTTCTTAGTTTCTATGATTGTTTTTTTAACAAGGTCAACAAAGTGTTTGTCTTTCAATAAATCATTATTGAATTTCCAGTACGTTTTGGGACGTTTAACAATTTTAGTGTGAAACTGTAATGAAATGATACTATGATCAGATCGGTAACCTGACTTAATGGAAGCATTTTTAACATTGAGCATCAAATCATTTGTGATCAAAAAGTAGTCTAACCGACCCTGTTGAGTAGTATTAAATCTTCGCCATGTGTATTGTCTCTTGTCAGGGTTAAGTTCACGCCACACATCTACAAAACTATAATTTTCCATGATTTCATGTAAAACATTCCTTGCACGGGGGCGGTTAGTCTGTCTATACCTAAAGGTATCAAGATGTACATTCAATGCAACATTCCAGTCTCCTCCCATTACCATGTGTTCATTGCCGATATTTTCCATTTCAATCATAATATCTTCAAAAAACTGTGGACAATCTCTATCGCTAGGTCCATACATATTGGCCATAGTAATGCGTTTGCCCAGTAACTCTATGTCAATAATAATATAACATCCATTCACATCACGAACAATTTTGTGTACTTTATATTCAAAATCGTTACTAAACAAAATCGCCACACCCTTGCTATTAGTATCAATCCCATTTAAAAAGCATTCATATCCCCATGCAGACCTAATAAAGTTTTGAGATTCACTCTTTATGTGAGTTTCCTGCAAAAAAATAATTTGAGCTTTTTGTTTTCTTAAGTAGTCAAATACATCTTTTCTTTTGTGGTAGTCTTTAAGACCATTTACATTGAAACTGAATATCTTAAGCGTCTCCATTTTCACAACAAGTTATTCTCAAAAACACTGAAAAATTCAAAACCACTAAAGACCAACACATACCTCATGTTCAACAATTTGCAGTAAGAGAGCAATACCACTGGAAACCTCAACTGCCAATTTAACCATTTATGGTTGGTTGCAGAAATAATATAATTATAAATCCATTTCTCATGTTTTAGCATTGGAACAAGGGTAAAAAAGAGAGTATCCCCAAAATAATTGTATGGTGCATTTGTCACAATGTTTAACATCAACATGTTCATAGTAAATGTAAGATGACAGCTTGGCCTCAAGCTTGGCCTCAAGGAACACATAATCAGACATAGGCCCACTGTGTAAAGTA
The DNA here is from genome assembly GCA_017654935.2 of Phymorhynchus buccinoides. Lineage (NCBI taxonomy): Eukaryota > Metazoa > Mollusca > Gastropoda > Neogastropoda > Raphitomidae > Phymorhynchus > Phymorhynchus buccinoides. The sequence goes on from CM065702.1 coordinate 11,021,715, forward strand.
GACTAGAACACCCCATTACAAAACTGAAGAAATGCATTTGCAAAAAATCAGTCCTTTGCAAGTTCAGGAGAATACACTGGCATAGTAGACATGGCTTATAAAACTTTAAACAAAGCATCCACACAACACACAACACACACACAACACATAAATCACACTTACCAAACCTGGTTACAGTCCAAAACATCCTATGGCTATGGGTCTGCCGCTTCCCCACCACCAAAATAATCCAAAAATTGAGAATAATAACGAGTTCTGTTTCTTTTTGGAACAAGAAACTTCAAGAATAAGAAATTCGAAGAGAGACCGCCTCCAATAAAAGTGGTTTCAATAAAAAAGAATTTTTATGGTACATATTTCAATTAAGAATATTTAGTAGACTACATGTGAACATTTTACATTCGGAACCCACTGAAAAGGCAAAACAATACACAACAATATTTAGTAGCTAACTGGACCAGTGGACTAAAAATAGATCCAAAACAATTCCTTCCTCTCGAGTAAGGAGAGCGAAAGTAAACAAAACAGTCTCTGCCCCGACCAGACATCTAGTCCCATAAAGAATTATAATAGTTTGTGTATTATTATTTTTAACAACAACAAAAACAGGAAACGAAACCACCATGTTATATTATTAAGAAAACAACAACACTAAGGAACCAGGCCTGCGACACGAAGTAGGTCACAGTTTTCAGCAGACGAGTTACTAGCAGACGACAAAACTTGTAGCTAGGCCTAGCGTCGGTGATTGTTCAGTTGATTTTTATATATTTTATCAATATCCATAATATCAAATCAAAACTTGAATTTATTTATTTATTAAATTATTTTTTTTATCTAAGAGAGAGCCCAAACTCTTCGCTTGTATGTTGATATTTGTTTTGCGAATAGCGTGTCTTAAATGTCAAACTTCAAATGACTGTAGAAGCATCCTCCAAAGTCGGAGTGTGGCTACCCATGTGGTGGGGTAATCAGAAATGGTCACAAGTGTAATGTTCTCATCCCTAGCTGGTGCATTTGTACCATAGTGATCAAGTGCTTCGGCTGTTGGGATGATCCCTGGAGTCTTTTAGCCAGGGTATGACAACAACAAAAACTGTAAAATCAAACTTAGCCCAGATATTTAGATTCCTTCCCCTCCCCATGTATTTATTAGGAATCCTAGCTCGATCCTGCAATATTGCAAACATTCTATGTTGCCTAGTTTTCATGTGAACCACGACACATAAACAATCAAAATCATAGCTAAACCAATAAAATAAAAAATAAAACGAAAAGCAAAAACATACAAACAAACAAACAATTGTCAAAAATAAAGTTAACTTTGAGAATTTTCAAAGCAAGCAGTACATGAAATTTCTAATGAAGGGATGAATAGGGGGCGGGGACAGCATATTCAAGGCAATTTTTTTAATAGATGGTTTTTTTACATTCCTTATAGTCCCGCCAACAGCAATGGTTTTCTCAGGACTGTCACCACAGTAAACATCAAACACGTCAATGACATCCTGCATCTATTAACTTTACAAACAAAAACAACGTTCAAAAACCTGAAAACATAAACAAATATAGTACAATTCATAACATGACACCTTCATCATTGTACGTGATAGTACATAATTCCAGACAGTGCTGGAAACGCAAGCTATTCCGCTCCAGAGTCCAGATGGGGAAACAAACAGTAAAAAAGGATAACAAACACATACTGGGAGGGCCCTATCCGCGCAAGCCAGCTTAAGCCGTTGCCCGCCTCCTACGACGAGGACGTGTGGTTGGCCTTTAAGGAGGATGCTGCTGGGCTCCTCTCCATAAGCCCCACCCACCATGATAGGTGGAAGCCCGCGGGGGGTTATAGATATGGGGAAGAGTTTATAATAGTATCCAGTAAGCAAAGACCTTTGCCAAGGAAGTGCCATTTCTCTTCTCCCATAAGTCACTATTTTGTTCATTCGAAGCATTTTATATATGGCAACTTTATGACCCAACAGATTGTTTTTTAAGATGAAAAATAATCACAAAGGAAATTTCAAAGTAAAAAAGAAACATTAACACAGGGAAATCTTAAGATCATTGACTCTACATCTTTGGAAATGATAACTATGAATTCATGCACATGCAAACTGAAGAGGCCTGTAGCAGATCATATTATCTTACCAAGGTAACAGAGATATAAAACATTTTTATTAGCATTTTGTTTTGTTTTTTACATATATTTATTCATATGAGATATGAATAAATAATTTTGTTGGTAAATTTCTTGAGGCTCCTCCTCATGCTTCCAAAGCAAAGTTTGATATCACATCTGATGCAAAGACATTGGCATATAGCATACACATGTACATCACATAATGAAATCAACATGACATCAAAGCAACGTACATTCATAACCGAAGAGAGCAGTTTTCTCATGTAAAGGCTATATTGGTCTTCTTTTGTAGGTGGAAATACCCACAAAGCATTATATTCCAAGCAAATATTTAGCAATTCTCGAGTTTTGCTGCAATTTCTTTTACATAATTATGTTAATTAATCCACTGTTGTTTCTTGAACCGCGTCGGACTGTTTTTAATTTGACCAAAAAAAAAAAAAAAAAACAGAAGAAAAAGGCCACACCTTTCATCCACAAAATAATCCAAGTTCAAATTTGTACAGAAATAAGGATAAATAAACTTCAAAACTCCAAATATGTTTTGGAAAGCGTTTACTTCTCATTTTTGCAATGTGTGATTCCAGTTTTCTTTGAAACAATAAACACCAATGTAAAGACACTCTGTGTGTGTGTGTGTGTGTGTGTGTGTGTGTGTGTGTGTGTGTGTGTGTGTGTGCACATGCATGCGTGCATGTTTCATTCAACATCTATACACCAGTCGTGATATGTGTGTGTGTGTGTGTGTGTGTGTGTGCGTGCGCGCGCACACGCGCATAATGTGTGTGTAAAATTCATAAGCATTTGAAAACAACAGAGCTAACTTGGACAAAAAACACATTCACAAGAAAGTAGTAAGATGCATTTAAAACATGAGCAAACATCACATACAATAAGCTGCTTTAATGAACATCCGAATAAGCAAAAATAATTTCCACACACTTTAACATGATATATGTTTATGCATTTTAACATGATTCGACTGTTTACTTTTTGGTATAGCAACCAAGCATTTGTACAGATTCAACAAGAGTATCACAAAAAAAAGCATCTTATTTTCAGATTTAAAGGATGGCAAAATCAAATTATTTAGGCACATAAAATTAAAGTGAAAATAGTACCACTAAAGTGATTTGTAAATTGCATCATACGATTTGATTTGATTGATTACATTTAAAGTCTGTTCACAACAATGGTGATATTAGACTTTTAAAAAAAGCATAACAACAAATCAAAAAATTAAAATGAGGGGGATAATGTGTGTGTGTGCGTGTGCGTGTGCGTGCGCACGCACCTATGTGTATGCATGTGCTTATCAACAACAATATAAAACCGTAAACTAACAAATCAATTAAAACAAATGAACAATCTCAGAACTGCAATGTCCTGCAACCTTTGCGATGTCAATCATTTCAGGGCTGTAAATGATTTCTTTTAGAGGCCCTAAGGTTGCTATATTTATCTTAAAAAGGTTGTAAAGGGAAGTTAAAACTGGACGTTCAAAAATAATATGATGAATGGACAGTGGGTGACCACAAGCGCATTCTACATCCTTGGAAAATTTGGTCTTCCATGAATTTAGGCGAATTTTGTAGATTAAACTAGATAAAGATCTAGTTTAATGCATCATACGATACATTTTCTCTGATACCAAATATTTTTAAAATATGGAGCATATTGAAGATACTTAAAACAACAACACATATATATTTAGCAAGATACAAAGTATTTCAAAAGCAATAGTATTTTTCTGATAGTAAAAAAACCAAACACGTTCTTTATTGTACAAAATGATTTTGTAACAATCTAGAAAAATATTTCTAAAGGAATGTTGGCTTCCCTCAGATAATTCACAACACATATAAACATGATGCGTGGCATTTCTCACGACACAAAAATAACATAACACTACACTAGTATTTACTATTGTTCTGTACACAAGAAATAATCAGAAATGTATCTGTAGTAATCAGATATATAACAAAAGTGAGATTCTTTTAATAATAATGAATTATAATATTTTGAACCAAATGTTAAAAAACAAAAACACAAGCAAACAAACAAGGCAAGGCAAATGTTTTATATTATACCCACTTGGGGCACAGAAATATAAAACAAAGCACACATATATTTAAACACTCAAACATCAATACAGAGTGATGTCTATACTAATTACTATCAGAAACGACAAACAATATCAACAAGTAGACATGTAACATCATGGATAAACATACCTGTACCATAATAAAAAGAACAAGATGTCACATTTTATACATATAAATCATCGAAAAGAACTGTTTATAGCTGTAACGAAGTGCTTAAGATTAATCAAAAGTTTTCTTATTTCTCGAGACAAACAAAGCATTAAATTTATACGCATTTCATCAAAAGTTTTTTATTTCACGAGACAAACAAAGCATTAAATGTAGACACATTTATAGTCGCACAAAAAAGTACCGTGAAAGATATCTACCGTATTTTTGGGACTACAAGGCGATACTTTTCCCCCAGACAGACCCCTGCGCCTTGTAATATGACTAATAATATAGTGAGAACATATAGTACAGTATGTTACAGACTACAAGGCGATATTTTTCCCCAGGCTGAGACCCCTGCGCCTTATAATATGACTAATAATATAGTAAGAACACATAGTACAGTATGTTACAGACTATAAGGCGATATTTTTTCCCCAGGCTGAGACCCCTGCGCCTTGTAATATGACTAATAATATAGTGAGAACATATAGTACAGTATGTTACAGACTATAAAGCGATACTTTTCCCCAGGCTGAGACCCCTGCGCCTTATAATATGACTAATAATATAGTAAGAACACATAACAAAATCTGAATTTTGTGCAAAATTTGGGAATGTGCCTTATAATCAAAAGCACCTGATAGTCTGAAAAATGACATTTCTCTAGACCATTAGCCCATAAAAACATTGTCAAAGAACAAAAGATATCAAACATATACTAGACAACTGAAACTTGATCAGCATGCTTTTTTGATTAGGCACCAAAATAACATAATATAATGGAGTTTGGAAAAAAAGATAAAGGGATACAAAGAATATCAACACATTTTGATTCTGTATTTTATTAACTTATCATTATAAAAAACAACCTTATGCATTCAATCTTATTTAATTTGAGAGAGAGAGAACAATGAACAATGGTAAACTATCCATAGGGAAAAAATAACTACAGTAAATAATAAAAAAAAGTGTTATAATACCATTACAACCAAACCACCACCAACTTTTGAGAAAAAAATGTTAGAAAAAAGCAAGAATTTATCATCAAAAGCAGCTGAAAATACCACAAAAACATTTCTAATGAAAACAATTATTCAAGAAAACAAAAATAGTTTCAAGAAATTATTCATCAGCATAAATTGTATATTAAATTCACATCAAAAGGCAGCTGCTCTTTTCTGGTAAAAAACACATTGATTTTGATCTTAAAGGAGGAAAAGCCTCAAACCAAATTTTCCCAGCCAATTTTCAACAATTATTGATTTTGTCAAAAAGTTATTTTTCCCATAATCATATTGTAGGAATCGAACAATTCTGTGGCATTTCTAGGACTGAGTCTGGTCGTTTCTAATTTTACAAAATCAAAGAGAATAAGGCTACAGAAATTTGATTTGCAGAACATAATCCCAAGATCAGATTTGTAGTGAAATAAGGATAATACACTTCAGATATGCTTGGAAGTGTTAATCGATACTTTAGCGTGTGATGCAATTTTCTTTAAAACAATTCATACATAGAGACCAATGAAAAGAAAATGTGTGTGTGCGTGTGTGTGTGCGTGTGTGTGTGCATGTGTGTGTGTGTGTGTGTGAGTGTGTGTGCGTGCGTGCGTGTGTGTGTGTGAATAGTGTAAATATTTAAAAGCAGCAAACATTTCTTGGACAAAAAATGCACAAAAATACATGATACAATAAAACCATAAACTTCATAAAAAAGCAGCTGCTATATCATCTGAAACAACAGAGTATTTACACATATTTAAAATTTAAAAAAAAACACCTGCATACATTTATATTCTTTAGTTGCATCCAAGCATTTTTCACAGATTTCAAGGGCATTGCAAAATATGCCCAAAATGTGACCCACTCCATCACCACTAACAGTTTTAGGCAGCATACCACCATACCAAATTTGAAGTGATTCTGTGCCAAGATGACAGAAAGAAAGATACACAGATGGACAGACACAACTCATCACTTTAGCCTTGTGCTTTTAAGACTGAGGATGCACTTGAAACAGTGGGTGGATGCCTCGTGCCTCCATACAGGGAGCTGGACAACCTCACCCCCTCCACGAGTCTCTCCCCATGGGGATACTGGAGGGGTATTTCAGTACAGTGGAACATCCCTTATAAGACCTTCAAAATTCATCCAAAATGAGGTCTTATAAAGACAAAAAATATCATCAAACATATACAAGACAACTTAAACTTGATCAACAACATTATTATGAAGACATGCTCTCTTGATTATGAACCAAAATAACATCAAAACATCAAGTAAGTACTAGGTAAGAAGACATACTCTCCTATTCCCTCTATAGAAGACCACTTTCACAGCTTATTAACTTTCATAATTTTTGTGTTACATTTCTTTGTCAAAGTGCATAGAAAATAAACATGGCTAATATATTAGTTTTACTTGGGGCAAACGAGCAAAATGATTTTTACATTTTCACTTTAAGTTCTGAAGGACGTTGAGAGAGAATGAATGAATGAATGAATGAATTTTATTTATAGAGGGTAATAGAGTAAGCAATAACATGCTTTTTTTAAATCCAGCCCTCTGGGACAAATACATATAAAGTAGAAAATGGAAAACGAAAATAAACACATACAAAGTAATATAAAGCATGCAAAATACATTCCTATATTGTAACACATCAATAACAAAATCAAACCTATTATTATTAACTATGCTCATTATTAACATTCAAAATGTGTGAAGTAAGCTCATACACACGGAAAAATAAAAACCTAATCTTACTTTTCACACTCATCTTTTAACATTCAAAAATTAAAAAAAGTGCACCAACATTATAAAAAAATACCTCAATCATACTTTATGAATTCATCATTAAAGTGTACTTATTTGAAAAGAAACCCATGGGCATAATAAGTCAAACATAGTATTACTTTACCTACTCATCTTAGCATGCACAATTTAAAATATAAATACGTGTACCCATGGCGGCAACATGAAACCTATTCCTACATTACGTTATTCATTTTTAACATGAACAAATTAAAAAGTAAACACGCACTCATAACAAAAGCAGACCTAGTCATATTGCTTGCATGCGGATACACATATTAAAAAGTAAATACTACTCATGACAAAATCAAGCCTAAACCTACTTTCTAGTTCTCATCTTTAACATGCACATATATAAGTAAAACTTAACTCACCACAAAATCAAGACTAATCCTATTTTACATACTCATAACATGTACACATTTTAAATTTGAAGCCAATACACATAATAAAATCAAGCCTAAGCCCACTTTACATACTAATCTTAAAAATACATCAATCGTAAATGTAAGCACATACACATGACAAAATAAAACCAAATCCAATTCTACATACTCATCTTTAACATGCACACATTTTGGAGTAAACACATATACATAGCAAGATGAAACCCAATCCTATAATAATAATAATAATAATAATAATCATAATAATAATAATACTAATAATAATAATTCATATAGCGCTAAAACTCCATATAGTAGTATGCTCGTTGCGCGTAACAAAAGCAACAATGAAAGATGGAAAACATTAATAAAAAAAATCAACAAGAAAATCATACCACCAACATTCGAATACAAAAAAATAAAGTAACAAATTTGACATGATTTTCACTCACAAAGACACCCACCCTCGTTCACCAACACTGTCACTCTCTGATAACACGTCACACTCGCACAAACTTATAAAAATGTAAACAAATAACAAGAAGGAATGCACCAATTTATAAGTGCGTACACACGGCCCATGCTATCTCCCTCACTCTCTTCCTATCTCTCTCTTTCTCTCTCCCTCCCCCCTCTCTCTCTCTCTCCCTTCCTCTCTCCCCCTCCCTCTCTCCCCTCTCCCTCTCCCCCTTCTCTCTCCCTCCCTCTCCCCCTTTCCCCCCCTCTCTCCCTCCCTCTCTCTCTCATCATACAGGATCCCCAATACAATAATATCGACTAGACACTTTTCTTTACATAAATATAAACATTCTGGCTACATCAAAATAAACTAAATGTAACAATATAAGCCTTAAAAAGAAAATACTAAATTTGTACGCTAACAAAATATATTACGACACTAAGCACACACACGTGTGCGCGCACACACACACTCGTGCACACGCTCGTGCGCACACACACTGAGTGAGAGAGAGAGAGGAAGAGAGAGAGAGAGAGCGAGCGAGTGATCGAGAGAGAGAGAGAGAGAGTGAGTGAGAGAGAGAGAGAGAGAGAGAGAAGGAGAGAGAAGCATATATAACACACTCATCTTTAACAATCATAACATTATAAACACAGTAAACATTGATACATGACAAAGTCGAGCCTAATTACTTGTAGACCTACTTCGCATATTCAACTGAAAAATGAGCTTAAAAGTAAACATACACATGTTATAAAATCAAAGTAAATACATATCCATGACGAAATGGTACTTAATCTTACTTTATATTTATTTATATTTAAGTATTTATTTTAAGCATGCACACATTTACAAATTAACATATACACTCAACAAAAATCAAACCTAATCCTACCTTATACACTCAAGTTTCAAATATACTCTTAACTAACAAAACAAATTGAAAAGCAAGCATGTGCACATGTCAACAGCAAAATAAATCCTACGTTTCATCTTCATTTTTAACAAATATAAAAAAGTACACAAATATTTGTTATATATAACATGAGAAAATCAAGCCTAAGCTAACATCACACACTTGTCTGTAACATGCAAAATTCAGAATAAAACACGTACACATTATTAAATCAAACTTAATTGTGTTTAACATAGCCAATATTAACATGCTTATATTTATACATGCAAAATACAAAATATAAATAAAAGTCATTTATTTGCGAATGTTATGTACCTGATGAAATTAAGAGAGACAAAGTGCGAGAGGGAGAGAGAGAGAGAGAGAGAGAGAGAGAGAGAGAGAGGGGGGGGGGGGCGGGAGAGAGAGAGAGAGAGAGAGAGAGGGGGGGGAGAGAGAGTCAGGAATCAGTCAGGACATTTTTTAATTGTTAGGCCATGAGAGAGAGAGAGAGAGAGAGAGAGAGAGAGAGAGAGAGAGAGAGAGAGAGAGAGAGAGAGAGAGAGATTCTTCTAAGTCACAAAATATTGAGATTTAAGCAGAAATAAATTCCAAGTACCTTGAGCCAGACTTTTAAAAAACCCACCACAAACACATACACAAACTAACAACACCAAAACAAAAGAAAAAACCCTGAAAAGAAACGCGGCTAACAATGCATCATATAAAGATGACAGTTAAATGGAAAACAGCTCTGATTGAAACATCTTTTAAATATGTCATTTATTTCACAAATTATTTCTCATGAAAAGCATGAAATCTCAAACAGCGACGCAGAAACCATACTACTAACACAATGGCGTCAGGCATACCACAACAAACACACTGAATTTATCATTTACATTAAAGTTTTCGGCACAGTCCTTAAAAAACCTTTTCAAATGATCATTTACACAAAGTTAAAATGCTAAGCATGTACCGTAACATATTAAAATTATCATTTTATGAAGGCGTTAGGCTTATCATAAAAAACCACCACACATATTAAAATTATCATGTTATGAAGGCGTTAGGCTTATCATAAAAAAAACACCACACATATTAAAATTATCATGTTATGAAGGCGTTAGGCTTATCATAAAAAAAACACCACACATATTAAAATTATCATGTTATGAAGGCGTTAGGCTTATCATAAAAAAAACCACCACACATATTAAAATTATCATGTTATGAAGGCGTTAGGCTTATCATAAAAAACACACCACACATATTAAAATTATCATGTTATGAAGGCGTTAGGCTTATCATAAAAAAACCACCACACATATTAAAATTTTCATTTTATGAAGGCGTTAGGCTTATCATAAAAAAACCACCACACATATTAAAATTATCGTTATGATTTCAAATTTTGTGATGAGATGAAGAATCCAAAACAAAATGATACAATTTTCAACAAAGAAGCTTGCATCAGATCCAGCAATGTATGGCAGAAACTTAATATGCATACTAAGCACTTAATGATTACCTGTAAGAAATGACCAACACACAAAAAAGTATTACTTCATACTGCTGTGCACATTGTTTATACAGTATATTTGTATACTGTCAATACAATGTACTACCGTTCAAATGTCCAAATGTCCTGAAATGATGGCCGACATGCAAAGCAGTTCCCGTCTGGGCGCCATTCTCAGGGAGGAGGCAAAGCTCTCAGCGGCGCACCTGGAAAAAACAAACAAACGACTCTTATTAAATGAATCAGGACACATTTTACACATCGATAGGCCAGTTGAATTCTCCGTTCAAGTTCCAGTCTGAGTTTTTGGATAGCCTCCACTGTGAATAGTGTACACGTCCCCACTAACGATAACTCTATCAGCCCGGTTCGCCGAGCTTTTAAGTAATCCATCTTACCCTTTTAGAATATCTTTGGTCCAGGTAAGATACAGGGACAGCATCTCTGTTGGGAGGTGGGAGAAGAGATGGTGGGGGGTGGGGGGTGAGAGTGGGGCATTGCCCTCCCTGAAGGTGAAATACAAATTGCCATTTTAAAAGGATTTGACAGGCTCTCTGTGAATGGAAGAGACAGTGGATTGCAAAAGAAAGGCAGGCACAGGTTTGCTCCATTGCATGAAGCACTCCATAACAGTTGGTGTGCTGGTTTCTTTTGTGAACACGCAAGAAATATTATGTTGGGGGGAGTTTTTGTTTGTGGCTCAAGCCACAAACCTATAACTCACTTTGTCGGTCGGTCGGTCTGTCGGTCGGTCGGTCTGTCGGTCGGTCGGTCCAAAATTGTCGCATATTTTGACAAAATTGTCGCACTTCAAATCGAGGCTACACTTCAAAATTATTTGAGGCCGCTCTTTAAAATGATGTATTTTAAAAGTGTACAAAACAATAAACATACGTAATACAGACACTACAACAGACACGACGAGTATGCGGTGCTTCTTTTGATGAGTATAAGTAGGATACATAGTTTTAAATGTTTTCCAAAAGATATAAAAAGTTACGAAATGGTGCAGAGATAACATTCTGGTTTACAGAATAAAATTATTGAAAATCCAGGGGAGGTCACTCATGATTGGAGTGGTAAAAATAGACCGCGTGCCACAAACTATTGTGATTTCGCGCTTGTTTTTAGCATAGATGTAAAAACAACAACAACAACAACAAACAATTAAGATAGCAAACCATCATATTGTTGGTGAAATTCAAAAATTTTGTATCTCGATATTTTTTTTTATAGTTAGATACATAGTCAGCTCTCTAATTTTTCCCGCCACCTTCCACCAAAAACTCCTATCACTAACAACTTTCTATCAGGGGTAAATGAGGTTGTGAAAATAGAAGAAAAACTCGCAAGTCCCAAATTCAGATCTTGTTAAAGACAAAAATATCATTTCTTTGTTCTTTTCAAGTCTAAAATTTTATTTTTTTAAAAGTAATTTTAACGAAATGCAGGATTAAACTCACAATGTCTTGAACAACATATTCATCACAGTTAATCAATTGTAGTCTACGCGGTTAATTTTAAAAAGTTTTGTTCTTCTTTTTTTCTCAACACTACCAAAATTGAGATACAAGGTCTTTGAATTTCACCGACAATATGCAAATAATCCAAGCAATCAATACAAAAAACACAAAAAGTCGGCATCAACAAAACAGTGCCAACATTGTTTTGGATAAAAACAGCTTGCCATTATAAAAGAGTTTAAACAATTCATACAAACCAAGTCTATAAATTTTGCAGGGAGGTTCTTACATAAAAAGGACAACAAAATAGAGACAGATGATCGTAATCTCCTCCCGTTCACCCTGTAAAATGGTGGGATAAAAATCACGCTTTTAGAAAAGTGTTTAACTCATTTCAATTATTACAAAAACTCATAAATCACTCCAGCCATACACACAAACAAAGCAGACATAAACAAAAAGGGAAATGAAAGAAGATTACAAGTTTTTACTTCAGGTACATAGTCAGATACATAGGGAAGTGGAGGTAGATCAGACTTTTTTTTTATACATAGACTTTATATAGAAAAACTCTCAACAGCAATTAGTTCCCCCACTTCAAACCACTACAAACGCATAGTAAGAGGCAAAAGTGTGGTCTAAGGGAGCGAAGCAAGTTTAGAAGTGACCAAAGTGTGGTGTGCACACAGAGTTACTTCCCTTGAAACAAATTGACAGCTTTATATTAATGCCGGCCATATATGGGTGGAACGACTTGAATGAGTTAAACCATTAGTACAAACCACATCTGCAAACTTTTCAGGGAAGGTTATCAAGCTGACCTGATGTAGAGGACCCCTGGGAAGAAGACACAGACAGATGGACAGACGAATTGATGCTGCGGCTGCCACTGCTAATGGCAACACCATGGTCCCTGGAAATCTGTCGTGACGGAGATCGTCGTCTCGGAGGAGGGGAAGGTTGGCGCGGCGGGGAGGGTTGCCTTGGGGGTGTCCTATACCCATCGAACTACAACACAGTGACACACACACACATGGGAAATTAATTTCTTTTACTGTCCCAGAAATGGGTGGTGACCGAGCTTGGTCTAAACTGACACTTTGAGATAAGAGAAACATTATTGTTGCTGTCACATGCGATGCCAGCTTAACTTTGTGTAAACTATCTTAAAATAAGCACACACCATGTGGGGATACCGGGGGGGGGTCTTCCATACCAATAGTTAGGCCACCTTCTGGAAGATCTGTGCTTGTAACTTCCTCTAATCTGTCTCTCTCTTTGACTCTTGCTTTGTGTCATCTACTATCTTTCTGACTTTTTGGTCCATTCTTCTGCCTTTTTTCCCAAAACAAAATCTTCCGGTAAAGGTAAAGATGTGCCACCCCCCCTGCATTTCTCGGTTAATTGAAATGTTATGTTTTTGCCTTTCTTACCAAACATAAAGCTGTATGTTAGGAACATTTCTAGCTAATAACCTTTTTGGAATACTAACCCTATCCCTAACCCTACCCCTAAACCTAACCCTACCCCCCACTATGTACTGCAGTACACCGCGATTTGTCACAGTTGTGGTTCCTTGCGTTTTACCGTCTTATAGGGTGGGGGGTAGGGTTAGGGTTAGGGATAGGGTTAGGGATAGGGTTAGTATTCCAAAAAGGTTATTAGCTAAAAATGTTCCTAAAATACAGCTTTATGTCTGGTAAGAAAGGCAAAAACGGAAAAATACAATTAACCGAGAAATGTAGGGGGGGGGGGGGGGCACATCTTGACCTTTACCAATCTTCCATATAGTTTTCTCCTTTGAGCTCCTCCGAAATCGGAATGTGTCAGATGAATGCAGTGAGGAGAGCAGTGAAAACTGGAGAACGGACACATACGTACCCGTAGTGGCCTTATGGCCTGGGAACGCAGAAAAAGAAGAAAATAAACACCTTAATTTTACTGTTCCTGAAATGACACCAACAAAACTTTCTGTAATCTAACTGAAGATAATACTAAAAAAATCAAAGCCCCAAACAACACATTATTATTATTATTATTATTTACCAATACATAAATCAGGAACAGACAATTTTTTTAAACATCCATACCAGCTCCTGCGCTCGGTTGAGAATCAGCTCTGCCAGATCACATGCTTGGCGCGCCTTCTCTTCACCGTACACATCGGAAGGGATCTTGGGGAAAATGAGGAAGTCTGGGTAACGCATGCGGGTGTGGTCCTGAACGATGCGATGCAGTTCAGACACATTTTGTTGAATTGCCGCATCTCCAACACAGTGGGCGAGAGAGCAGATATCATGGCTGAATGTCATCCTGTGTCTCGCGTCACGTAGAAACAGAACTGCCTTCAGTGCCTTTTCGGACGCCTGAAAGGAACATGAAAGTCATCACAAATAACATCATGGTATTTCAATCAGAAACGCTAGTGCTTCCATGTGCAAATCATTAAAAAATATATGTAGAATTTCTTCCTGCAGAAAAGAAAATGAAAGTCCCTGCTGAAACTGCCCATTTCCCTTCTCTGTTTTTATTTTATGATGGACAGTTTTGGTTGGCAAACTCAAAATTATGTTACATTTTCTGCAAAAAAACATTTTTCATAGTTTTCATATTAAGGGATGCAAACCTTAGAACTGATGACAAATCCTTTCATTATCTATATTTTGCAACCCGTAGTTGACTGATCCATGTTATATGTAAACAATCTCCCATGCTTTTATCAAGGACTAAAACAATTCAACATTAATTTATTTAATCGGGCATGGGATTGAGGAATCATGAAAAAACTGAAAAGCATGCATCAGGGAACAAAGCCCCCTGAAGCTGAAGCTTCTTTGGAATCTAAGCCTTAAATGCAGCATCAGAAGTAGAACTGATATATTTAGTTGATTTTAAATTTACTCATAACATGTCATTCTTACTCGGTTTCTTTTTTATCTAAAAAAAAAAAGAAGTCATTTTTGGCCAACAAAAAGCTCATATTAGCTTAAAAGCTGAAAATTCCCAAGCTTGTTAATTCTAAAAAAAAACATTTAATCTTTGATAAGCAGGACGTTTTTTTAATTTCAAGGAACAATCTTTTTTCTTAGAGAGAGCAAACTGAAAAGTGTTAACTCTTCCACACATTTTTCTTAAACCAAAACAAACCTCAACATAGACTTCAATTTATGCCAGAGCAGAAAAACACCTGCACGTTCAAACTTAGCTGAACTCCGTTCATATGGTTGACTATCAAAGAAGCATAGACAGAGCAGAAAAAAGCGCTGATTCACCTGGTGAGCTTGATAGCACGCCCAGTTGTAGAGGCCTTGTCCTCCCTGACGCAGCGTCACCAGCGCGCCTTTCAGGTCCTGCCGGGATTGACGCATCCACCGCTTGCCCTCTTCCGGCTGAGGCGTAGCGTAGGACGAGGCTGACGCGAATGAAAACCACCCCGAAGCCCCCCCTCCTCCTCCTCCTCCTCCTCCTCCTCCACTGAACCTTCCTCTCGATTGAGTGTAAGACTGCCCCCTGGAGAATATGTCTTCGAAAAAGTCACGGTAGAAATCTCCGAAGCCTGACCGAGTGCTGTTAGACGGCGTGTCACTGGTAGCGTTGTCGTCTTCCTCATCATCTTCATCTGGTAGCTCTTTGCCTTGCTCCAAAAGGGCCACGTAATTTTGTATCCGCTGAAACACATTTTTGCAGAACTCTCCTCTGCCAGGGTTTTTGTCAGGGTGCCATTTGCTTGAGAGAAAACGTTTCACTGCCCGCAATTGACTTTTCAGGTCGGGGAAGTCTTGCCAGATTTCTCGAAGCTGCTGTCGTATCTCAGCTGTAACTGTCTTCCAGTCATCTCCCTTGTGAGTGTCGGAGAAAGCTGATGGTGGTGGCTGGGTGGTCTCCCCTGTGAAGGGAACGATGACGTTCATGGGGGGTTGGATGAACTTGTACAACTCTGTGGCTTGAACCTGTTTAGGTAAAAAGATAAAACATCAAAACATAAATGTTTGCTATCAATTCATCAGCAAAAACAACAAAAACCTATGATTACATCTACTACAACTAATTATAGTATTACAACTGTAAGTACCATAGTTTAATGGGGCACTTGGATGGATACGTTTTTGAAAGAAACATGTCGAGATCACTAGGAAAACCCCTATTACAGAGATCGCAACACTCACTTTGCTCTGGTTTCCTAGAAATCAAACCGTCAAATCAACGATTGATTGAAGTCAGAATTTTTTCAGTGTAAGACAAGGCATGTGCCTTCTCTTTTTGAATGGCCACCTGAGTCGTTTTAATTAGGCCAAATCGTTTGCACAAAATTTCCACAATACAAGCCTTTATTTTATACAGTTTCAGTTTGCCAAAAGGAGTTTCGCTCACAACAAAGTAAATAGCTCCCTCCCAATCCCTTAAAAAATGGTGGGTCTTCTGTCATTCAGGTGTATTATGATGCCTTTTAACAAATAATAAAAAAAAGGATGCAGAATTTTTCCAAAAGAGTAAGTAAGAAAAGGTTTAAGCACCAAAAGAAGTGTTTTGACCAAGTTTTGTGATTGGCTTAGGTACACCTTTAAAGCTCAAAAGATAACAATAATAGTTTTGAACAGATCATGAAATTCTGTAGAGCTAAGAGTGTTGTGTTAAAAATAATCTGTTAAAATTTCAAGTTGATTCAGGTCAAAATGGTGTAAGAGTACAAAGTAAAGTCATCTTTTTAATAACCCTTACATTTACAAACTCCGCAAGACCAGGTCCCGAGGTCTAGTGTGTGAACGCATGCACAAAGATCTTGCGCACACATTAAAGCCCATTCCACTATTTGGTAGGAGTAGGCCGTGTGTGCAGGTGGAATGAATGACACGAACCCACATAGCATGCATCATGTGCGCCAATTGCATTCTAAATGAAGACTGTGGGCATGGGGCAGGATAAACATCCCCAACAGGAAGAAGAAGACTAGGCTTAAATTTTGTTTGAAGGTGGGAAAAAACCCAACAATATCTTGCATGACTTAAAAACCTCACGGTAGCCATGGACTCCTCTCATGGAGGGTTGCAAAGCGTAAGCATTTTCTATATATCTCTTGCTTGAATCAAAGCAAAACCAAAACAATCTGACCAAAATTCATATAAGTAAATCACCCACCTCTTTCCACTGCTCCTCCCCAACATCGATGGAATACCGCATCAGCAACAGATGGGTCCTCCAGTCAGTCTCTTCACTCGTAGCCGGGCTGATGACTTTTTTGATCTGAGCAAAGATGAAGATTGGTTTCTTGCGCTTATGCTGCTGGGTCTGATTATCAGTCCTGTTCTCGGCAGCCTCAGCCTCTTCTTCTCCTCCATCTTCTTCTTCAGCGGTTTCCTGAAGGTCGGTGCCTTGAGGGTCCAGTAAAGGATCGTACAGTTCGTAGACAACAAATTCCTCCAGTTTGTACTCGTACACATCGTGGTCCAGAAGGCAGTGCATTTCCTTGGGCACATAGGAGCCAGAGCAGGGGAACACTGTCAAGTGTGTCCAGAATTGGTCAGGGGTGATTTCTTCGTCATCCAGCAGTTGGTGTGCCTGTGACAGATTCTCCAGACAAAAATACATCAAGTGTTTCTTAACACGGAACGTTGCTATAGCCCAGGAGATAGCTTTAAGTACAAAGTTTCTGCACTTACTGTCTTTCAGCATCATTTTGCCTTCTTGGCTGGAGTCACAGTACAGAATGATCTTCTCTAGAGTTTGTCCATTTCCTGAGTCTTTCCAATTCTTTGTAACAAAGAAGGGTTTGTTTTGTTCTGTGGCAGGCAGTGGTGATCCGTCCATTTCGAGAACAGTTTGGAGATTTCCCACCTTTAGGACGACAATTTTCTTCAGAGCTTCATCAATCTCTTTGGCATCTTTTTCGTTGAATCTCCTTCCCTTCTTGGCCTGCTTATGATTGACGAGGCGCTTGACAGCTAATGAACAAGCTTCTGAGTGGATCTTCTCAGTCAGTGCACGTGTGTGGTCATCCTCCGAAGCCAGAGTTCTGCAGGATTCTGCCAAAGTTTCCTTCACCACATCATGCCATTTCTTCATCTTGTGAGAGTCTGGAAGAAGCTGAGTATCTCGTTGCAGGTCATGATTCTTCAAACCTAACCTCTCAAAGCTCACAAACACTGACAGTTTCTTAAGAGGAACTTTAATTCTACCTTGGAACACATTCCTCACTTCCAAAAGGATATTTCTCGAGTTCAGCAATCTCACTTGAGGAACCTTTTCTTGCAGCATTGAAACATCTTCTGCTGGAAGGTACAGGGTGGGTCTTGACAGGGTGTTCTCATCAGATTTCAAGCACATGAACAGACAATCAACCATCTTTTTGACAAGCACCAGATCGTACAGTTTGTGCACTTCTTCCAGAGCTCTCGCATAATGGTCAGCACTTGCCTGATCACTGGCACCAAGCCGCCTGAACAAAGGGAAGAACTTGCCAAACACCTGTGGAGCTCCCATGACATGACCCTCAACAACCTGTTCCGGCAAAATGTTGATGACGACCTGCTGTCCTGAGTACATGCTTCGGTTCTCTCTGTCAAAAATCACAGAGACTTCCTTCAGCTCTTCAAGAAGGTGGTCATCAAAAGTTGTCAAACGTCCATACAGATCTGCCATGACGCACTCCACAACATCAAGAGCAGGTGTGTCCATTCCTGTAAGCGGTGAAGAACCATCTCGTACTTTCGTACTCAGAGAATGTCCCAGGTTCTTAGCATGTGCAATCACAAAGGCTGGTGGAGGCTGACTCTGGAATCCAATCCAGTCATCCTTGTCAGGGTTCCAGTTGCTGAATTGTGAAGGATTCGCACAATCTTGCAACAGGCAACTGGTGGTCCACACCTGATACACCAAGCCAGCTGACAGACCTTCAGAGAACGAGATCAAGGATGTAGGAGGGGTGAATACTGTGTGGATTGAAGCCAGATGGCCGCCGTCCCTCATCTCATCCTGCTGCTGTGGCAAGAGGAATTTGACGTCTTTCAGCTGCCTGAAAAATGCCTCTTCTCTCTCTTTCAGCTGACTGAGAAATGCCTCTTCTCTGAGAGAAGAGGCATTTCTCAGGCAGCTGAAAGACGTCACATTCAGACATAGTTCAAACTCCTTCAGGTAGCGAGACAGTTCAACTGACTGCTGCATCACTGTCTCTGGCAGTTCCATGACTCCAGATTTTTCCTCAACCTGTTTGGCGAAAGTGAGGAACAAAGTTTCTGACACTGTGCACACCAGTCCGATTTCCCTCAGAAAGGACTTCCATTTTTTATCGTTGTAGGGTGGAGGTGGAAAGGGACCGTCAGGCAGCATCACGCAGAAAACCTTGCAGTCTGGACTGTAGAAATCTGAAGCTTTACACAGGGTTCCATCGGGTCCAACAATAAACCGAGTTTCACGGAGTGTCTGAAGCAGACGCCTTGAATCATGAAGACATGGTAAAATATTGCTTCTGACGTATTGCATGTGCTCTAGAATGGCGTCTCTTGGAAGATCTGCAATGCTGGGGAGAAGGTATGAAGAGTAGAATGGAGACTCGGTTGGCACTTTAATACCCAATTGAAGAAACAGTTCCTGCAGTCGTGGATTGGCCTTCACCAGAATAGTGTTCCTTTTGTTTGACCACTCACTCAAACCTGCCACAGGGATGGACAGGGGCAGACACAGAACCTTGGATGAGCGACCCAGGGATGTGAAGGTGCCATCAGGCCTCTCAAAGAATGGCAACAAGCGAATATCTGAGTAACAAGAACTGTCAAGTTTTTTGTAGAAGAAATTCAGAACGTTCTGTGCTTCTGCCGGGGTCAGGACCTCAGTGTGTAACTCACCCTGAGACTTGTAAGAGAGAGCCTTCAGCAGTTTCTGTGGGTGTTGGACAGAAGCCACAATGTCTACACAGCTGTTGGGCAGCAAGGTGGTGTCCAGTATGTCCAGATCAGGAGTCAGTTTCTTCAGGCACTGGTTCACAGCGCTTTCTTCGCTTCCAAAAGTACGGCCATGTTCGTCCACCAGCAAAGTGAAGCCACCATAGGGTTGGTTTTTCACATGTGTTTCCTTCACAATGTGGATCACTTCTTCATACCTTCCCAGAGGAAAGAGGACTCTTTCTGTGCCAGTCAAAGAAGGGAGCAAACTCCAGTCATCCAAGTCAGATATCTGATCAGAATTTTCCTCACTGTTCACAAACTCCCAAAGGCGTTTGACCCATTCCTCCTTTGTCAGGGCAGCACCAGATGAGGGGAATGGCAATTCATCAACTGGAATGATTCGTCCACACCCAAACTGTCCTTGTGGCAAAGTGCGGGGCAAAAGCTGAACAAAAGTTCTGATGTCCAGCCTTTTGAGATGACCACTGGTGTGAGTGACAGCAGGAATCAGACTGATCAGCCTTTCATCCAGGAAATGCTCACAGGATTGTGGCAGCAGGTCACAAAACCGGGAAACAATGGTTGGGCTTTCAGAGCTGAAGCAGTGAAGCTGGCCAGACATCATCAGACTCAAGGGTAGTTTATTCAGATCAGCATCTTCCTTTTCGTCCTGAAGGAACTCCAAGACCTCCTTGACATTGGCTACCTTTTCCAGTGTAGTGTCTTGCACAGGCTGGGGAAGGTTCTGGAGGTTGCAGCTGTCAACTCCGGACTGATGGCATGACCACAGAAACTCAATCACCGTTTTCCTCTCCACCTGTTTGACTGTGAGCACATCGCTTTGGATGAACGAATGGTGAATTCTGAAGGGACACTGGATGATGTTCATGTTCACTTTCATCAGCACGTCCTTCAGCCTTGGGTTCTGCAGGTTCCAAAAGTGTCCAGGAAATCTGTTGGACCTCGTGGCTGGGACCCAGACCAGGCGGTTCAAATCCGCTCTCACCGAGGGGAACACGTCAGCTTGTGTTGCCGACAGTTGTTGGTAGAACAAAGTCACCAGCTGATTCCAGAAAGCGTCCACGTCCTCTTGATGCTGTGGGAAGAAGCTGCTGTAACGCTCAAGCTTCCAGCTGATGTCAGTGCTGGATTTCAGGCTTGAATCTGCACAGCTCTTAGGCAGGCTCTGTGCCTGCGGTGGTCTCTCTTTGTCCAAAACTTTTCCTCTTTGAGAATATTGTGTTGCATTTGGAATGCCCTGGAATGATTTTTGTTCCAGCGAGAAACATGCAGTGGTGATTTCACACAGGGCCATGATGTAAGCTGGAACTATGACGCTGCTGGCCAGCAGAGCGTTCCAGGCAGTCTGGTCTTCCTCGGGACGGGAATACAAGTTGTTGCGCGTCTCGTGATCCAGCGCAAAACGAGCATTGATGTGTACAGGCAGGCCTGTGGACACAGGCAAGGGCAGCATGCAGAAGGCGTGGAACACTCTCCGGTCCACATCCGTTTCCCCTTCCAGCGCTGTGTCCCCTCGGGCTTGGTTCTCATGTGTCGAAGCACTCCCAGTATCTCTTCTGTTGACGCCCGCTTGATAGGAACCAGCACCCACACCATGCCGAGAGTGGCAGGGAGATTGTAGTGATTCATCAGCAGCCAACTGCTGCGATTTCTGACGGTTTGCCGACAGACAGAGGGCCACGCCCCCTAAAGGCAGCAGGCGGTATTTCTGCACGGCCTGAGATGACTGCAGACAGGAAGGTACATCGTCAGCGCCACTCAGACCAAACTTGTGCACCACCATCCAGTCTTCCTCCTTGCCTTCAGAGTCGCACAGACGGCAATGCACTGCCGCCTCTCGACCAGCGAAATCCACCAGTTGTAGTGGAAGACCCTTAAGTTTCCTGGCCTCGCTATGCACATGCTGGGTAAATTCCTGCAGTTTGTGCGCGTTGATGTCATCGGCAGTGATCTGGGTTTTGTAGTCCAGTTTCAACGTCCCATCGTGGCGGGCTGTGTACACTGACACCTTCTTCACATGGTTCAGGAAGAGAAGGGACTCCCCGGCCACATGCCGAAATTCCAGCAAGAGGTTTTTCATTTCGGCCATCGATACCGCAGGCTGCTTGATCTGTGATCTGGCGTGGGCCGGAATCGTTGACTCTTGTGATAGGGTCACGTCAACATAGGCTTTTTCCTGGGTTCTCAGGGGTAGTCGGAGCACAGTGCCTTTCTTCCCTTTCGTAATATCTGGTGAACACAATAAAAGGGACAAAAAACAGTGCCAAGTCTTCAACAGAGCTAAATGTAATAACACTTAACAAATTCATGCTGAAACTTACCAAAAAAAGGTGTGTGAGAAATTTAAAAGAATACTATTATGAACTACTGGTGTGCTCAGCACTAGTCCAGAAATATTTTTTGGGAAATGCAAAAATAATTGATTCAATGTTACATTGATATTTATGCTCTCTGTGAATGTATGAGAGTTCCCCGTACCACAAACTAAAGAATAAAGATGATATACTGGAAGTAATGTATTGATTTGAGCAAATTTTAGTGACAAACTTTATTAGCACTGTTGTCATTGAGCGAGAGTGAAAGGAGAGAGAGAGAGAGAGAGAGAGAGAGAGAGAGAGAGAGAGAGAGAGAGAGAGAGAGAGAGAGAGAGAGAGAGAGGGGGGCTACGAAACACAGGTTCAGTGTTGTTCGTGTTTTCCAAGATATATTAAGATAGATTCAGCAATTTCCGACGCACTCGGGCGAAGCAGACGACCCAAATTGTTTATGAAATTTCACACATTTTGCTTTCAAAAGCAAAATTTTGAACCAGACATAGCGGAATCGCGTCCCAACGCGTTCTTCTGGAACTGTATGGCAAGCAAAAGTCCGACATTTACGCGGTATCCGAGTTTTTACGTTCTTGTACACTTCGGACCTTAGCGTATTATATTATAGATTCATGAAAAACAAGATAGAAATAAAACAACCCCCTTTCTCTCACTGTCCCCATCTCCTGGACCAACAGTGGAATAACTAAAAATGCTGATCATCCTAAGTCCTAAATCACATGAACGCTATGGTTTTGTCAAGCCCTAGAATTTCGTTTAAACTGATATTGTATCATTTAGCCCCAGTGACCTTTCAGTGAGATCTGTGATGTCAAATTCATACCAAACAGTAAGCCACACAGTGAGTTATGATTTTTTTTAACTGAAACTGTGAAAACAACTTCAATACAATTAAGGGGAGGCAATTCAGTACAGTTTATAATCTGCTGATCCAGTGTATGAATTTTCTCATTTGTGACCCATTAAGTCGCTGGGCTAGTTTATCACAAAAGGCTTGGAAAGACAAAAATCTAATTTTTTGTCAAATTTGAGTTTTGGGTATTTTCATGTTCTCTATCATCCTATCTTTCACATACAGACCTGTTTACCCCCTACACAAGTTTTGAGTAGTCTGGATAGCTGAAATGAGTAGCTTTGGTGCAAAATATGTAGTTTTATTCATTAAACCACCAAACAATGTTCACTGAAAATGAGTAGTAAAGAGCATTATTTTGAATTTTGAATAGTAGTAGAGGTCTAAATTGAGTAGAATGCTACTCGAAAAAAGTAGAGTAAACAGGTCTGCATATATATAAAGGACAGTCTGTAATATGGTCTCTAAATGGTCTTATAAGTGTTTTAAAATGAGTAGGTCAATGCATTTTCCTTAGCTAGGCTAGACTTTAGACTGCGTTTTCTCAAAATGGCCAGAGATCACCCTACTAACTGTAAGTGCTCATAACTCTGGAATGGAAAAAGATACAAGAATGGTTCTTGTATCAGTAGAAAGAGAATTGTCGGAAGTTATCAAATGCATAATTCTCTCAGAATGGTCAGTTTGACACTTAATGCCCCTTTCGTGGTGCTAGGTCACATTTGTTCTGATTATTTACTAGTGAACTGGGAGTAAGTTTATATGGCTGTACCTTCTTGTTTTCTTATAAAAACAAGCACTGTAACAGCTATAGCACAGCCAAAAGATACTCACCGCCCAGATCAAAGGGGGACAACATGTTGTGGTACTGCTCTTTGAATCGGTCAGTGACGGTCAGACGCTGGCCGGGAAGCTTCGACCGACGACGGTTGACCACAAAGAAGTTTGGGTCCAGGACGCACATCTTTTCACCCAACTGCTTGCCTTCCTACCCCCACCACAGAAAAAACCCAATCAATATTTACTTGCACACAACTGATATTGCTGTTAATTCATTCAAGTTACCTATTCTAGACATATATGGCTGTTCCTACCTATTCTAGACATAAATGAAATCAGTATTCTAAACATATGTCTAGAATAGGTAACTGTCGATTTGATGCATTTGCTTCAAGGGAAGTAAATCTGTGCGCACACAATACCTTGGTCACTTCTAAACTCACTTCGCTCCCTTAGACCACAATTTTGCCTCTGACTTTGCTTTTGAAGTGGTTTGTTGTGGGGAAACCAGTCGGTGTAGGGAGTTTTTCTGTATAAAGTCTCTATACAAAAAAGTCTGATCTGCCACTTCCCCATGTCTAAACCTGAAGTAAAAACCCGATTCTGATGCGATGCGAATGAGTTAAGCATAATATCAGTCCTATAAAGAATGAAATCAGTATTATTGCTAGCTCAGGCTGTAAGCATGAAATCAGTATTTAATAGTTTTTCTTCTTTTTCTTACATCATGTCAAACCAAACACATCAGTGTTTCACTTCTTCGCTTAGAACCAAAGAGAAACCTATATACTTTACCATGCATTACCATAATCATAGAAATTTTGCAAACATTTTCAAAGCAATTTGTTTCTTCATAGTCATTCATTCATAAAAGAGATGCCTGGCTTGAATCTATATAATTACGTGTAGTACCTCGCCCAAAACAATGTTTTGAGATTCAGTTCTACTATGACACTCTCTATCTGGTCGCGTGCTCTCTCTCTCTCTCTCTCTCTCTCTCTCTCTCTCTCTCTCTCTCTATTGTGTTAAAGGATTGTTTCTCACCTTGTAATATGTCTAGCATGCGTACTCTTGATAACTGGCCGTCAGCGGATGGCCTTAGAGTAGGTTTTCTTAACATTAATCACCTACTAAATAAAGTTAGTGATGTATCTGATATTTTATTTAATAACGGCAAAAACTTTCATATATTTGGTTTTGCTGAGACAAGATTATCAAATCAAATTTCTGACTCTGAATTGAATATACCAGGTTATCATTTCATTCGTAAAGACCCAACTAAAACTAAAGAAACTGGTTTAATTGTTTACATCCATGAAAGTTTGCATTTCAAGGAAATTTCATCTCTTGTAAACCATGGCGTAAAATCCATATGGATTGAATTACTATTCAAACAATCAAAACCAGTTTTCATAAGCTTCATCTATAGAAATCCTGCTGAACGCTCTGACTGGATTGATAGGTTCACTTTAATGATGGAAGAAGCGTCATCCTTTAGTTATGAAACTCTGCTTTTGGGCGATTTTAACCCCTTCACTGCTTGCTACGAGTGCCGCTCGTAGTTGATGATATCATTAATGATGTCATAACTTTTTATGTCATAGACCTAGAATGATGGTTCTTGGTTTAGATAAGCCAGGAAATATATCTCTAGACCATTTTCTCACATTGAGTGTAAGAGGTTTGGTTCAAACTTTATAATTAAAAAATCAATATTTTCTCATTTTTCTTCTGGCAGTGAAGGGGTTAATATTGATTTACTAAAACCGCACAAAACGTGGCTAGAAACGTATGAATCCTTCAATCTTTCACAACTAATTGATAAACCGACAAGAGTCAGTACCGCCCAAACGCTTATAGATCATATCTACTCATCTTCAACTAACACTATAATAGAGACATGTTCACCCACGTACGGCGCTAGTGATCACTTCCCTGTCTGCTTTACGTGGTCAAAGCGAGGTGTCAAAATTCCAAAAAATTCCCATAAGCTAATAACTCGCAGATCATTTGCTCGTTTTAAGAACGAAGCATTTCTTTCAGATTTAGCTCATTCCCAGTCATTGCGCTCTGTCTATCAATTTACTGATCCCGATGAAGCTTTCGAAATTTGGTACCACAGTTTCCTTAACATTTATGATAAACACGCTCCTTTAAAAACAATGCGAGTAAGCTATAATTCTAGAAAACCTTGGATATCGAAAGATGTAGATGATGCCATCAATGAAAGAGAGTCGCTTTTGGCATCAGGAGATAAAGATAATTTTAAAAAGCAAAGAAATTTGGTTAATTCTATTAAACGATCTGCGAAGAGAACATACTTTAAAAATCTTATATCTACTAAATCTGATAGTAAATCAATTTGGAAAGCAATAAATCAATTAACCAATAAAAATGTAAAGACTAAGAACCCATCTGTTAAACTATCAACAGAAGACATGAATAAACATTTTTGTAACATGGCCACCACAATAATAACATCAAATAGAACTTCAGAAAACAATCTAAATATTCTGCAGAACTTCTGTGATACTAAGAAAGTTAAAGAGTGTGTTGATATTCCGCTATTGAGTGTACATGAGGTTTTCAACACTCTTACCCACTTGAAACAGACAAACACGCGAGGTATTGATGGAATTGATGCTAAGATACTGAAGTTATCTGCCCATGTAATTGCTGAAACACTCACATATGTCTACAACCTATGTATTTCAAAACATCGTATTCCCAAAGCTTTTAAAGTAGCCAAAATAATACCAATACACAAGTCAGGTGATTGCGAAGATCCTTCCAATTACAGGCCCATTTCTATTTTATCTACCCTATCTAAGCCTTTGGAAATGCACATAAATAAACATATTCTGAATCATTTCAATTCCTTTGACTTATTTCATCAAAACCAATCAGGGTTTAGAGCTAACCATTCGTGCCACACCGCTTTAACCAACCTGGTAGATCAGTGGCTTATTAATATTAACAACGATGAAATTACAGGTGTTCTTGCTGTTGATTTCATGAAAGCCTTTGATGTTGTTGATCGTAACCTCTTGCTAAAAAAACTAAAATTGTATGGCATTACTAATAACACCTTAGAATTCCTATCGTCTTTTTTATCAGATCGAAAGCAAAGAGTCTTTCTAAATGAATCTGAATCCTGTATAAAGCCTGTTGATTTTGGCGTTCCCCAAGGTTCAGTCCTTGGCCCCATCTTATTTTCAATATACATTAATGATCTGCCTCTTTTTCTTACAACTCCCACTGAAATGTTTGCAGATGATACGACTATACATACCAGTGATAGTAAAGTAGATAAGGTTTTTACTTGTTTACAGGACAATGTTGACAAACTAATTGAATGGTCTGAAATTAACCATATGAAACTACATCCAAAAAAATCTAAATACTTACTTATCATTACTAGACAAAAACGTCAAAATCTCTGCCTTGGTTCTCATTCGCTCTATATCAATGGTGAAATCATGGAAGAAGTTGACCATCACAAGATACTCAGAGTTATTGTTGATAACAATCTCTCGTGGTCCTACCAAATATCTATGCTTTGCAAGCAAATATCTAAAAAAAGTCTATCAGCTTTCCAGAATTAAACATTTTCTTGATTTCGACAGCCGTAAATTGTTTTTCAATTCTTATATCCAATCACATATTAACTATGCTTCTACACTATGGGATTCAGCTAGTGGAAAGAATCTAAAACCTTTATTTAGTTTGTACAGGCGTGGTCTTAAGTTGATCCTTCTGAAATCATCGTCCATTACTCATACAGACTATCAGCACCTAGGAATATTGCCTCTACAATGGAAACTTGAATATAACAAAGCCATTTTCATGTTTAAAATAATGTCTGATCGCGCTCCTCCTGCTTTAAAACAAAAATTTGATTTAAACATCGTCCGCAATGTTCTTAAAATCAAAGTACCTCTTCCAAGAGTTGATCTCTTCAAGACTAGTCTGTTGTATTCGGGCGGTTGTTTGTGGAATACGATTTTAGCTTCTTTTAATGTTCATTCAAGTCTCAATGTTTTCAAGAAAAACTACCATAAGCACCTTATGATAAAACATATAAACAACATCACATATTAATCTCTTATGTAGCTTCTGTTTTAAACGTTTATTCATGACATGGTTAATTTGTACATAAATCTTGTTTTTAAACATGAGGTTTTTGTTGTTGCTTGTTTTTTGTTAACTTTAAGGGGTGGGGGGGGGGGGGGGGGGGAGAAGGAGGAAGAAAGTAATTCCTTGTGTTTTGATGATGTCATACTCATTACATTTGCTTAGATTGATTTTTTTTTTTTCCCCTCCACAATGTATTTCCTGATTCTTGTGAATTCAATTTATATTAGTTCATATGATTACTGTGCTGTGTGCGAGGTTGGTGGTGGGTGGGTGGGGGGAGGGTGGATGGGTGTATGAATGTGTAGTTGTTGGCGTTGTTTTTTTTTTTCCCCCTTGTTGCTTTTGTTCATTAATTGAAGTTTAATCATGCTTTTTCTTCTTTTGTTTCGAGGGCAAGATGTAAACAAGCCCATTGTGTGCTTATTCTTTTCCCTCAATAAACAAATGTTTCAAATGTTTCAAATGTTTCTCTCTCTCTCACTCACTCGCACGCACACACACACACACACACACACACACACACACACACACACACTAACACTACAGTCAAGGGAAACAAGTGCTACTTGTACTTTTTGTTTTGGTGGGGTGTTGATGTACTGGTTATTCCCCTTGGATTTATTTAGCCTCTTTAGGCTACTTTTAGTTTTACCCTTTCCTGAATTATTCCCCTTGGCATAGTGCCCTCTATATTAATAATGATAATTAAAAACAGTCTTGGAAAAAGTGCTGACTTGCAGTTTCCTTTGTTAGAGAGGTGCCACATCACCAGTGCCACTTGGAGGCTGGGTCTTGTGGAGGAAAGACTTGAGTTTTGGTCTCTGTGTTTCTGATTAAGGTATGAAGAGACTTTCTACATTAATTTAATGTTTAGTCTTTAAATTAAAATTGTTATTGATTGTAGTTTTACTTTCACTTTCACTTTTCTACTGTTATATTGGGTTTGTTTATTTTTGCCTTTTTCTCATAATTCTGAGATTGGAAGAAAATGTTAATTCTACTGACTTAGTTTTAAAGTTTTTTGTGAGAATTTGGTTTGCATTAAATGATTCATACCTACTCTTTCTTTTATTTTATTATGGTTATAAGAAACCCATAATTGTTACCACTTTGTGTTTTGTTTATTTTTTATTATTTTGTGACTTCCAATGTTTTTATCTAACTTTTATTGTGGTTGTTAGTGGGGTGATAAAACAAGAGATGCTTGTTATACTGTGTTCATAATGTCTTTTTCATGATGAATAATTTCATGAAAAAGAGATGCAAACTGTTTCTTGGAGTCATAATAGAAGTTATTTTATAATTGTTTAATGTGACTTGGCTTTGAACTAATTATTCAGTGCTTGTTTATGAATAATTTGTCATTTGAGACAGTATTGTTACTGTGCATGAGCACTCTGAACTAAAGAGGGAAATCATTGGATATTTTTGTTTTTATGAAATTGTTATTTCATGATTGGAACAATGGCCATAGCGGGTTATTTTGGTGTAGCCATACACGATAAACAATATGGAGAGAGACTCAATCAGTCTCTCAGATATGCTGAGTATAATTCCAATGGGCGGATAATCCCCTGTCCCAAGCAACTGGAATAACTCACATATATGTAAATGGAGAGAACTATTTTTACTCATTTCAGTGGGACAGTAGTGCTGTGACTGAGTGGGTTAAATAGCCAGGAAATGTTTCCCTTGAGATCACTTGAAAGGTGATTTTCTAAGAGTGTTTGGATTTTTATGCTTTAATTAATTTTGTACTCATGTGCAAGAATTCAAGAACATGTATTGTGTTTTCATAGAGACTTATGTGTTTTTGTATTCTTTTTTAGAAGCACATTTGAGAGACCTGCTCAATCTGTCTCTGTTTCTCCCCGTGCAATTTTCCTCTGATACTTTTGTTTTTACTGTTTTGAGACTGGGTTTTTTATTGAGGATTTTTCAGTCATTTTGATTAAGTTTACATTTGTATTTTTGAAAGACATTGAAACATCATATTTTTCTTTCCATTAATAAACAACTTTGAGCTTTTGATCCAGTTTGGAGTATTTCACGGTGTGAGTGTTGTCTTATTTGTTGTTGTGTACTTGACTCTGAAGAGGTTTATCTTTCCTTCCATTGCTCCCGCCCACAAATAAATTAGAGTCCCAATACTTAAGGTGAAATACCATTCTAAAGTCTTTGGGGCCTCTACATACGCATGTCTAAAGCCTGGTTTCTGTGTGTTTGTAATTTTCATTATGTCAGCCTGTTTATAAGCAAGGGAAGAATGGGCCATTATACAGCTCGAAAAGTGAAGGAAGGTCATAGACCCCAAGACCTGTATATATTTTTTATCAGCATATATCACTCAAGGAGTGCAGTAAGGCACATTTTGACAGTACAAACCTCCACCAAGGAGTCACTCGATCGCACCTGTCTGTCCACCTAAAGCTCACATTCAAATGAGGATGAAAATTCTCGCATTCAAATGACAATTGCTCCTAGCAGAGCTTCAGATTGTTTTCAAACTTCACGAGTCATATGACCCCTGATTACACAAAGTGAGGGGTCAATTTCCAAAACAAGGAGCCAGTAATGTGTCAGAGCTTCAGATTGTTTCCAGATAGACTTCTACCAAAGACTGTATAGGGGAAGATAAGCAGCCGGTCTCTTTTCCCTATATGAGTAGTGAGGACAGAAACACTGGTTATGTCCTTTGAAACAGTACCATTTTGCACGTCGATAGGCCAGTTGAATTCTCCGTTCCAGTTCCAGTCTGAGTTTTTGGATAGCCTCCACTGTGAAAAGTGTACTGGCCCCACTAACGATAACTCTATCAGCCCGGTTCGCCGAGCTCTTAAGTAATCCATCTTACCCTTTTAGAATATCTTTGCTTCTACTTCTTCTTCTACCGTTGAGTATCCACAATCATCATATGATACTATATGCGGTCGAGGGCCGAAGTCGGGCATAAAAAAAGAAACAAAATAAAACAAAAACCTACTCTACGAAGATGACCTAGCCAGTCGGGTCTCGCTGATCGAGCCCCCGACGTGATGCTGAGTCGGCAGGAACACCTAAACTAGGAGGGGGGGGGGGGGGGACGGGATGATCTTGATGGAGGACTAGAAGGAGCCGGCTGAAGAGGCAGACACCTCAAACAAGTTCCAGTCTTTGATGGTGCACGGGAAGAAAGAGCTTCTCCTGTATTCAGTCCAGCACTGGATGGTGGATAGTTGCCGGCTGTGTCCTCTTCTTAGGCGAGTTGGAGCAGACTTCATGGGTCTTATGACCCCTGGCTGCACAAAATGAGGGGTCAGTTCGAGTCATTGGCTAAGGCGCCCTGATAACCTGAACCTCTCTTTGCTTTGGGTCAAAATTCAGAAGAATGTTGTGCGGGCCAATATCCTTCCCACAACAAAGTTTCACCACAGTCTGTTCATACCTTTTTGACCGATTGTGAACAAGACAAACACACAAAGATGAAATATAACCTTCTTGCAGCAGAAGCAGACTGTCTTCTTCTTCTTATGCGTTCCCAGGCCATAATTATGGCCATAGTGGGAAAGATACGTATGTGTCTGATTTTCAGCTTTCACCTGGTCTCCCCACTGTGAACAGCCGACACACTCCAATTTCGGAGGAGCTCAAAGGAGAAAATGATTTGGAATTTTTTTTTTTTAAGGCAACAAGTCAGAAAGACAGTAAATAATAGTAAGCAAAGGGGAAAGGCAGAGTAAATGAGAGTGGCAGATTAGAGGAAGTTACAAGCACAGAACTTCTAGAAAGTGGGGGAACTATTTTTATGAAAGACCCCCGGTATCCCCACGGGGAGAGACTCATGGAGGGGGTGGGGCTTCCAGCTCCCTGTATAGAGGCATGAGGCATCCACCCACTGCCCCGAGCAGAAGCAGACAAATATTACCTCTGCTGTATGTCTTGGCATGAGGCTGTGTCAGACCAGTTGACATAAGCTAGAACGCCAAGGCTACATCAAAATGTTGTTATGCTCTGAATTGTTGTGCGGGGATTGTCTTAAGCCATGACAAGCTCCCAGCATAACATCATCAGTCTAAAATCCCCCGAAGATGGAGTGTGGCTGCCCACATGGCGGGGTAATCAAAAACGGTCACACACGTAATGTTCTCATCCCTAGCTGATGCATTTGTACCTTAGTGTTCAAGTACTTCTCGCTGTTGGGATGATCCCTGGAGTCTTTTAGCCAGGGTAAGCCAACCAACCAACCAACCATTACCTCTGCTGTGATTTTTTGGTGTTTATCCGGCACAACAGTGGTCAGGAAACAGGGCGTGTCGGTCAGGTTGTACACAGCGTTGAAGCCAACACCGTACCTTGGAAGAATTAATGCAAAACATCCCTGGCTCATTACGTTGGCATCACGTCAACACTGTGTCACAATACTCACTAACTCACTGTACCATTTGCCCAATATTATAATGCTAAATGTTTTCGTAGCATGCTGATATATAACTTTCCATCATGTTGCTCATGACAGACAAAATCATCAAAATCATATTTCTTAATTTGTCCTAGGTTTGAGAAAAATCAGCCAACCAAATAAACAAAAACATAATCTTGAAGGAAGGAAATCCCCCCCCCCCCACACACACACACACAAAAGATATGGTCTTAAAGTCACTAACTTATAACAAAACAACATTGTCAGTCCTGCATAATACTCTACCGATAATGTGCACCACTAATAAACTAACCTTCACAGACAGAGTTTTGAATAACTGATGCTTATAAGACACCACATCATAGAAATATAAAGTTATGAGAACATTTTGCTCAGAGACTTAACACAAAAACACACACACAAAAACAACCATAAAGGCTTCCATGCTCTCACACTCACTTTCCCATCTTCAAGGCATCTGGCGGAAATATAAAGCTACGAGTAAGCCCACACTTTGCGCAGATATGTAAGAGGCATGTTGTTGTTACCCAGTTCCCTCGTTATTGTTTATAATTTGACATTGTTGAATAAAAAAAAAACGTTTAAACCAACAGGCATCAGAATGGTTTTAAGTCCAATCCTCTGAAAACTGTGGTACAAGGGCCATCAGGGCCCATCAGGGCCCTCAAGGCCCTAGCCTGAAGAGGGACAACACTGAAATGAGTTCCCAACACCACCGAAAAGATTTAATATAGTGAGAAATTACTTTTAAATTTTATTTAACAGAAAAAATAACACTGAATAAAAAACCAAAAACCTCTGACCAGAGAAGCCAATCCTCTGCCAGAAATTCTTAATCCTCTGAAATTTGCAAATCCTCTGACAATGATGCTTTATACTGAAAATTATCTTCCCCTGATTTGTCACAAGGTCACGCTTGCACTTGGGCCCTTAAAAGCCCGCACGGCCTAGGCATCCATTGTAGAGCCTATCGTTGCTAGGTCTACTCTCTCTCTCTCTAGCTCATGTCTCTCTCTCTCTCTCTCTCTCTCTCTCTCTCTCTCTCTCTCTCTCTCTCCCTCTGTCTGTCTCTCTCTCTCTATCTCTCTCTCCCTCCTTCTCTCTGTCTCTCTCGCTCTCTCTGTCTCTCTCTCACTCTCGCTCTCTCTCTCTCTCTCTACTCTCTCTCTCTCCCTCTGTCTGTCTCTCTCTCTCTATCTCTCTCTCCCTCTCCTTCTCTCTGTCTCTCTCTCGCTCTCTGTCTCTCTCACTCTCGCTCTCTCTCTCTCTCTCTCTCTCTCTCTCTCCTTCGTCTCTCTCTCTCTCTCCCTCCCTCCTCTCTCTCTCTCTCTCTCTCTCTCTCCTCTCTCTCTCTCTCTCTCTCGCTCTCTTTGTCTCTCTCTCTGTCTCTCTCCCCCCCCCTCTCTCTCTCTCTGTGTCTCTCTCTCTCTGATTGTCTCAAAATCTCTCTGTCTCTCTCTCTCCCTCCCTTTCTCTCTTTCTCTCTGTATCTCTCTCTCTCTCTCTCCCTCTCCCTCCCTCTCTCTCTCTCTGTCTCTCTCTGTGTGTGTCTCTCTCTGTCTGTCTGTCTCAGTCTTTGTCTCTCTCAAGTGAACAGAGGGCCTCACTTGAAAGTGCCACCTACATAAAATTATCGCCCTTGGGCAACACGAAGAAGCAGTATAAAGCCTCATTCTGAAGCCTGAACACTTACTTTCCCGTCTTCAAGGCGTCGCCTTCCTTGCTGCCCTCCCCCAGAGTCTGAATGCCCGCCATGTTCTGAGGCGTAAAACAGGCGTCGTTGAAAACACACAGGGCGGGACTGTACACCTCCCCCCACCCTTCACTCAGCAATCGCTCCTCGGGGTGATGGCGTAAATCTTTCACAAACACCACCTGAAGCAAATTAAGTCATTCCATACATTTCCAAAAACAAATTTCCCACTTTAAAATCAAGTTCACAGAATTTATAAAACAGATTTCACTCTCTCTAGTTAGTCCCAAAATTTACAAGAATTTACACTAAAATGAACCCAAAACTTAAGTTTTTACACTTTGAAACCCCGTCAAAACAATTCTTGGACTAGATTTCATGCATAAAAAGTCATACCACCAACTTCTAAAACAGGTCTCATGTTGAATTAAGTCAGTCTAAAAAGTTTCAGATTTCATCATGCTCCAAAATTTCCAAAAGAATCAGAAGATGTACCTCCACATATTTCTAAAACAGGATCCATACAGTCAATATCATCTCACACATTTCTCTTGACACAGATGTACACTTTGTTTGCTTGTGAACTGCTTCAATCATAAAGTTAAGTTAAGAACAGAACATATAGCACTTTATGATGGGTCAAGCATTACACAAATAAAGATTGGTTAAAATTTGAAGTTAATCTTCAATGTCATTTGGACAAAGATGTTACTCATTTCCCTTTATCACTAATTTCTTAGTAAAACATTACATTAAAAAGAATAATAACAAAATGTTGCAACAAGCGTTCTTCTGCCAACTGTGGCAGTCAGCCCCACACTCTCAACCCTCTGGGCACGATGAGCCCCGATCGGGGCTCCCCGGGACTAGCACGATGGGCCACGATCGGGGCTCAGTTCGGCTCATTCATATTTCGCGCTGAACTTTGGCCAATCGAATAAGCGAACACAGCTAACCAATCAGAAAGCTTGTAGCACTCGTACAACTTCCTGCTGTCTGAGTCTAGCCATTTTTTCGACCGGTTTGCATTTGTTTGTGTGAAAATGAGTGATGAAAGTAGCGATTATGAGGATGACGATGAGTATGTTGCCGATAGCTACTCTGATGCAGACTAGGAAGGTAATTAGACTTGTATTCATGTTGCAAAGTGAAGGAAAAGGGTTTGAAGTGAAGGAAAAAGGTTCGACTGCATGGTTTTGTGATGTCTGACACGAGCAGATCATTGCCGGATGGGGTGGGGTTAGCTCCAGCCACAGTGCGTGTACAGTGAAAGTGCTTTACTGTCATCATATTCAAGGCAAGTTGTTGTCCGTCACCGAAGGTGATCGGACTTTGCGATGGGCTGGTTTGTCTGTTTTTTGTTTTTGTTTTTTTGTGTGTTTTTTTCTTTTCTGCCTGTCCCAAGGATATCTCCCGAACCGCTTGACCGAATCGCGTCACATTTTGTGTGAAGGTGTGCCACCTTAATAGGAAGAGATCCGCGCAAACCATTTTGCCGTCGTGACCTTGACCTTGACGTACGACCTTGAAAACCGAAAATCTATTTTTAGCCATATCTCGGGCACCGATCGACATAGGATGTTGAAACTTGGAATGAAGGTGGTTTGGCTTATGCCCATTCTCATGATGGCATAACGATCAAGGTCAAAGTCAAGGTAAAAAAGATCGCTGCAGCCTGAAAATCGGAGGGTCATTTTTTTCTCCTTCTGTCTGTCCCAAGGATATCTTTCGAACGGGTTGACCGAATCACGTCACATTTTGTGTGCTGGTGTGTCACTATGAGAGGAAGGCATCCGCGCAAACCATTTTGCCGTCGTGACCTTGACCTTGACGTACGATCTTGAAAACCGAAAATCTATTTTTAGCCATATCTCGGGCACCGATCGACATAGGATGTTGAAACTTGGTATGAAGGTGGTTTGGCTTATGCCCGTTCTGATGATGGCATACCGATCAAGGTCAAGGTCAAGGTCAAAAAGATCGCTGGAGCCTGAAAATCGGAGGGTCATTTTTTCTCCTTCTGTCTGTCCCAAGGATATCTTTCGAACGGGTTGACCGAATCACGTCAAATTTTGTGTGCTGGTGTGTCACCATGAGAGGAAGGCATCCGCGCAAACCATTTTGCCGTCGTGACCTTGACCTTGGCGTACGACCTTGAGAACCGAAACTCTTTCAGGGGCCATAACTCCCGCACCGTTAGTGTTAGAGTCTTCACAATTTGGCATGCAGGTACTTTGGCTTATGTCCGTTCTGATGGTGGCATATCGGGGCGATCGGTAGGCCTTGAAAGTGGTAGGGGTCTACACATTGGGCTTTAAGCCATATTTTCCACATTTGTACTTGACAGAAGCGCTTCAGATTGTGTGTGGTACTGTATACCCTAGAGAAGAAAACATCCGAGCATAAATTATCACCATGCTGACCTTGACCTTGAAGTGTGACCTTGAAAACCGAAATTTCCTTCTTTGCGCTATATGTTTCTTCTTCAAGCTGTATCTCGTGAACTAGAAGACAGAATCCCTTCCAATTTTGTGTCAGGATGTGACACTCTACGGGGTGTCGCAAGTGCGTGGCATTGCTGGTGACGGACATGTCTGCCGCTCGGCGACGCCCTTGTTTTCTTTACTTTCATTGCAAAATTCAAGCTTTCTTCTTTCTAAACGTGTATTATACTGTATAGGTTTCCCAGTCAAATGTTTGTATGAGAGATGAAAAGTGAAAATATGAAGTTCCGGTTGATGCAGTCTTCAATTTTACGCCTGTCTTTTAGCTTACGTTTTTAACTTTTACGTTGTGCCCAGAGGGTTAAAGTAAAATGCTTCCAAGTACAGGAACAATTCAAATTGTCTTGGATTCTGCATTATGTAGTCTGTACCAACATTTTTCTGTAAAATCATCAGTATTATTGCTTGTTGTAATTACATTGTTAAGCTGATTGATTCTATACTAAATAAGTCTATTATTATGCATTGAATTAAACACTCCGTCTATGTTATAACCTAATGATCGTTATGCACCTACAAACTTACGTGATTGCAAGTATTATAATTTTCTTGCGAGTGTTAAAACCAATTTATTGTATGCTGATTATTGGTTGTTATGCAAATGAAAATAATGTTATGTATCATAAAATAACACTTTATTGGGCACTTTAATAAAGTTGCCCATTCTCTCTCTAAATGTTGTGATTCTTGGACTTTTGACAAAAACGGTTTTGTGTGGATGCAAGAGACAGAAACATTACATTAAAAAGAATAACAACAAAATGTTGGAACCATTTGAGAGCAATGGACGAGTCTCTCTCACACACACACACACACACACACACACACACACACACACACACACACACACACACACACAACCTACCTCTGAGGCACCAGCATCATCAGCATTTTGCAGCAGCTCCTTAAAGATGCCGGCATCTCGTTGATAGCCCTCCAACAGACGGTTGATGCGAGTGGTCAGTTGTTCTTGTGGTCCAAATGACTCGCAAAACTCATCCTGGAAACAACACACACATGCATACAATCACACATAAACACATGGACATACTCATGCATAAACACACACACATTCATTTGTGTGTGTGTGCACATGTCCACACATACACAAATTCACACGCGCGTGCATGTGCATAACACACACACACACACACTTTGTTTTTTTCTCTCTCTCTCTCTCTCTCTCTCTCTCTCTCTCTCTCTCTCTTCCAGAGCAATGGCCTCTCTGACCAATAGACCTTTTTTTAAAAATTTGAGTCAAACAAAATTAGACAACACTTTATAACCAATGAAAAGAATTAATCAAATCATAATGAAAAGAATTAATCAAATCATAATGAGAGGAATAACTAATCTAAATTAACTAACAAAAATTACTGGAATGTCATTAAATTATTAAAATGTTATTAAGTATAGACTACTTCCCAACATTTTGATAAAACTTTGTAATATTATACATAACAGGCCAAAATACAAAAATACAAAGAAAGAAATGAATAAGACAAAACACAAACTCATTATAGAGATATTGACAACAGAAAGGTTGTCTCATGGAAAAGAAAACAACACAATAACATATAAACATAAACAAGGCAGAAAGGGGAATACACAATGAAAACAGACAACACATCCCATCCACTTGCCTCGTCGTGCTCCCGTTTGGTCCTCACGCAAAACACCTCCGCCAGAGTTTCCGAGAAGCTGGGATGCAGGAAGCACATGGTCCCCGAA
Organism: Phymorhynchus buccinoides; assembly: GCA_017654935.2. NCBI lineage: Eukaryota > Metazoa > Mollusca > Gastropoda > Neogastropoda > Raphitomidae > Phymorhynchus > Phymorhynchus buccinoides. The sequence continues at coordinate 11,060,004 of CM065702.1, forward strand.
TCCGACAGCCAATCGCAATCATTGAGACAAAGCTCCTCCACAAGATGCAGGCACTTGTCTCTGCCCGGCAAGCACAGGTCTCGAGTTTCGTTTTCATGCAGAGTTGTCCTGCCTGGCGTTTCACTCTCCAGTGCCGGAGGGAGCAGAGTGGCGATTTTCAGGACGAGATCGACGGTGGAGTCGCTCAGTCTGGACGGAAAGTTGACCTTCACCCGCTTCAAAGCATCCAGGATATCAGCCACTGGAAACCTGAGAGGATGAAAAAGGAGGAGGATGAAGAGGAGAAGGAGAGGAGGAGGAAGAGAAGGAATAAGGAAAGGAAGGGAGGAGAGGAGGAAGGGAGGAGAGGAGGAAGAGAAGTTGTTGTTTTCATACCCTTAAGCCAAGGAAAGTATGAGAATAGGATGAAAGGAAAGAAAGAAGAAGAGGAGGAGCGGGTATGGAGAAAGTAAAATAAAGAGAAGAGTACATCGTTGTATATAAACAAAGAATCTGCACCACATACATATATGCACAAACACAAGGTACACGCATCAATCTCACACCCAAACCCATAATGTTTACAAATATACCAACACCACACACACATATACACAGACAGACAGACAGACAGACAGACAGACAGACAGACAGACAGACAGACAGACAGACAGACAGACACACACACACACAGACAACACACACACATACACACAGTGCCAATTCCTTACCAAAACGGTACTCCAAGGAACCTGAAGAATTCCTCAGTCGTTTTGTGGACATGATCCAGTGTCGTTAGATAAGGTCCAAAGTCTCCCACAGGCTCAAAAGCCACCTGATCAGCTCTCAAGAATCTCCTGTCTGTCCAGATCACTTTCTTGTCTTTGAGCTGATGCATAACATTCTCATGTGGTCTGTCTGCAGGGGTGAGGTGTGTCCTGCAGAAGGCATTGAAGTACAGATAGATCTGCCGACAGATTTCCGTGACGCCCTTTCCTTTGACCGTCCCCAGCTGACTCACCTCTTGGGAAACGCACACCAGTTGGTCGACAACCAGCTGCGTGAATGGTGCCCCTTTGCTGTACCTGGCTTTGGCCTTGTGGACCACCACACCCAGTTTTTCCAGGGTCTCCCTGTCTCTGAGGGACAGGTTGAGCTGAGACTCGTCCAGAACGGCGGCCTTGCAAGCCACCAGCTCCTTCAGTTCAGCACAGTAGGCTTCAGAGGGCTGTATGAAACGCGGACCAGCCTCAGCGTCCACAAACCATGACACTGGCCACTTGTCTGGTTTCTGCAGCGACGGTAAGAAGCACACCTTGCTCAAGGCTTGCACGTACTGTCCCATTTCTTCATCAAGGACAGGAAGGTACCTGATGATGGCCTGCGATCTTTGGCTGGTGGTGGTTCCACATTTCATTCCACTGACAGACTCTGCCCGGTCGCGAAGCTCCTCCACGCTCACTTTGTCCTTGACCATGCCCACTTTCAGGAGCTGATTCAGCACGGCTTCGCTTGTGAAGTCGGCACCATCCTCTCGCGTTGGAAACCTCCCGTCGTCTTCGATAAACAGGCGTGCTGCCTTCCCATGAGGGTGAATGAGGTGGGCAGGTTTGTTGAGGGACCCATCAGGCATGCATGGAATGCAGCGGTGTTGTTTCACCAGGTCTAAAAGGGTGGCGTTTCCCGAGCGAAGAGCGTACAACACCAGCTGGTTTCTGTCACCCATCTGCAGATCAGGGTGATTCTCCTGGATTCTGGGGAAGAGGACGACTCGGAAGAACTCTTCCATACTGATGACCTTCCTGTGGAACTGGTCCTTTTGTTCCGCACCGGACGACATAAAGTTATTGGCAATGTGCGAAGGAAGGTCGACCAAGGACCCGCCAGCCTGACTCCAGGGCGTGGTGCTCCAGAACGTGTTCAACACGCGGAAAGCGGCCCCGCCCTCCTTCTCCTGCTTGAATTCAGGTTCCAGGAAGAAAGCGGAGGTGAAGGGCACTGCACCATCGCCATGAAGGAAGACCTTGTATTGTTCCTGCTGCGCAATGCGGTAGAAGCTTGGGAACAGGGCGCTCTGGGGTGTTCTTGAAGAGAGGACGGAATGTGAAGGCCACAGGCTGTAGTAGACTTCACCCGAGGTCTTCCGCCCTGACTGGGCCACTTTTTCCAGGGCAGTGAGGTAGGCTCTGGGGATGGGGTCACTGAACAAGGCTTTGTTCCACCTGAAACACAGTCAATAATGCATTGGGTTGTATGAAGAGAGAACTGAAACAAAACACATTGTGGACCATAATATAGATTTGGAGAAAGCGATACTGTTTGTCTCCAAAATTAAACTGGCATTATCATACAGAGCTAGTTGTTAAAAAGAAACACATCTTTATATCATGCTCATCTCATTACCACGGATAACTCATGTTTTGCTTATTCGTTTGTACAAACAAGAGACAAGAAAACCAACTTCTTTTTCTTCTGCATTCCTGGGCCATATAGCCATAATGGGTAAGGCACATGTGTGTCTGGTTTTGAGTTTTCACTGGTCTCCCTGTTGCATACAGCCGACACATTCCGATTTAGGAGGAGCTCAAAAGAAAACCAACAAAAACGTAATTCTATAATATCAATATCATCATCATCAGTTTCAACATCAACAGTCTTAGATTTCGGACCACATCTTGTACTGCATAAAATGCACACACACACGCCAGTGTTTCCCATACAGATAAAATGTGAGGGTCTCTGGGACTCTCTGCAAAATTTTAAGGGTCCTGTTCAAATTTTAAGAGTACCCAAGTAACGTTTAAAAAATCTACTTTCATTAAGGTACATATGCACACAAACAACAACAACAACATACAGTATTTATACGGCGCTGAATCTTGATATAAATCAAATCAAAGCGTGCACACACGTTAGCATTCATAACGCATTCAAACAAAAATGCAATACAAAGCGAACACACACGTATGACATAAATGGTATACAGCAGAAACAGACCTAAAGGCAAGAGAGAGAAGAGAAAGAGAGTGGAGCCTCAATGACAGGGGGACAGGTGGGTTTTGAGGTTAGATTTGAAAGCAGAGAGGGTCGGTCGCTGACGGAGGGAAAGAGGAAGTTTGTTCCAAGATGTCGGTCCTGAGACAGCAAAAGAGCGCCGACCAACAGTTGAAAGCTTACACCTAGGGTTCTGGAAAGAAAGAGGGTCAGAAACTGAATGTACACACACACACACACACACACACAAACTGCTGATGACAGCGATACCTCTCAGGTCAGCAGTCCTAAAGATCTACCGAGCGAGAGTTTAAACTGTCTTGGTCTGTGAAAAACGTGTGCGTCCCGGGGATGCACAGCGCTGAAATTAAAGGGTCCCTTCAGGATTTTTGTGCTTGAGGGATGCAAAAATGTGCTTTATAGGAAACACACACACACACACATTGACACACACACACATATCTGACCTTCCGCTGACTGATTTCCGATCATCTTCAGTCTCACACAGGAGCCCCCGGCGGTCGGAGCTGAGAGCGAAGGGAGCGTTGATGTGCACGGGGAGAGGCACGGCCGACACCTCCTCAGCCAGTGGTAGAAAGCAGAACAGGTGGCCAGTCCTGTAGAACCCTGCAATACGCACTTTCTTCATTGAGTAGTGCTAATTTTGAAGCACACACCATCTTTTGCAAACTACATTTTCCCCCAAACTGAGACCCCTGCGTCTTATATTTGACCTAGCACCACGAAAGGGACATAAAGTCACTGGGCTAGTTTCTCACAAAAGGCTTGCAAAGTCAAAAATCTCATTTAAAAAAAAATCAATTTTGAGTTATGTGTATTTTCGTGCTCTCGAACATCTCATCTTTCATATTTATAAAGGATAATCTTTATTATGGCCTCTGAATACTCAAAAAAATGCTTTGAAATGAGCAGGTTGATGCATTTTCTTCAGCTAGGCTAAACTTTAGACTGTGATTTCTCAAAATGGCCGACAGTCACCCTACCAAATTTTAAATGCCCATAACTCTAAAACAGAAAAACGTTACAAGAATGGTTCTTATATTATTTGAAAGAGAATTGTCTGAAGTTTCTAACTGAACCATTGTCTCATGATGTCCTTTTTGTGGTGCTGGGTCACATATGACTCATAATGCAGTAGGAAAGTGTAGTAATGAAATCCGACTTTTGTGTGTAACATTTAGGGGATACTTTTAAAAAAAATTGGTATATGCATCTCTGACCCTCAAAACTACAATTTACACATTGAGCTACTGGCCAGTGCATCACTAAAAAGAAGCTAATTTTTATCTGATGTTCCGTTTTATGAAGAACATGCTAAAAAACAGATCATAGGTATGTGACTATCAGACTATCATAAGGATAGACCCCCCACCCCCCACCACCACTAAAATATCCAAGTGACCCCGACCTCTATCAAATTAAGAGACATACACATATTTCGCCCACTGATGCCCCCCCCCCCCCCCTCCCCTCTCCAGGATTTTGATGCAGGAATTAATGAACCTATAGAGCCTTTGATATTACCCATAGCACCGCACGTTTATCATTTCAGTCTCTAAGCAATTAACAACAAAAACGTGACAGCACATGGAAAACCAGATCTACAGGTCAACTAGAAATTGAAAGAATAGAAAGAAGATTTTTTGCTTAGATATCTGTAAGGCTTAGTGGCTAAGACGGCAGAGAAATATGCAGAAATCAGAATCAGAATAATAATGTATGCTGGCCATGATTTGACATTCGTTTAATTAAACTTTAACATTCAGGATCGATACATGTCATTGCACAGAAAACTGATATGCTATGAACACCACAAAACAGAGAGAGAGAGAGAGAGAGAGAGAGAGAGAGAGAGAGAGGGGGGGGGGAGAGAGAGAGAGAGAGAGAGAGGAGAGAGAGAGAGGGAGAGAGAGAGAGGAGAGAGAGAGAGAGGGGGAGAGAGAGAGAGAGAGAGAGAGAGAGAGAGGGAGAGAGAGTAGGAATTGTTTGGAAATAATTAAGGAGAGTAATCTTATGGTGTATGGGAGTGATCTTGCCTAATTCAATCGGTCAAACAGGTCAGTTACTTTACCATCAGGTAGAACCCCCAAACAGGGATGATTACAATTGCTATCATGTATATTTTTGACATCTGTAGAGTCACCCCTTTCCAAAAAATGCATGATAGCAATTTGAAAGTGGTAACTTTCTGTCTGTTAACATGTGATTTATAATGGTACCCCTTATTGTGAAGCATTTTCGGTAAGGGGGCCCCTACAGATGTCAAGACTGTATTATCCATTGTCCTCCCCCCCCCCCCCCCCACCCCCCCCCCCCCCCACCCCCCCCCCCCCCCCCCCCCCCCCCCCCCCCCCCCCCCCCCCCCCCAAATCGCATGCAAAAAATATATATAAAAATTGGGTGGCGCAACTCTGGCTGCGACACGCTCTCCAGGTGGGAGCAACCCGAATTTCACAGACGCCTCTGTGACTATAAAGTAGCTAATACCTAATACCTCGATGCGTTAACCCTTTCAACGCTAGCCATTCTTCAGCCAAAATTTACCATTAAACTTACCCGGGTAGAGAAAAGATTTTGTCTGCAATATTGAGGATTCCTCTGTGACATGCATAAAATAGAGCCTGTCCTTACCTCCCAAAATTAAGAACATAAGGTCACTGGATACCAGACCGTCATTTGATGCCTTTTAGTGACATGGGTATCAAATCATCGTGGTGCCAAGAGGCGACCGCGGCGATGAAAGGGTTGATCAGATATCTGACATCTAACAAGTTGTTGACTGTTCTTCTTTCTGATAAAAACATTGCTCTACGTCTGATGCCTGGTTATCCCATGCACATGGGTGCAACTACACAAAATGAAAAAAGGCCTGAAAGGCCGGGGTCCAGGGGTAATGCCCCCCTACAGCTGAAGCAAAATTTGATTTATGAGGGTATCTTAGTTTGCTTTTTCCACAATTTATACAAATGCTCATTTTAAAGTGTTTAAAAAATACAGTAGACACACAAACATCTTGTATGACAAATTTAAAAAAAAAGGAAATTCCTTTTCTGGTAAAATTCAAAAACAGGAAATCATTGTATAACAGGAAAAGTTGCACCCAAGGTAACAGAACTTATGAATTTTTTTTTTTTTTTTTTTTTTCTGTCCCATCTTCTGGGCCATACAGTGGCATTGTTCCCACGCCGCTCATTCCGAGTCCCAATTCGCAGCCACACCTCCGCACGTTCAGGTCGCAGAATCCGAGACCAGCAGTCCAAGAGGAGCAAATCTATGTTAGGCTGTCAAGGAGGCAACCAACCGAGGAGACACTGCACTGCTGCCGAGCCATTTCGGTGGAGTTCAGTGGAGCCTGTTCAGGACACCACCTACTAAGCCCCCTACTGACGACACTATTCTCTTAGTCGCGGAGCCAGTGTGAGTGAGGCCCTCCTCCGATTGTGCCACCACGACCGTCCACCGACAGCTCCCCAGAACTCACTGATCCCCATGACTTTGACCCGAACGCACCAAGGCATAGACTGGATCAGAAACCGAAACTGAGGTCACCATGAGAGCAGGGCTTGCAAAGCCACAGAATTTGAGACTTTTTTTGAATGATTGATGGAAATGAGGCAGATGACTATGATGATGCTATGAAGTTCCATATCGGTCTCAGACTGCATGACAGGGCTGTATTCTACGCTTCCTTTCATAATGATATCCCGGCGTTAACCAGGCCCGAGAACTACAGACACCTGCAGTGTTGGTCTTGAAATTAGAGCGGATGAAGCTCGACTGTGTGGTTTCAGTCTTCCCATTGAGCCCATAGCCACTCACTCTGGGTAGGAGTCGGTCCAGGACCGTAAAAAAACCTTGCATCTGATGGGATTCGAACCCGAGACCTCCCAGCCAGTAGTCCGCGATGATAACCACTATGCCACGGCGGCTGGTCAAACTTATGACATTTTTGTTTTTAAGTTTGAAACTGGTAAATCAAAAGACATTAAAAAAAAAATTAAATTACCAGGTAAAGTAATGTTTAATAGCAAAAAGAAAAACAATTATAGCACCCAAGCATCAAAGTTCTTGTATTAAAAATAAAAATACAATAAAATAAAATTCAATTTGCTTTACATCAAGTCAAAGATTTATGCACCATCAACAGTAGGTTTGACTCTCTCTCTCTCTCTGATTTTCTTTTTGGTTGTTTTATTCGCAAGCCTCTTTTATTTTATTGCACAGACGTGGAAGGCAGAAGCTATTTCCAAAATTCACTAACTCTTTCCACCTACCTGCGGCACAAGAATCCAGTGTCTTCACATTCCATTCACCGTCTGTACGCAGCCCAACGGCCGCCAAGGGAATAAACCCCTCCCCTTTCGTCTCCGAAGCAATGTTGCACGACTCCCTCCGCCCCGAGGCCCAAGCAATGCAGAAATGACACACGTTTTGAGAACCGCTCTTTTCCCCACTGTCCGCTGTTACTGTGACCCGTTCTACGACCCTCTCCTCAAACCCCGGACCCTGTTCTTCCCACACGGCAGAGAAATGATCCAGAATGCTGTCGCCTCCAGGAGAAATTCTGTCCGACGTTCGCGTCACTGCCAAAGTTTGTTGAGCGTCGGTCATAGGACATCCATCTTCAGGGAGGTGGAGCAACTCCAAGCGCGTCACGTGTTGAAGAAACATCAACATATTGCCTCCCTTGCCCTTCAGCCCGTTCACAAAGTCCACCTGCTTGTTCTGGGAGAAAGCTTCCTTGCAGATCTCGCTCCTCAGCGCCTGCTCTTCCGTTCTGAAGGGAAAGCGGAAGAGGGTTCCGGAATAGGGACTCCAGTTGATGTTGGGGATGTCGCAGTCAAAGACGCCCTTGAAAGGCTGGAACTGGTTGGGAATGGTCCGGAAAAGCCTCTTGTTCATGGGGTTCTTGAAGTTCATCTTCTTGCCGCGCTTGCCGCTGCTGATGTATTTCTCGTGAGGATCCAGCATGGCCAGGCTGTCTGCCGAGTAGATGCTGGGCAGATCCGTCAGGTTGTACACTGCGTTGAAGCCAAGCCCAAACTTGCCCACCTGGGAAACACGAAGGAAGTTTGATTATTTCAGTTCACCACCTACGTTGATTAAGCCATTCTTAGTGCTACCGTAGCCTAAAACAGTATGACATATTCAACAATTTCCATGTCTGATGCAAACCACTGAAAGCAAAGTTTGTTGCTTTGCGAACAAGCAAGACAACAAATTTCTATGTTAACTAAATCTCTCAACATACGAGTTCAAGTTCAAATGAAACAATTTACTCAAAAACAAGATGGAGATGTAGAAAGACTGCAAATGTCCACATTTTATAAAGAGCTGCAAAGGACGACAGATGAACTTAACCGTTCAACATCACAGCTATAGAACAGTTCATTCGGGAATCCTTGACCAAGGATAAGCACTGAAATTTGACCCACACAACAAATCACCACATATCTAATAAATTTCCTTCACTTTTCTTTCCCTTATTAATTTCCACTCTTGAGTCAGAACAACAACAACTAGAACATGAAAACGCTAGATCAACTAGAGACATGGGTGCATTTTCGGCTCCAGTGACCTTCAACTTTGACCAATGACCTTCATCTTTGATCTTGGCCTAGATATCCTAACTACCTATCCGCGTACAAAATGTGAGTGTTCAAGGTACCTCCGTTCAAACGCTATCGATGTAACATAGATAGTCAGGAACAGTCAGCCCTAAAAACATTAACCAGCATCGCTTCGCCACTGGTTAACACAGGCATCAGAATAGTCTGAAGTCCAATCCTCTGAAAACTGTGGTAAAAGGGCCATCAAGGCCCCAGACTGTAGAGGGACAACACTGAAATCAGTTCTGAACACCACCAAAAAGGCTTAACATAGTGGTAAATCACTTTAAAATGATATTTAACACAACGGATAACACTCAATAAAAAGGCAAAACCTCTGACAAGAGAAGCCAATCCTCTGTCAGAAATTAGAAGCCAATCCTCTATCAGAAATTAGAAGCCAATCCTCTATCAGAAATTCTTAATCCCCTGAAATCCTCTGACAATTCTGATGCCTGTTAACAACAAAAACATATCACATAACTCGCATCCCCCACCACCTTTACCTTAGTGGTGTCTTCCTTTTTCGTGGCCCCTCCCAGCAGGCAGAGGTTCGTGAAGTCGGAGTTGGAGAACTGGGCGTCGTTGAAGACCCAGAGGGCAGGGCCCTGGAACTCGGCCATAGCCCCCGACAGAAGGCCCGCCCTCCACTTTCGGTTCTGACGGTCGTCTAGCAGGAATCTGACCACCTTGGCCCCGGCATCATCCGCATTCTGTATCAGCTCCTGAAATATAATATTAAATCTATCTATTTAAAATCCATGTGGGTCCTGTGCTCTGTTCAGGGAATTACGCAAACACCATGGTGTAGAGTGGCACAGTGGTAGCGCGTTCGCTTCAATCGTGTCAAGTAAACCCGAGTTCGAACCTGAATACAGGAGATTTTTTCCTCTCACTTTGCACTAGGCCTTAAGGTCTGAACGTGGAGTCTTTCGGATGAGACTATAAACCGAGGTCCCGTGTGCCCATGCACTTAGCACACGTTAAAATCCCAGTGGCAATGAAAAAGTTGTCATTTGGTCGCTCCAGTGACAAGAAACTGAGCAGTTGCAAAAAAAAACTAAAAACTGTACCCAGTTGTCAGTTGGAGTATTTTCTCACGGAAAGTGGTGTATTCTTGGAAAAAGTGGTGTACTCTAAGGACAACTCTATTTATAATACAAGTATATAACACGATCTTGATGCATTTTCCTGTTGCAGTGCCGCTCAATGTCAAACTTTCCAGAACAATGGAGAAGTCGACTTGACAGTAGCTGCAATGTGCGTAAGCCGTAAGTCTTCCCTCGTGTCGACTAGAATTCCAGGGATAGTTAAATATCTCTTAAGAAATCTTTAAGATCTTGCTGGTGGCTTCTTTGTTTTGCCTACGTCAGGAGGCTCGTCGCTTTTGCGTTTCGACATTTTCAGAAATTCTCTTCACTTCGGTGGGTGTTGATAAACCAACTTGGCGCGCATCACAAACCTTCTAGCGCCGCGAGATTTGGCCAAGGGAGATTCGTTTGCAAGTCGTGGTTCCGCTCCAACACTTCGCAGTTATACTAAATCGCCGATTTCAAACGAACGATCGTTTTGGGGATCGAACTGCTTTAAAAAAAATTTGACTATGTTTTTTTATGTCATATTTTTCATCCACCCGACGTACTGGTCGTATTTTGGGTAAATTAGCGTACAAAATACGCCCAAATCGTACGGGTTGGCAGGTCTGTGTACCGTATTTTATGGACTATAAGGCGCACCTGATTATAAGACGCACCCGCCAAATTTAACACAAAATTCAGATTTTGTTACTCTATTTTCTTACTATATTATCAGTGACATTATAAGACAAAGGGGTCTCAGTCTGGGAGGAAAGTATCGCCTTAATCCAATGACTCCCGACCATTCGAACCGAGAATCGATCCCAGTCCCCGAGACAAGGGCATTAACTCCGAACGTCACACCAAATCTTTTCATTACAAAAATCACCCAGAATAAAGTCTAACTCACATTTCATTTCTGAAAGATGCATATTGAATAGCAATGATGATATTATTATTCCAAAGCTAACACACTGTCACACAACAAACCATGAATTGGAATTTAAAAAATCCGTAATGGTGCTCCGAGCATCGCGCCGAGTCAATACTGCGCACGTCACGTGGAAAGAAGGGAAAAAATTTGGGGTCACTTCGAAAAATCAGTTCATAAAAGACTAGTGAGTGCTTTCCCTTGCTGTAAGAACCAAATACGGACCACTGAGAGTCAGGAAAAGGAAGAACTAACTTAGTATATTGAATTGTGGGTAGGGAGAAAGTGAAAGTAAACGTACTAGACCTGGCGTTCAGCGGGCGCAATCGGCATCATCAGGCACCAGGGAAGGAAAAAAAAATCGGGTGGATTTTGGTTCTGCAGCCTTGAGAGGGTTAAAGTCCGTATAATATGGTAATAAATAATAAATGTGTCAAAAATGTGTGGATCTAAATGACAGGTTACAGATGGTAATATCGACAGACTATAACCATTGTGACCTTGACCTTTCTTGTACTAAATATTCAGAATGGCCTTAAGCCAATGCATCTGCACACCAAATTTGAAATTATGAACATTTTAAGTCCAACGATGTGAAAAATATGGCCACAAGAAGAAACATACGTTCTCAAGGTCAAACTTCAAGCTTCAAAGTCAGACTGGTTATTATTCTTGTACGGGACCTTTTGTGTACACATGCAAACCATCACCGTAAATTTGAAGTGATTCCATGCAACAGTTCTTGAGATACAGCTTAGGGGGTTTGAACCCTTCGTGATACACAGCATGCTATTCCACCTGATTCTGGCTTCATCAAGTTTGCCCACTCTAGCGACCTACCCTTGATTATACACAGCATGCTATTCCACCTGATTCTGGCTTCATAAAGTTTGCCCACTCTAGCGACCTACCCTTCATTATACAACAGCATGTTATTCCGCCTGATTCTGGCTTCATAAAGTTTGCCCACTCTAGCGAACTACCCTTCATTATACACAGCATGCTATTCCGCCTGATTCTGGCTTCATAAAGTTTGCCCACTCTAGCAACCTACCCTTCATTATACACAGCATGCAATTCCGCCTGATTCTGGCTTCATCAAATTTGCCCACTCTAGCGACCTACCCTTCATTATACAACAGCATGTTATTCCGCCTGATTCTGGCTTCATAAAGTTTGCCCACTCTAGCAACCTACCCTTCATTATACACAGCATGCAATTCCACCTGATTCTGGATCATCAAATTTGCCAACTCTAGCGACCTACCCTCATATAAAAGCATGCTATTCGCATGATTCTGGCTTCACCTCACGTTGCCACCTCTAGCGACCTACCCTTTCATATACACAGCATGTATTCCGCCTGATTCTGGCTTCATCAGTTGCCCACTCTAGCGACCTACCCTCATGTTACACAGCATGCTATCCGCCTGATTCTGGCTTATCAGTTTGCCCACTACTAGCGACATACCCTTAAGTATAAACAGCAAGCTATCGCCTGGTAATCTGCTTCATAAAGTTTGCCCACTCTAGCGGACTACCCTTCATTATACACATCATGCATCCGCGTTTCTGGCTTCATCAGCTTGCTCACTCTAGCGAACTACCCTTCATTATACAACGCATGCTATCTGCCTGATTCTGGCTTCATCAAAGTTTGCCCACTCTAGCGACCTAACTTCATTATACACAGCATGCTATTCCCCTGATTCTTGGCTTCATAACAGTTTGCACCACGATAGCGAACTACCCTCATTATACACCGATGCTAATCGGATGATCTGGCTTCATAAGTTTTTTGCCACTCTAGCGAACCTACCCTTCATTATACACAGCATGCTTATACCGCCTGATTCTTGTCATAAGCTTGCCCACTCTAGCACCTACCCTTCATTAATACACAGCATGCATTCGCCTGATTCTGGCTTCCATCAGTTTGCCCACTTAGCGACTACCTTCATTAGACACCGATGCTATTCCGCATGATTCTGGCTTCATAAAGTTTGCCCACTTAGCGACTAACCTTCATTATACACAGCATGCTAATTCCGCCTGATTCTGGTCATCAAGCTTGCCCATTCTAGTAGCGACCTAACCTCCTTTTTCCTGCCTGTTCTCATCTCAGCCAGCACCATGCGTTCTTAATTTTAAACTCGCCACTGCCATCCCACCAGGAGACACAGAGAGAGAGAGAGAGAGAGGAGAGGGAGGAGAGGAGAGAGAGATGAGAGAGAGAGAGAGGAGTTATCGTGCTTTTATTCCCACTGCAGAGTAAGTAGGGCCTAGGTCAAACATGCTCTATCCAGCAGTCAGGGAGAGGTAACTGATAAGGTCAGAAAGGCCTGAGGCGAGGCAGGACGACAAAAAAGGGACGAGGTCTATTTTGGGCTGAGTTGGAGTGCTAGCAGAAATGAATGGGAAGGGCTTAGCAGTTCGGCTTGCTGAAATAGGGTCTAACTAACGTCTGAGCTGAGAATGGAGCTGTGGCGCGCACAGACAAATTCATGATTATGTCATAGTAGTCATTAATCAGAAACATCGTGCAAAAAAACGCTTAAGTGTTTCGGTGGTTTGAACTCCTGAATTCGATGCGCCTTGACCTTCTAATAAAACTAAATCAATCGTTGAGAGCTGATGTCATCTATAACTTGTTAAACTAAAAGTGATTGAAGTACAGGAACATGTTTAAGAAATGTGCCGGGCGGATGGACAGATGAAACAAAAACCAATACTCGAAGCTTCGCTCGGGAACTAACACATCACTAACCACCTTGGGGAATTGACAAAAAAGGCCATCGGTGTATCATCCTTCAGCAGTTACAAAGCCGCGGTCAGAGATTTCGCTGCTGACCATATGAATAGTCCATCGAAGAATCGTCCAGGTCAAGGTCGTCCGCTCCGCCATGGTCCTCTCCATCAGTTCCACGGCTCCAAAATGAAGGCGAGGTCAGGGTCCACCTCCACGTGAACAGCACCAGACTTTCTCCTCCTCTGCCGGTCTCGATTTACAGTCGGGTCGGTGCCACTGTGCACAGCTGAGCCGCAAGCCAAGCGCAGGACGTAAGTCTTTCGCCAGAGAAACCGGACCAGAACCTCTTCTGTCCGGACTCCCCTCCTTCCCTCTGGCGGATTTCAGAATAATCAGCACCAGTGACAGATCTTTCCTGTAGCTTTCTCGGCTGTGGGGATCAGGGTGCGAGTTTTGCTTGTAATTCTTGCAGCACGCGTTGCAGCATTTCAGGTCCTGTCAGGGCCGCAGCACAGGACAGGAAAAACTCGCCAGCCTTCTTCCACAGATCCGTGGGTAGAAGTTCAACCCCCCCACCCGGTGAAGGAGACAAGGGCGATGTCAGGGCTGTGCTTTCCTCCACCCAGAACTTCCCGGCAGGCCAGGAAATGTCCGTCCGCCATAATGCAGGCGATGTCAGCCATTTGGCATGGACCTAAGGAGGTTTACCCACTCTTCTGGAGTTTTGAAGATGTACACCAACAGAAAAGAAAAGCGCTTCCGGTGTTTGGGTGATGGCTGTTGCATTACACACTGAGACGACAACCTTCATGTGTTCAATGATGTCATCGGAGCTGGGGGTAGAACAAATGACCTCAGAAACGCCCTTGTCTTTGCCATCTGTGGGACACCGGCTCACCGAGCCGACAAACTTGAGCTGAGAGTGGTCACACATGTCCACAGCTCGGAGATCCAGATGAGTTGTAGGGCGCTGAGACACATTGGGAAAGGTGGTGGATGTCATGCGAATGGCACTCCCTGTCATCTGCTGGACTGTCAAAAATGGAAGGCATTGAACTTGGCTAAATCCTTTAACACGTCTTGGGATATTTCTGACCATGTGCACTAAGGAAAACCACAAAGCTTTGGCTTTCCGCGTACGAAAGGAATGGTTCATAGTTCACTCCACAGCTCAGTATTTGTTAGTCTCCTTGCTGTGTTGATCAACTGAGTGCTTGTGATCAAAGTACATTCACACAAACCAACACTTCGTAAGTAGTTTTTCAAGGATGGTCGCTTTGTTCTAGTTAGAATGATCACCAGGGAAAAGATCCTCTTCAGCGAAAAGGTCCAGCAGCAGCTGACTTGCGATCAAACAAAATCAGTGGTGTGCACATAAGCTTTCCCGAGTTCCTTGAAGGAAACAAAATTGACCTCCTCAGATCTATGAGGTCAGTGTTCAGAAAGAGTCACTCTTAGGGTAGTCATGAACTCTACATTCCTATTCCAAACAGCCATGGTATGGTGACGAACAAACCAGACAATATCTCGGACGAAGACCTCCAACCTCATCTTCAAGCTCCAAGAGCCGATGCCAGACTGATTTCGTGAGGGAGACGTATGGGTGCAGCACAGCAAACTGTCGGACGAAGCTGACTGCCGGTGGGAGCTTGTCACTGCCACGCCAGGAGTATCCAAGGTTTTCCTCTACGCTGAAAACACCGCTTCCCCTTCATCGCCAGAGAAAGAAACAGATTCTATGTTGTTGAGAACCGTTCTGGCCGACTCCCAGTATATCCCTCTCCAGTTCTTCCTCTCACAATGTCACGACGAGAAGAGTGGTTCCGCCGGCTGGGCATTCAGGTTGAAGCGGTGGACAGCAGCCTTCAGATCGGCACACTCTCCTCTGATCAGCTGGCAGGTTCTTCAGATCTTCAGGTATCAGGACGCAGATGCATGGTGAGAGCAGGACGCGGGCGTGCATGACTGGGTGTGTGCAGGACAAAAAAAAAAAACAAAGGGGGGGGTTCCCCAGGGGGGGAGCAGGGAACGACGGTCCACGCACAGGTGAGCCAGAGCTGAACTCAGGTGGCAGACGCCGGGGGGAACCCTGGCCAATGTCTCAATGCATAGTTCCCTGAAAGGGTCTCAGAACAACGTCTTCATCATATGGGGGCAGGGGCAATAGATGGGAGAAAGTCAAAGCGTCAGATCTACGCACGCAGATAGCTCCACACTTGTGATCCAAGGATCGTGTCTACTGATGGTATGCCTGTTCAGGTGGGAGGTGCTCTTTTTCCAAGCTGCGTTCTAGTCGTTGAGGCCAGTTTTCATCTTGTCACTAGTTCCATGTCCCAAACCTGATAAACCAAATTAGCATTTATTGCTAAAGTAATAAAGATCTCTAGTCTTTCCTTATTTCTACATTTAGTGCACTACATTCATTTTTTAATTGACTCCATCAAGAATGTAAGTGATCATATTTAAAGTACATACCTTGTATCAATCATAGTCTATCACCACCTTTGCTATAAATCAATCAAATTATTCTCTTCTCCTTTTTTTAATGTGCATTCTGCAATGCTTAGAACTCTCTCCTCTACTTTTGCAAATATATAATGTAATAAAGAAAAAATAACCCAGGGACTCTTATTCAAAAAACCAAAGTTGCAAAACGGTAGTTTCTGTCCCTTTTATTGCAAAAAAACACGACTTTCGGAGACTAATTCTAAGAACAGACTATCTAATTTTGAACATCGAGTTTCTAATCCATGATTTATAAGCTTTAATAAAAATGTATGCGAGCACCAGGGAAGCACCTGTGAGATCACTACTTTTGCAGACAGAACATAGAGGGTTCACTCAGATGAATAGAGCATAGAGATAGAGCGTTGTTGTTGTAGCCCTGGCTTAAAGACTTCCAGGGATCATCCTGACACCGAAGCACTTGAACACTGTGGTACGATACACAGCTAGGATTAGAACATTACGAGGGGGTACTGCCTAAACTGTGTCATCACCCTTCTTTATCTCTTGTGATTAACACATTAGGCATTACCCCTCGAGTATGTGTGACCGTTTTTATTACCCTGCCGGACGTGGCCAGCCACACTCCGCTTCGGAGGATTAGAACATCTATTTTTGACAATTGTGTAATAACCTGACCTCTAGAGACAAATGAATGAACTCAAAACTTTTTTTAAAAATCAAAACTTTAAACTGACCTTGAGCTTCTTGTTTTGAGCTATCGAATCAACAGAAAAAACACCAGACATGTGGGATCACATTATGGTAATAGCACCAAATCACAAGTATAGACAAAAAAACAAAACCCACCCTGGCGGCAGATTCTGAGAACGGGTCCTGCAGCCTGAGGAATGCGAGCCCGCAAGCTGATGACCAGACCGGGCAGTAACTGCAGAATACCGAGCATCTCGACACACATACAGCTGCTGATCATCCACTCCTGAAAGGAACCGTCACCAACGGAAAACAGCGACACATCCTGCAGCACGGGTTGGTGCTATGCCGACACAGGGTAGTTCATAACCAGGTGTTTATGGCGCGACGTCAGAGCTCCAGACCAGATGCCGTGTCCTGTTTCATCACCTTGCTCAACCTTCTGCCAGAACACCTGTTTGGGAACGTTTCCGATTCTGAGAGTCCGGTCTGATTCGATATCTGCCCTGCTCTTGTGCGAAGAACTTGTCGACAGCCCCGCCATGATGTTGTTGTGGTAAGCGTGCCAGTTGACTTCACCGCCTTTGTAACTTCCACCACCGCTTCTTCCGTCTCAGGGTCCATGTCGTGCAGGGGACATCATCACGACAGCGTCGCTCAAACAGACCCGTCACCTCCCTTGACCGGGTGGAAAAAGATTGGTCGGTGAGCGAGGGCTTGATAAAGCGGGGGAGAGGAGCTGAATTGGTAACTACGGGAGCAATGAGGCTTGACCTTGTCCGGTCGGGCCATGAAGCTGTACAGGAAGTCAGCCGACAAGGGAGGGAATCACACTTTCTTCGCACTGAAACACAGGAATGTGTAAGATATATTGGTGTAGCCATACAGTGAGAAACTGGACAGTTTAATGTGAAATGGAAATACCACAAACGAGAGCAGCAGGAGAAACTATGGATTCTATTTTCAATATTAGATCCATTTCCAAAGAGGATCCGTACTAATTACCTTTAACATCCAATAGATTAGATTAATACATTTTGGCTGATAAAAAAAAGTATGCTCATGACCTTAGATTGAACCCTTGGTGCATCAGTTGGAGGATAGTAATAATTTTGTCATTTACAGTGCTGGCTACAAGACTCCCCCCTCGCCGTTTATTTTTAGATTTTTTTTATAAAAACAGGTCGCATGAAAACAAAGCTACTACCATTGAGCCGTTAATGTCTAGCCTGCTACATAAACGATGTCCATCGTTCTAGCATGCTAATAGAGACAGTCCCAAATCCTTAAAGCTCACATGTTACCAAGTAAATTGGCTGACTTTTTCAAACCAGTGGGTGGGCGATAATTTAAGTGACAGACTAAAAACTATCCGACTAATGTTGTCACAGACTTCAGACATCCAATGCGCATCATTTTGCAACAGCTTAAACAACAGACCGCAAGTTAACAAAAGAAAGATACACACCCTATCAACATAAAGGCTTTTTTCCCTCCTACACGAGCCTTCCCTCCAGTCAGACGGTCAGCATGAACCTCATAGCCCGGGTGCGTCTCACACAAGCAGCCTGTGTCGCAGTCAGAGCGGTCAATCGAATGGCTCCTCCTCCGCTCTCCTCGTCTTTCGCTCGTATGTCGGCCACTTGACGTGGCTGTCGGTTCTGGCTGAGCTTCGAAGAATCCGTGCACGTTTAGCGGGCACACCTGTAGGACTGGCCTTTTCCTCGTGCAGGGCAGAACGAGAAGATCTGGCCGTTGACGTTGCCGCGGGCGCGTCTAATCGTAGCGCCACTCCTACGTAGGGCCGATGGAAAGGCTCTTTCGCTGTGGAACAGCAAGCGTTTTTTCTTTGCAGCAAAATGGAGGGGGGGGGAGGCACAGGGATGAGGGAGAGAAACAAGACAAGAGCCATTTTGTGTAATAAATGAAATAATACCTGTTCTTGCGACTACAAGAGCGCACCCTTTATAAGGCCCCTCCTCCCTAACATTTACACAACATTCTGAGTTTTAGATTACAGTTTCTTACTATATTATTGCTATATTTACGGGTGCAGTGTCTCAGTCTGAGGAAAATCGTATCGCTTATAGTCCTATTCGAGTAATATACCCGCCCCCCCACACCCAGCATTACAAAGCCATGTATTGATATGCCACAAACATGCTTATTGGAAGGAATGCTAGCGCAGAAGAGTTAGGCATGGACACAGACAGAAAGACAGAAGGAGAAAGATAGATACATTAAGACAGAAATAGAGCACGGAGACAAAAGAGAGACTAGGCAGAAAATACGGACAACTTGGAGCCAAACTGTAAATGAACACATGTCCCGCTGAAACTGCAAAGAGGCATTTCAAAGTGAAACCTTGGGGGAAAAATGAATGTAAATAAAAATGAAAAATATGAACAACAAACGCAAACGAAAACAAATAAAGCCATTTTTACTCTAATTTTCACGATGTGCTCTCCCTCTTTGATTTTTCCGATAATCACTGATTATCTGTGTTTGTTTAGCATCCTACCGTGGCAGAGGTCACGAAGGTCGCAGACCATGCGGTCAAGGCCTTGGTGAAAGGAACCAACTGCCCACTGCTGTTGGCAGTGACGAGACTAGCCGTCTTTCTCTGAAGACACACGTCCACTGTCATACGCAGCAGCTGTATGCCTGCCA
>CM065702.1:11079691-11131428 GCA_017654935.2 Phymorhynchus buccinoides
GATTGTTGTGGTTGTATTTTTATTATTATTATAAAGTGCTTTTGGATGAGAAACTCTTGCCATTTTTTGGTCAACACGTTGTTTTCTCAATACATGTTGTTGGTGGTCTGGTTGTAATGGTAATATAACCATTTATTTTTTTGGCTGGATTTACGTTTTCATTTTGTTAGTTTGTTTTTACTTCTTTTTCTGTCTTTTAGCTTTAATATAAAAAAACCCCATTGATCCTATTTTCTAAAAAGACAAAATTATTATATTAGAAGAATTTTATCCACAAACACTCAAGCAAAAGAAATAAGCTAGCTTCGGAGCTTTCGGGGGTGTCTCGCTCCCTTCATCAGCGTCGTCTGCTGAGAGGCCACTGGTGGTTCAGTGCACGCGATCGTGAGTACAGCTGAAGGCTGCACCCACGGCGCATGACTGAACCAGGAAAGAATATGCCGAGGGCAGGATATGTCTCCCACGGTCCTGGTTCAGTGTGGGCTTGGCGGCTGTGATGTGGATGGCCTCCTTCACCCCTCTCTGGAACCATCTGCTGTCTCAGTCCAGCACAGTGATGTTGTCAGGAGAGAATTGGTGGTCACAGTTGGCCATGTGGGACGCAACTGGTGAAGACTCCCGTATGTAGTTAGCGAATCTCTTTCTGAGGCTTCTTTCTATATCTCCGATATACACCCCCGACATACAAAATTAGTAGTAATAAAAGGGTTTTTTGTGGGTTTTTTAATTGATTTCAAGTGCCTTTGATGATAAATTCTTTCCATGTTTTCAACACATTTGTTTTTCAAAGCATGTCAGTGGTGGTTTGGTTGTAATGGTATTATAACCATTTTTTATTTGCTGGTTGTTGTTTTTAGTTAGTTTGTTTTTACTTTTTTTTGCCTTTTAGCTGTAATAAAAATATAACTCACATTGAACCTATTTACTTTTCTTATTTTTTTTATTTTTAAAGGACACAAATTAGTAATAAACAAAACATAATGTCAAAAGGAAGGAAAGTGGCTAGACACATCTATGTGCAAGGCAACGTGCTTATTGATTAGTTTCTTGAAATTTAGACATTAATGAAAGCTGTTGCAAATGTATGGACAGTTTTTGCATTACGATTTTAGATCAACGCCTGAAATGCATTTATGATGTCATTTCTGTTTTGGTTTAATTCAAGATGGAGGTTAAAATATCGGTTCATTTTCAGATGTTTACATTCAATTGTCAGTAAAGAAGAAATACTCAAGACTTTGTACATTCCAAAAAGTACCCCGGTAATATGAAAGTTACATGTTTGACTAACATTACTTTGTCATAAGAAAAAAACAAAAAAACATTTGAACGGGGTTTCCTAGAACTTGATAATTTTCTGACGTAAACATAATCACTGTAACGGTAATTATGGTGGTGGTGGTTTCAGGCTTTCAAATCATTATAATAATATTAAAAATAGGAAATGTGACCGTCTTGTTCCGTGTTGATTTGGTGTGGCTGGCTGTGTTGTATCATTTTAATGTTAATTATGATATTTCAAGACTCAAAATTTGCATACTACAACACACCCCACCCCCCACCCCTGTGAGGATACCATTTTTTGTACAAATAGTTTCCCCACCTTCTGGAAAGTTCTGTGCTAGTAACTTCCTCTAATCTGTCACTCTCTTTCACTCTGAATTTTCCCCTTTGCTTACTGTCATATACTATTTATCCGCCTTACTGGTCCATTCTCCTGCCTTTTTTTTCAACAAACACTTGCAAAGATTTTCTCCAGCTGAAGACGGACATACTAGGCCTAACT
The DNA here is from genome assembly GCA_017654935.2 of Phymorhynchus buccinoides. Classification (NCBI taxonomy): domain Eukaryota; kingdom Metazoa; phylum Mollusca; class Gastropoda; order Neogastropoda; family Raphitomidae; genus Phymorhynchus; species Phymorhynchus buccinoides. The sequence goes on from CM065702.1 coordinate 11,081,478, forward strand.
ATATCTTAGGCGCATAACAGCAGCATGACGCATCTGCGCTCTTATGATAGGAAACTGAGCGATTGAAGAAGAAGTATACTACAACTGCATTTATTGATATCATAATAAACTAAATATCCTCTTCTCATCATTATCCCCCCCCCCCCCTTCCTCATCCACCACACACTCATACACATGGAAATGGTCTGATCTATCTGGATACCGCATGCACAGCATGAGACACAAACATGTTATTTACAATGTCACTATTGTAGTCGTTGCCATTATATTTATTATCATCGTCCATGCCTCCGAGCTTCTTCTTCTTCGCTTTGACTTCCTCCATCAGCTTGTTGACGATGATGATGCATACAAACAAGGGTTTCCGGTATCATCTAAAAACACAAGTACTGTGGGAAAGGAACAGCTGCCCATATGATCAGCTCAAGGTGGGGAGTAGGCAGGTTAGAGGGTGTAGAGAGAGGGTCAAGGGTCAGGGGACCTATGAATACATTTTAAAAGCCGCTATTTATGATTAGACTTTGAAAACCTTGATTGTCTGGTTGTACGTACAGGATATCACAGGATCAATGATACATGATACTGTTATACAGCTTTATTTACCATACCACCCTTTCGTGTGCGCTATATAGTTACTTGAGTCTAACTACGTCCCCCAGAGAATGTAGCTGCTATCCTAGAAAACTGGGCGGGGTTGGATTTTGTAAAGAAGATGCCCTGCCCTGGGGACATCCCCACTTTCTCGCCCCAAGAGTACTTTAATTTAGCACAGTTGTTGGAGAAGGCTCGCAGAAGACAAGGCCAACTACTGATCATCAACTAATCGACAAACAAAACCTATCATGATCGCGTGTCCATCGTTTATGACTGCCTGCCAGATAGCAGAGGGGACAGCTGCTATTCTGGCAGGCTGGGCTAGAATGTGTTTATAGTGGAGATGCCTTGTCCGGGGAACATCGCCACTCTCTCAGCCAAAGGGATTTGAGGACAGCTGGCATTGAGGAAGGTCCCCAAAGGCCAACTAATCCCTTTGGCAGCAGCACTAGAGCCAGTGCAAATACCCCCTAGTCTGAGAGTCACAGTCTTCCACAAAGTAGACTACTCTAGTAGGAAACTATGATATTCCAATTCGTTTGAAAATCATTGATTGTACAGCTGTCAATTACTATTGACCCCTAGCTATCACAGCGTTGGTCAAATAGTAAGAAAAGGGGGTAGGATGGGTGGGCGTAGTATATTATGTACATTAGACTAAACTATCAAAGCGATTGGCTGTTTAGCCTAATTTACCCTACTAGGCCTACTACTCGTGTTAGCTGTCTAACACGCACTCCATGACTACAGGACCTTTAAAGAAAAGTATCAATCTTTTTTGCTTTCCCAGACCATATACTGCCATAATGGATAAGATGTGTGCGTATCCTGTTTTCAGTTTTCACTGGTCTCCCCGCTGCCGTGATTCAGCCAACACATTCCTTCTTCTTCTGCATTCCCGGGCCATAAGGCCACAATGGGTACGTATGTGTCCGTTTTCCAGTTTTCACTGGTCTCCTCGCTGCATTCAGCCAACGCATTCCGATTTGGGAGGAGCTCAAAGGAGAAAATTATATGGAAATTGTTTTCAAAAAAAGCCAGGAGAATGGGCCAAAAGTCAGAAAGTTAATAGATGACACAAAGCAAGGAAAAAGGCAGAGTCAAAGAGAGACAGATTAGAGGAAGTTACAAGCACAGAACTTCCAGAAGATGGGGGACTATTTGTACAGAAGATCCCCCGGCATCCCCACGGGGGGCAACTCATTCCGATTTGGGAGCTCGAAGCATTTTTTTTTTGGGGGGGGGGAAGCAAGAGAATGGCCGTGCATGTCCTCTCATCTACCTATATGGTGTTGTTTTCCCATCCTGCATAATTCTTTGAACCCCAGTACTTACAGCAGGTGGACATTATTGGTAGGTCAAAGTAGTAGTAGTAGTATAGGGGAAGACGGGGTAAAAAGCGCATGGGCGGGTAAGAAGCCCACCCCAATTATCTGATGAAATAAAGAAAATTTCAGTCAAATTTGCCTATGAGACGAATGCTAGATATTAACGCTCGTCTCATGGGCAAAATGAGACTGAAATTTGCTTAATTTCATGAGATAATTGGGGTGGGCTTCTTACCCGCCCATTCGCTTTTTACCCCGTCTTCCCCTAGTAGTAGGGACTGGCTTTCAATAGCCTAGGCCTCGCGGCCTATTAAAACGCCTCCTCATTTCAAATATATATCATTTCCTGTCGGGGTCTGAATGCATAATTTACAAAGCTACAAGCCTAATAATTAGGCATCAGTCATCAAAATAAAACGAACGAAAGTTTAGTTTTATGTCCTCCCGGCCGTAGCCATATGGGACATTACTCTGTATTTAGTTGGGGGAGAAAATACAAAAATAATTCTTTAAATTTAGGCACCTCATGCAAAAGATTCTTGAACATGTTAGTGTTATATTAGTAGCAAATGTTATTTGTAGTGGTAAATGAAGGGCAGGCCGGAGTCAAGTTGTGCCGGTCGGGGTTCGTCCCCGGTGAGTGCTACGCTAGCCGGAGTGGTCCAGCCTGGATACCGAGAAAAGGCCTATGGTCACTGACTCTTAAAAAGCTGTCAACAGTGCACAATCAGACAGTAAAACAAAGACACTTTTCTTTATTAAAAAAGAAAGTATTTTATATTCCAATTCTCAGTGCGCTCTCCCAGTTCTGTCGAGTACATAGCCTTCTTACATAGGCTCCTTCGACTTACAATAGGCCTACCAGATCCAGAGAAAAAGAAGAAGGAGAGAGAGAGAGAGAGAGAGAGAGAGAGAGAGAGAGAGAGAGAGAGAGAGAGAGAGAGAGAGAGCATGTGTTGTGTGTGTGTGTTTCCCCCTCATTTCACACACCCAGTCTTTCTCAAGCAGCAGATCTCCAAATGTTTCAAATGTTTATGAATCAGTCACATGGATAAAGATGAAATTCTGTTTAACCCTTTCACCGCCAACCATATTTCAGCAAAATAAATCCATTACATTTACCTGTGTAGAGAACAAAATCCATCTACAGTATTGGGGATTCCTCTGTGACATATATAAAATAAGGTCTAACCTTACTTCCCAAAACTAAGACAATAGGGTCTTTGGATAGCAGACCCCACTTTGATGCCTTTTAGTGGCATTGGTGTTAAATCACTGTGGTGCTATAATGCGACATTGGCGGTGAAAGGGTTAACGTCCTCCGGTCTGGAACAGACACATATGGGACATTAGTAGATATAACGATGATGGGGACGATCCTGGAGTCAATACCCGGAGGCAGTGCAACACCAGAAAATCCCGATTTTTTAATGATACAGATCTACGTGTGTTAATAATGGATAAAGAATGTTGTTCTTTGATTACATAGTGCACGAATGGAGAAGGTGTTGAGTGAAGAGTTGGGTGGCTAGTTTTGGGACAAAAATTACGGTTACGCAATCTTCCATCTTGTGTAGGTGGGTTGTTTTTTTAGTAAACAGAAAAACACTCAAAATAAGAAAACTTTTCTAGAAGAAAGCACATAAACCACACACACAAGCTGATCGCGCGCGCACACACACACACACGCACATGCACACAGTCGCGCACACACACACACACGCACAGTCGCGCACGCACACACACACACACTTTGTATGCATGACCCCCCCTCCCCCCTCCCCCCCTCCCCCCTCCCCCCCCTCCCCCCTCCCCCCCCTCCCCCCCTCCCCCCTCGCCCTTGCTTGATTGAGAAATCGAATTCAAAATACTGATCGCTTCTCGGCCTTTTGGCTAAGACAGTGATTCAGGAACATAAATTTTTGTTTATACCATGGTTGGTTTGTTCAGCCCGTCGTGCATGGCGAAAGCCGATACGCGACGTTAAACTGACCTTCCATCCCCCTGATTGAGAAAGAAGTCATTCTGTTTTCTTGGGTGCTATTTTAAAAACAATTGCACTTTATTTTCTTTGTTATTTTAGTTACTTTAAGCATATATCTGTATCGTTAAAAATTCGGGACTTTCCTGGAGTTGCACTGCCTCCTGGCATTGCCTCCAGGATCGTTCCCACCATCTTTATATCTACTAATGTCCCACGTGTGTCTGTTTCAGACCGGAGGACGTTAAACGGACTTTCATTCATTTATTTTCTTTTTTAAAAAAACCCTTCAGCTGACCCCACACAGCTGATCCCCACCAGGGGCATTGCCCCTGGACCCCACTGGGGCCTACACCAGCCCGCAGACCCCCGCCCTTGCTTGTAGCCCCCCCCCCCCCTCCTTCTCCGGTAAAGTGTAGGCCTATCTTAGGTCCGGCCCTGACTCCCGTAACGATAACTACAATCAAACCTCTACTTCAAGACTTGCAAAAAGTCAGGAAAAAAACTTAGATTGGAGGGGGTCTGAATGAATGAAAAATTGTGTTTTATGTTAATCAACTAGGGGAAGACGGGGTAAAAAGCGCATGGGCGGGTAAGAAGCCCACCCCAATTATCTCATGAAATAAAGAAAATTTCAGTCAAATTTGCCCATGAGACGAATGCTAGACATTAACGCTCGTCTCATGGGCAAAATGAGACTGAAATTTTCTTCATTTCATGAGATAATTGGGGTGGGCTTCTTACCCGCCCAAGCGCTTTTTACCCCGTCTTCCCCTACCAACTAACATTAAGAGAGCACCTAACACTAACAGCTTTAAAAATGAGCTCGACCAGTTAAAATTGTATAAAGACATAATGTATGAATACGATGATTAATTCAACGCAAAAACCTGAGTGCACGATATACCTTGAGTGTGTAAAAATAAAAATAAAAACTCAAAGATGGGACTTTGAAAGCCTAACGGCTAAATTTATTCGTCCCTATTTCTAATCTAATCTAATCTAATCTATGTCCTCTCGGTCTTTAACAGACACATATATATGGGACATTTGTAGATATAAAGATGGTGGGAACCATACTGGAGGCAGTGCAACTCCAGTAAAGTCCCGATTTTTTAACAATACATATAAGTGTAGCGGCAACCACGCCTGGGTTAAACCTCATCGGCTATGGTACCGCCACAATCTAATAGAGTGGGCTTTAATAGTGGGCTTTAATAGAGGGCTTTAATAGTGGGCTTTAATAGATCGAGGGGGTCTTATAACGGAGGTCATTTTTATAGGGAGAGTTCAGCATCCGTTAAAAAAAATTGGTCTTAAATGAAAGGAGATTTTTAACGAAGGGTCTTATAATAGAGTTTTTTCCCCGTGGGGATACCGGGGGGTCTTTCGTACAAATAGTTCCCCCACCTTCTGGAAGTTCTGTGTTTGTAGCTTCCTCTAATCTGTCACTCTCTTTGACTCTGCCTTTTCCCTTTGCTTACTGTCATCTGCTATCTTTCTATCTCACTGGTCCATTCTCCTGCCTTTTTTCTATAAATTTCTTACAAAGATTTCTTCAGCCGAAGTCGGACATGCTGGGCCTAACTATTTCTTAGTTAGGTGCATAACGGCAGCATGACGCATCTGTGCTCATAATTGACAGGAAACTGTCTGAGCGAGCGAAGAATAATAATAGAGGTTTGGCTATTAAAAACAAATTAGAGATTTCAGTGCTCAGTCATCATGATGATGGTGATTGTGTGGTGAAAGAAGAAATAATCTAAAATTAGAGATTTAAGTGCTCAGTCATCATGATGGTGATTGTGTGGTGAAAGAAGAAAGAATAGCAAAAACCGATAAATTGAGTTGGAGGGTGTCATAATCTACATCTTTGCCGAGAAATAGATGTATGCCACTGCTTTCGCATTTTTCCAAAATGGCGGACGATATAAACAAACACCCATGGCGTGCAGACAAAATAACAAATTTCAGAAAAATATCACTGCATGACCTCTCAATATTTAGTAATGAATCTTCTGCTCTTCGTGCATGCCACCAGACGCCTGATCTGAATGTATTCAGGGGCGAATCATTCCCAAACAGCAAACAATTCGATTGAGCAAACGGGCATCATTTCACGTGGGGGAGAGAGAGAGAGAGAGAGAGAGAGAGAGAGAGATAGGAGGGGTGTGGGCGGGAAGAAGAAGAAGAAGAAATGGGTAAAGGAAACTAGTCGCGACTATTGCCAGTATTGCAATGTGTCGCCGACTTAAAACCAAAGACACTCAATAGTTTATGCTAAAATGAAAGTTGCAATACATTACGTCATATACTATTTATAGGACGTTTTTCTCGGAAACCGAAAGTAGAGCGAGTTACCGTGAAGCGGGGACGTGTTCACATTGTATCACTAGACTCAGCAACGGAGGCACCAAAGGAGACAGAGCGAGTGGTGCGCGAAGAACGGCTACATTTACATCACAGGTATGTTTTAACCATTTCACTTTCGTTTAATCAAGCATTAATAATATGATTCTTAATTGGAAGGAGGCCAATCTGATTGGAAGGAGGCCAATGTAACACCAGTGAAGGAAAGTCAAGGCACAGGCCTACAAAGCAATGATACGCCCCCTCCTAGAGTACTCCAGTCCAGTCTGGGACCCCCACAGCAAGGGCAGCATTGACGCCATTGAAAAAGTTCAAAGCCGAGCTGCAAGATGGGTGGCCCGAGACTACCATCAGTCTACAAGATCAGCAGACCTCATCAAGAACTTAAAATGGCCTCTCCTGCAGACTCGAACGAACTGACATCCCGCCTCACTACTTTGATCACAAATTTCATCAGGCCTTCTCACCATCAACTCTAAGCATCCTTCCTACAAACTCTCTGCAGAAGAAAAGTCTCTTTCAACCCACTCAGCATCATATGACATCCCCAGCCATAGAACTCAAACAGAAAATCCACCTTCTTTCCCCGCACTATCCCTCAGTGGAACAGTCTATCCGAGCAAGTTGCCTCCAATCAGTCACTGGATGCATTCAAAACAGCCCTCCATAAACACCTCCACCAGCCCACACTGTCTCAATCACCCCCTCCCCCCCCCCCTTCCCCCATTCCTCACTTCAAACTAAATTAGCGAACTAGGGGCCATAGATCAAAGTAGTGGTAAATGAAGGGCTGGAGCTGTGCCGGTCGGGGTTCGACCCCGGAGGTTCTTTTGCCTAGATACTGCGAAAGGTCTGTGGTCCTTCTCTGCATGCAACATGTGTGGCCTTACTGTCACACATGCCCCCCCATTCCTCTGCATGCATCATGTGGGGCCAGAGTTTCCCGAGCTGATCCGTGGGGACTTAACGGTCGTGCATGACACACCCCTGCATGCATCATGCGGGGCCCGGGTGTCTCCGGCTAGACCGGGGCATTTAACGGTTGTGTATGACTTTTATCTCGTCTTTCCCTCACATGTCTCCCCCCCCCCCCCCCCCCCCCCCCCGATTATAAAATATGATTTCCTTAAAGTTATAAATCTATTTCACAAAATTATTATTCTTTTACATGATATAGCAAACGGTATCATAATACTAAATTCCTGACTATTTTGGCTCTATCTTTTCCCAATAATATCTCATCGCTATCTCACTATCTACCCTATCTTTGCTGAACTTATTTTCTTTCTTTTTCGTACTACCCCCTAAAGTGCAGCAGAATCTTCAGCGTGATGAAGTTGGCTGCCTAAGGCGAAGAAGAAGAAGAAGCAGTGTTTAAGAAAGGGGAGCAATACAATCCAGCGAATTACCGACCAATATCCCTCACCAGTATCCCCTGCAAAATCTTAGAGCACATCATCACCAGTGCCATCATGAACCATCTGGAAGACCATGGGATACTGTGTGACCAGCATTTATTTATTTTTTATACTTTTATTTTTTTTCCAGTGAATTGGCATCACGTTGGGGCCCGATTAGCGGGACCTGGCTGGCTGGCTGGGTCATTCTCTCGCTTGGCGCGGCATCACGTTAGGGGCCGATTAGCGGAACCTGGCTGGCTGGGCCAGGCTTTCTGTCAACTTCTTCTACTGTCAATTTTTTTTTGGCTTCTTCTCAGTAGTACCTCAGTGTGCATTTCCGCAGATTCCCCTAAAAGTTACAGCGACAGAATAGTCAGAAGTGACTGTGGTTGCTCTACAGGAAAGAAAAATGGGTTCAGGAAGAACAAATCCTGTGAAACCACAGCTCCTGGAGTTGAACTGTTTGAAAATGTAGAGCAAGGCAAGCAGATTGACATCATAGTAATGGACTTCGCTAAGGCCTTTGATAAGGTAAATCACAGCCTGCTCCTGCACAAGCTTCATCATTATGGTATCCAGGGGAAGCTCAAAAAATGGATTGAAGACTTCTTTAGCAACAGAAGACAAGCGGTTGTCGTCAACGGTGTCAGATCCACCCACATTGATGTTTGTTCTGGAGTGCCCCAAGGAACAGTCCTTGGACCGTGCCTGTTCCTGGCATACATCAATGACCTGCCAGACAAGGTGACATCACCAACCCGTCTCTTTGCTGACCCCACTGCAGTGTATAGAGTGGTAGCGGCGCCTCAGGACCATGATCAGCTTCAGCATGACCTCCATCAGCTTGCTGAGTGGGAGAAGAGCTGGGACATGGCATTTCATCCTGACAAATGCACCACCTTACCTGTTACCAGAAGAAGACAGACGCAGGAAAGCAGGTACACGCTCCATGGCCACTTGCTCGAAACGGTGGACTCCGCAAAATACCTGGGAGTTGCCATCTGTAAAGATCTGAGCTGGAAAAAACATATCCAGCACGTCTGCTCAAAGGCCAACAAGACTCGTTTTTTTTAAAGAAGCCTCAAGATCAGTTCCCAGACCATCAGGGAAAAAGCCTACAAGGCATTTGTCCGTCCCATACTGGAATATGCCTCCACAGTGTGGGACCCTCACCAACAATCAAGAGAACGACAAAATCGAAGCGGTCCAGAGGAGAGCTGCAAGATTTGCCCTGCGCCGCTTCAGGAATACAATCAAGTGCTTTGACCTCCATGATAGAGCAGCTAAAGTGGCCCACCCTGTAAGAACGAAGGGAAACAGCGAGACTAGCCATGCTCTACAAGATACAAAACAATCTGGTCACTATGAAAACTGTAAGAGAGAAACTGGTCCCAGCACCACAGCGCCAACGTCGAGCACACCCCAAGCAGCTGGCCCAGACCTACTGCCGTACCCAATACAGGCAAGCAAGTTTCCTCTCACGTACCATCAAGGCATGGAACAACCTCCCAGAACAGGCTGTTGAGGCGAGGACCTTGTGCACTTTTGTGTCCTGGGTCTCCAAATCACAGTAACTACACTCCCTTCTCTCTTTTTCTTTATTTTCTTTAGTTCATTTTAATTTTTTTTGGTTCATTTTCCTTTATTTTTATTCTTCCCAATGACGCGGCATCACGTTGGGGCCCGATTAGCGGGACCTGGCTGGCTGGGTCATTCTCTCGCTTGGCGCGGCATCATCATTCTTACAATCAGTAATGACCTGGCTGGCTTTAGGCCAAGCTTTCTATATTTCTTCTTTTTAATCTGTCCACTTTCTTCTTCTTGATAGTTTGTTGTCTTGCGCATTCCCGTAGATCCTCCCAAATACAGCGACATGATAGTCAGCAGTGACTGCGGTTGCTATATGGAAAAGAAGAAGAAGAAGAATTCATTCACTAGTCCGACTTGACTTAATGGATTTCAAACTTCCTGATGGCCAGAACTCAGACTGTGATTGTGGAGGGCAGGCGTATCGCCGCCGGTCCGATCCCGTCGCCATGAAATCGGGAGTCCCCCAGGGTAGCATGCTCGGCCCCTGTCTCTTCCTGGTCTACATTAATTGATGACCTCCCAGACAGAGTGGATTCTCCTACCCGCCTCTTTGCTGATGACACCATCTTGTATCGAGAGCAGGCAGACCAACAAGACCAGCAGCTACAGGAAGACCTGAAGGCACTGGAACAATGGGAACATGAGTGGGACCGGCAATTCCACCAAGACAAATTCAGTGTCATACATGTCACACAGAGGACTGCCACCACCTCCCCCAAGTACTCCCTCCACAATCAAGAACTGCAGAGAGTGGCCTCCACAAAGTACTTGGGAATCACACTGCTGGACCGTTGTCTGGCCCTCTACACCAAAGAAGAAAGAAGAGGATGACGGCAAGTGGGACACCCACATAAACAACATTGTCCCCAAAGCCAACAACACCCTTGGCTTCATCAGAAGGACCCTCAAGACGAATCAGAAGAACATGAAAGAACAGGCCTACAAAGCACTTGTCCGTCCTCATCTTGAATATGCCTCAAGCGTGTGCGATCCCACCGCGCAGAGAAACATCAAACTGACATTGACAACAGTCCAACGAAGAGCAGCACTTGATCGTCATGAATGACTATCATCAAAAGTCCAGCGTGACTGCCATGCTCAGTTACTGGAGTGGCCCACGCTGCAAAAACAAAGAGCCACCACAAGACTCAGAACATTCTACAAAATCCTCAAAGGGCAGCTCCAGGTCAGGTGCACAACATCTGCAGCCTTAGCTGCAAGAGCGAGAAGAGGAGACAGCGAGCAGTTCAGCAGGATCCCCTGCCGCACCCAGCAGCGCAGCTCCTCCTCCTTCCCCTGCGCCATCAGAGAGTGGAACGCCCTGCTTCCAGAAATGCATGCACAAGACCTTGCGCACACGTTAAAGCCCATCCCACTATTCGGTACGAGTAGGCCATGTGTGCCGGTGGGATGGATGACACGAATTCACATAGCACGCATCCTGTGCGCTATCGATGCGGCCAAAAAGCTCATGTCAGCATTTGTTTTGTCCAGACTGGACTATTGCAATTCTTTGTTTTTTGGTCTCCCAAACACGCTTCTCGACAAACTGCAGAGAGCTCAGAATCATGCTGCACGCATAGTCCTCAGAAAACGCAAATTCGACCATGCAAAGCCTCTCTTGAGGGAGCTGCACTGGCTTCCTGTCCGAGCCCGTATCGAATACAAAATTGCCACCTTCTGGATTTTAACGTGCGTAAAGCGCACAGGTCAGACTCTCTAAGTCTCCATCCGAAGGACTCGATGTTCAGTTCGGTTTTCCTGTCAAACTAGAAAGAAAGAATGTGGCCAGGATTCGATCCCGGATCACTTGCGCATTGGAATTGACAGGCAAGCGTTTTAGCCACTCTAGCTGCCGCCTTCCTTTGTGTTATTGACATTGTGGTGTTTTGTGTTTGTTTGTTCGGATGAACAGATGGCTTAGCTGAAGCAACCCAGGAAGAACAGAGAATGGAGAAGGAAGAGAGAGATGCCGGCGGTCCTCAGGTGGTGGGCTTTGAGCGGCCCAGCCTTCTGCAGGATCTGAGGAACATCCTGCAAGAGTACCCAGACAATGGGCAGATTTTTAAGGTAACTGGTAGAAGCCGCCTCACACTATCCAACCAAGTCGGATGAAAATGGTTGTGACCCTTCCACGGTTTTCCTTTCTTTTGACAGAGGGAGTAGAAACCGCAAATTACGCAAATTTTGGTCGGATGAAACCCTTCCAACTGTTCTGAAGGAATTGGCAACTGCACCATTTACTTCAAACTCACTCAGGCAGTTGTGGGAATACACAGCCAATGCTTGCTGATAGTGAAGACGGCACACACCCACAAGTAGTTTACAACTGAATTTTCTTCCAACTAAAAAGGTTGGGTAGTGTGAGGCGGCTTTAGCGTTGTTGCACAAAGAGATACACCAGCCACGCCTGCCCTAGGGCTGCTCTCGTGTTGATAGGGCAGGCATGGCTGGTGCATCTCTGGGTTCCATCAGCACCTTTGGGTGTTTGTTTTTCATTGTGTCCTTGAAATCAGGGGTTAGCTTTGGTACACAAAATGTTGTTGACGTACAAGACTCCAGGGATCGTTCCAACAGCCGAGGCACTTGAACACTATGGTACAAATGCATCAGCTAGGGATGTTGTTGTTGTTGATGTACCCTGACTAAAAGACTCCAGGGATCGTTCCAACAGCCAAGGCACTTGAACACTATGGTACAAATGCATCAGCTAGGGATGTTGTTGTTGTTGACGTACCCTGACTAAAAGACTCCAGGGATCATTCCAACAGCCGAGGCACTTGAACACTATGGTACAAATGCATCAGCTAGGGATGTTGTTGTTGACGTATCCTGACTAAAAGACTCCAGGGATCATTCCAACAGCCGAGGCACTTGAACACTATGGTACAAATGCATCAGCTAGGGATGAGTAACGTTACGCGGGATGTGACCGTTTTTGATTACCCCAGCCACGTGGGCAGCCACACTCCAGACTTCGGAGGATTTTGGAGACCGATGATGTCATGCTAGGAGCTTGTCATGACTAAGGACAGTCCCCGCATAACTACCAGGTATGCGTAGCATAACAACATCTTGATGTAGCCATGGTGTTCTAGCCTATGCCAACTGGTCTGACATAGCCTTAAGCCAAGGCGAGCACAAAATGTAATGTACCTCAACATTGTTTAGGGAATCACTTGTGAAAAATAATGCTTTGGTATGATGTAACCCCCCCCCCCCCCCTCCCCCCGTGGGGATACCGGGGGGTCTTTTGTATAAATAGTTCCCCCACCTTCTGGAAGTTCTGTGCTTGTAACTTCCTCTAATCTGTCAGTCTCTTTGACTCTGCCTTTTCCCTTTGCTTTAATACTGTCATCTACTATCTTTCTGCCTTTCCGGTCCATTCTTCTGCCTTTTTTCAAATGCGTTATTTTGGAAATGTTTTCTGTGTCGGAGATGCAGAATCTGTGCGTAAGAATTACAGCAAAGATGTAGTTTAGACCCCCCCCCCCCCGCCCCCCCCCCCCCCATGTTTACAACTCTCGATCTCAAAGTCTGGTTCTTTCAGTTTCATGACTTCTTCTGCATTGCCAAGCCATATGGCCATAATGGGTGAGGTACATATGTATCTTCTCCACTATAAACAAATCTTAGCCCAGCCCGCGGCTGCCCCTTCTGCTGTTTGGCAGTCATTGTTGGAAGCGAAAAACAGGCAACAATATATGTATCTTCTCCACTATAAACAAATCTTAGCCCAGCCCGCGGCTGCCCCTTCTGCTGTTTGGCAGTCATTGTTGGAAGCGAAAAACAGGCAACAATATATGTATCTTCTCCACTATAAACAAATCTTAGCCCAGCCCGCGGCTGCCCCTTCTGCTGTTTGGCAGTCATTGTTGGAAGCGAAAAACAGGCAACAACATATGTATCTTCTCCACTATAAACAAATCTTAGCCCAGCCCGTGGCTGCCCCTTCTGCTGTTTGGCAGTCATTGTTGGAAGCGAAAAACAGGCAACAATATATGTATCTGGTGCTCAATTTGTCCTGGTCTCCCTGCTGCATTTAGCCGACACATTCCGATTTCGGAGGAGAGTTTTATAACAATAACCCTAGACTGATCCTGTCCCTATCCCTTCCCCCCGAGAATGGCAGAATGATTCTCAGTGAAAAGTTTATATAGAAAAACATGTAGGAGGAGGGTGTGTGTGTGTTAACTACATCTTAGCCAACTTAACATTGAATATAGTCTAACCGACATTGTACCAGCTGTAAATTTATCTGCACAAAACATTCATTGTACCGGGTGCTCCTAGTCCACTACATATGACAATATACCGATCTCCAAACATGAGAAAGAAAGCCCAGCCGAGTGCCACCAAAACACTTATTGTAACATCTAATTATCGCATTAACTCCTTGTTTTTAGATCTCATTATTATCATTTACATTTCATTAATGCGTTTAACACAGTGTAAAATGCGCGTGATTTTTTGTGCAAGAATACATAATGAATATCATTAGGTCCGTGCATTCAAACATAATTAATATCATTAGAATGTATTTACCGTTTGTCAACACCAACACGATATTTACAGCTGTTATCTATTTTTGTTGGTAATCATTAGCTTCTGAGGTTTTGATGTACAAAAGTCGACTAGATTTCCACCGCACCGTTCGTGGCGCTTTTGTTATGAAGAAAGCCAAAAGATCTTGTCTTGCTTACTCACACGTCAGCACCACTTTTGCGTCATCAAACAAAAAACAGGTTCCTCATTTCATTTTTATTGCTAAATGTTTTGCTGTAGAATTATTTCGATCTTGTGAAAGCCTCCTGCTGTCCTCCTGCCGTGTCCTGTGTAAGATTGGAAAGAGTCCATTAATTTGAGAAAAGGTGAGAGCAAAAAACTATAATTTTTGCTATTATTTGCAATGAATGAATCTCAATCAACTGACTTGTCTATAAACGTATGTTGTCGACATGTCCATACATTTACTCAACAAGTGGTCTAAAAATGAGCTTCTACTTCAGTTGACTTACCTTTTCTGGTGAGAAAAGCTAAAATGTAGGCGGACCAGCTCCGTTCTCCCCTATTTTCAATGCAGTAAGTTTACTTTATTTTCCACCCCGAAAACTGATCCGGTTCATATGGTCTTAATCTGTGCAATAAGAGTTTTAAACACTAAATATCATTCGGGACATGACAATTGCTATTGCGAAGATTTGTTCAATTTGCATTAAAATAGCTCTCAACCTTGTAAACTGCGGACTATATTCTTTGTGGATTAATGGATTTTGCTATGTTGGTGCAGCGGTTGCTATGATTCAGATCTACATGGAGGCGCATCTCGCCTCTTCAATGCATTGTGATTTTCTGCTGTTTTTATATAAATGGTAAGATCGGTATATATATACGTTATTTGGATTTGGGCATGGTACATGACTTTTGTGATGTCTCGACACCGTGTTCTTTAGCATACTCGAGCTGAAGCTCTTGTATGCTAAAGAACAAGGTCTCGACATCACAAAAGTCATGTACCATGCCCAAATCCAAATAACTTATATTGCTACAACAGTAAATTTCTTTCCATTGTTACAACAGTAAATTTATTTGCATAAGATATTGTTTGTACTGCACTGTTGTACATAGCATTGTAACAGCAGTAAAAGTTTCAGTCATCTTGTACTTTATACACCCACCCCACCCCCCTCTCATGTTTATGACCCTCAATCTCAAAGTCTGCTTCGTTCAGTTTTATGAAAATGATCCTAGGCTGATCCTACCCCTATCCCAAGAATGGCAGAATGTTGCTTCTCAGTGAAAACTGTCAATGCAAAAATGTGTGTATGCATACATGTGGTGCATGTGCATAAAGTACAAGAGAGCCACAGTTTCATTGCTCTATAGAATTAATGACTCCATTTGCAGGAGATGTTTCAAAACGCGGAGGATGCCGGCGCCCAGGTGGTGAAGATCCTCTCCGTGACGGCATCGCCTGACGCTCGTCCTGAATTGGGATCCCACAAAGCCCAGGCATCAGCAAGGCACCAGGAAAGGCATCAACCTTCTCACAAACGGTGTAAAAAATCGGGCAAAAAACAGAGACGGGTTACTGAGTCTGTTTGGCAACCTCCTCTGACGGATGTGTTCTCGGTGAGTGAAGTTGATCAGTTTGCATTTCCCTTTAATTTCTGTATTTTTTGTTGTTGTCTTTCTCATTGTGTTTTGTGTCTCAGTTTATGTGAGGAATATGTCTTGCCAGTTTTATGCTTTATGAGCATGCGGAACAATCTTTTAACCTTTTAACATAATTAATTAAGAATTGTAAATTGTGTGTTAATTGTAAACATTTTCATTTGTACTGTAAGCTTTTTAAATAAAACATAAAAAATGTGATTATCATTGTGTGTGATAACAATTGTAACTGTGAAGTTGTGAACTCAGATAGGCCTCTGTAAACATGGTCAGAATTTGAGGTATATATCAATGAATCGTATCCAACTTGGGCTGCTATAGTTCATATGGCAACTTTCGGCAATCTGATAATGATTTAATTGAGGATTATTCTTGGGACACCCTTTCACCACCAATGTTACATTTATCAGGCATGAAAGAATTCTGCTTTTCGCGGAAAATCCGCTGAATTTTTTGAAAACTTCCGCAGAAGAAAAAAAAATTCTGTTGAATTTTCTTTTGGAAAAAATGTTTGTATAGAAGTAAAGGACCGATCTTGACGTATTCTTATATCTACAAGTCTCTATTTGGCGATTCTCAAACTGGTTAACCGGAAGTCGCTTTAGCTTACTCGCTTCATTTGTGCGAAGGAAGGCGAAATGAGTACCTCCCGCTGAACAAAAGTAGCGATGTTAGATGGAAATGTGGGTGGAAGGATATTTGTGCGGAAATGTTTTGGAATAGATTAGCCCCCCTGCCCGCCGAACAAACTTCTGACGTTAGTCAGCTGAAAAGTCAGCTTGAAACATTTTTTTGGGAACGTTCTCCCCCCGGTCAACAAAACTTCGGACGTTAGCTGAAAATCCGGGTGGAAGGATTTATCGGCTGCAAAAATCTGCATTCTTTCATGACTGAAAGATGTTTGTGCGGAAAATGTTTTTGGGGAACATTCTGTTTCCCCACGTTCGACGTTAGGTGAAAATCCGGGTGGAAGGATTTCTCGGCTGGGAACAGTAGTTTTTTCAAATTTTTTCCTCTTTTTTTGATCTTCCTCCACTTTCATGCCTGATTTATGCACCACAATGACTTAACATCTATGTCACTATAAGGTATCCAATCCTGACCTATTATTCAAAGACCCTACTTTCTTAGCTTTGGAAGGCAAGGATAGGCCTAATGTTATAGGACGAGTGTGGGCTATTGCGACGCTTTTTTTGAAGGTCTCTAGAAGAAGCGTGTTTTCTCAAAATAGGCGGACTTTATCCTTCTGCTTGTTTCATTTTTGTTGCTTGTTTTGTTTTTGTGTGTGGTTGTTTATTTATTTGAATTTATTGTTTTGGTTTATTGTTCAGTTTTGCTGCTGTTGCCTTACTATCCCTAGTTTTATGTAAAGCATGTGTATCACAAAGTAAGCCACAGGCGTATATCAAGGCAATGTTTGCATTCATACTATATCCCTTGTTTCCTGTAAAGTGCATGTATCACTAAGAAAGCTGAATATAATAACTGGCATATATCAAGGCAATTTTTACATTCATACTATATCCCTTGTTTCCTGTAAAGTGCATGTATCACTAAGAAAGCTGAATATAATAACTGGCATATATCAAGGCAATTTTTACATTCATACTATATCCCTTGTTTCCTGTAAAGTGCATGTATCACTAAGAAAGCTGAATATAATAACTGGCGTATATCAAGGCAATGTTTGCATTCATACTATATCCCTTGTTTCCTGTAAAGTGCATGTATCACTAAGAAAGCTGAATATAATAACTGGCAATATATCAAGGCAATTTTTAGACACACAGTGGCGTGCTATTGGCCACTGCAATTACCACCTTTTGCAAGAGTGAATGCCCTTGGTAGAATATGCTTGAGTACTGACCAAACAAGGGAATAATAAACCTCACCAATAACCCTATTTTGAGCACCTAAATGGCTGCCTTTTGCAAGAGTGAATGCCCTTTTGGATACTGACCAACAAGGGCTTAAATCTTGCTGTCAAGGGTGTTAATAACCCTAGTTGCAGTGGCCAATACTCGTTTCTGCATTGTTGTGTTTTTTCCCCGATGGCAGATCACCCTGTCATCATCAGCGGCTCTCGCCTTCTGTTCATGGATCCTTTCCGAGAGGAGCAGTCGGCCATTTTTGTCACACCGCTGGTCAAACTGCTGCCGGAGGAAAAAGAAAGTCTGCAGCGTGCTTTGTCTCCCCTGCTGAGCAAAATGGAGGCTAACTCTCTGACAGGTAGAATTTTTTAAAAAAAATTAAAAAAATTTAATGGTTAAATGTGTGTGTGTGGGTCTGTGTCTGGGTGTGTGTATGTGGTATATGTGTGTACATGTGCTTACAGTTGCTTGCACTTTCTAACATGTTAGGTGTGCAAGTATGTAGGAACTGCGACCATCACCATTTGCCTTTAAGATTAACAATTGTTTTTCCTTATATAAACAGTTATTCTATATTCCTCACAATCTGATAACCATAACATCAACTTACTTTTACAGTCCAACGTGTTCTTAACCTTTAGCACACTGCAGGCGCACTGTGTCGCCGAGCAGATTCTCTCCCCTGTAACTGCAGGCGCACTGTGTCGCCCAGAGAGGGGTACCCCAAAACCAATGCTTCGGAGGACCTTATTTCTGCTTACTAATAATAGAAACTACCTCACTTTTAGCTTCAGAATGAGGCTCGGCTCCTTGCTTCTCTTCCAGCAAGCCGCCATTTGCTTTTTTAGTAGTAGTATGAATTTTTCAAAGTGGTTGATCGGTCAGAAAGTAAAGTCTAACTATCAAATATGGCGATTTAGCATGTGTATGGCGAAGCTTCCTACTGGAAATTAGTGTTGATGTTAACCCTGCTTAAATCATGAATTCTTAGACTTTGCTAGGTCGGATATCGACAGTGAAAGAGTCATAAAAAAAAGATCGTAAAAAAAAAAGCAGTAGAAGGGGGGGTAGCACGATGTACAGTGTGCACTCGATGAAGACGATCCGGATATCGATTCGAGCCGCGATTGTGATTCGGTGCCGATTTTGACTACTAGGTTGAATTCACAGAAAGTCCCCCCATTCATTATGCAAAGCTTAATGTATTTTCTGTGAGTTATTTCGTTACAGGGATCTTCTAGACATGAGTTAGTTAGTCAGTGGGTGAACTTTGAATTCAAGCGACGGACCTCATTCCCGACCGTAGCCGAAACAGTGTAGTCAACACACTTTTCGCTTTGTTGATTTCGTGGTTTCTTTTTTTTTTTCAACAACAAAACTTGCACGGACAACAAAATGCATCATATCAAAACTTTCCTCAATGATCTCTCTATTATTATTCCAGTAATCAAGTCATGCACACAACACACAGAGAAAATTAGAGCATTTTTAATCAAGTGGGTGTAAGCGCTTTTTCACCGCCTCAAAAAGAATGCAGTGGCAGAGTACGGAACGTCAGCAAAAATGCAGTGTGCTAAAGGTTAAGTGTTTTTATAGGGGAAACTGTTAGATTTCCGGGATAGGATAAAAGTACTGAAACAGAACTCTGATCTTTGTTACCCTGTTTTTCAACTGAAGTTTGGTCTCGTTGAAAAGTATGTTCACATATTACACATCACTTTCTGTCATAAACACAGGGGATGCCAAGGCACGGTGTTCGGCGTTTCCACTGCAACACTGATCCAGGCGGATTTTTATTCACCTTTGTACTTTGGAGCCTCCCCTACATTGCAATAATTCAGTCCTGCATCAAAAGGCAAGCATAGGCACCAAAGCAAGAGCTTTGTTCATACTCTCTCTATTCTCGTTATTACCATTGTCCTGTCCAGAATGCGCGATCAACGGATCGTCTGTCCCAACCGATTCGCCTTCTCCACTTGGATCCTGCCACGACAGGCATGTGTGGGAAATGCCGAATTAAGGCACACGTCGCTTTGAAGCTCGAACTACCTCCGGAGGAACAAGACTAGTGTCTCCAGGCGTGCGTATGAAATTTCCCCTTTTGAGTAGAAGTAATGGAATATATCGAACTAAACTTTACAGGTAGAATGCAACAATGTTTTTTTAAAAAAAAAAAAAAAATGTTGAGTGCTCGTCTACACCATGGAATGATGGTGTGTCTCGTGGGTATGCATATTCTGGTGGCCCCAAGCACACAATGTATGAGGTAGATGTGTGGATCAAGATGATGCGGCACACTACAGTTGATGAAGGACTATTTAGGCATGTGTGGGGTGTGCAAGTGATGTAGTCCCTTAAGAGCACAATCATTTCCCTCCCTTGATTGTGCATTGGCCTGTCAGTTGCCCTTGCAATTATATAGTGAACTTGTCCCTCCCCTTCTCAAGTCTCTCCCCCGTCTCTCTTTCCCTTACAGCTTTTTTCTTTTTTTTGTTTGACTTTTTTGCAACTTTTTTTCTTTCTTTTTCTTTTTCCAGTTTTTTTTCTTTTTTTTTTTTTTTTTTTTTTTTTTTTTTTTTTTTTCTTTTTTTCTTTTGTTTTTTTTTTTTTTTTTTCTTTTTTTTTTCTTTTTTGGGCATCCAGTTCCTTCCCTTTTTCCTTCCCCCGATTTTTTTTTTTTATTTTTTTCCTGACCTCCAGTTAGTATACATAAGTTTGTGATGGTTTTTTTTTTTTTTTTTTTTTTTTTTCTTTTTTTTTTTTTTTTTTTGTAATAGACTGACATTTTTTTTGTTAATCATCTAGTAACGCGCCAAATGTTTGTGAAACCTATATAATCCGTGTCATCGTGTAGCATATAGTAAGTGGACATAGGTGATGTGATGAAAACAAAAATTCTTGCAAAAAACCCAAAACAATTACTCAGGGGATATTGTTTGCTTTATGAATTGATGTTGTCATCGTCTATTATCTAGTTTTTTTTTTTTTTGTTTGTAATGTGTTTTTGCTTTTTTTTTTTTTTTGTATCTTTTTTTCCCCTTTGGACATATTGTTTGTGAAACCCTTTTTTTTTTTTTTGTTGGGCATCCCGTTCAATTTCGCGTAATTTGCGGTAAAGGAATGACGTGTTCATCTGCCTCGCGAATAGATTGTTCTACCTATTTCGCGTTGCAATTTTTTTTTTTTACACTACCAAATAAAATTAGGACAGACATTCTTGTTTGGGCTATGGACTGAGATATTTTTTTTTTCTTGGAGTCCAGTTCTTGGATATATTTATAGTGAGGTAAGGTGGGGTACGTTACGCGCGCTTTTAGGGATTTTAGGTAGGTTAGGGTTTGTCTGCTGTTGGGCTGATGAAGGCATATGTTGTACTCCCATGCATAGTAATGCCGTCCTTATTGCAAACTAACACAAGAACTGACGTATTACCGGCCATATTCACCAAAAAATTACACAAACCTGACTATTTTTTCATCCTTTGTTTTAGGCCCTCCATGGCACTAAAAAAACACAGTGGGGTTGTAATAGTGTTTGTGAAGTGGCCTAGGAACAACGTCACTCATCTATGGCCCAGATTATGGGGAGATGTGCGGATACTATTGTTTGTTGTGATACCTGAATTAATCTATCGTTGTACCTCGACCGTAATATACATCTAGCACAAGGAGAAACCACCCAATTTGTAATAGAAATTACATTAATTCGCAATTGTTTGAAAGTTAAGGCCTACGAGTACGAATTGGATAGTGGTGAAGACAAAAGACACTGCTTATTTGACAAACTCGCAAACACGCAAGTTAGCTGAAACAGTAGCTTAGATGCTAAAACCCATCGTCTCCCTACACCTAGGAACCGCCCAGTCAGTACTAAGCACCCCTCCTAAGTAAGTTTATATTGCATGCACTGTTGATTCGCTAAGTTCTGGGTTTGCGTTTGACTCCCATTTAGTGGACATTTGGTAAATTCTGATGGACTCTATTCGGTTTATTTTCTTTCTCTTTCATTTTGTTTTCTAGTTCACATGATGAATCACCCCCATATGTAGTTGTATTCACTCAGTTTATTATTACCTTTGATAACATTGTTAATGTAGTCTTATAGTTAGTGGATCGTCTTTTCTCTTTTTTGTTTCTGTTTCTGACGTCCTTCACATTGTCTAGGGCCTCCAGTTACCTGATTTATTTTGAGTTGACCTGTGTGGCTGGGGTTTTTGTTGGGTTTCCAATGACATTTAAAAAAAAAACAAAAAATCACACCTGACGTTTATTATATATCAGGGCATCTAGTCTAAGTGGACATATTGATAATTGTAAGGACACACCCGGATTTGGTGGTTTGATGGGCAGCGCGTAGGCTGCTGCTACCGACTGAACAGTGGACTTGTTGTCTATGTTTAGTAGGAAAACCTAACTTGGGTCGCATACTCACGAATTTAAGAGCGAACTGTTAGTAGTTAAGAAACACCATGTGAAAATGGGCCGCATGTCTTTCTGATTTTCGTAAGATTTTGTGTTTGTTGGTATGCCATGAAAGTTACCGAACAAACTCAAAAAATCGGAAAAAATTAAGATTGAGAGCACTGTACTTGAAAATTAGAGTATCACCTTGTTATTTTTGTTTTCTTTTTTTAATATTATTTATTTATTTTTTTATTTATTTAATTTTTTTTTTTCTTTTTTCCCACACACCCCCACAAAGGTTTTTCTTTGTTTTTGCCTCTTTGTTTTTTTAATTTTTTTTTAATGTGTTTAATTTTTAATTTTATTTCACCGTTTTCATTATTTTTTTTAATTTTTTTTTTTTTTCTTTTTTTTTTTTGCTTGTTTTTTAAAAAAAAATAGTTTTCTATTTTTTTTGTACACTAGGGAAGTGCTTTTTTTTCTTTGCTTCTTTTATTTGTCGTTTTTGTTTGGTAATTTTGGGTTGTTTAAAATATTTGTATTGTCAAAACAAATTTCATTTTAAATTTATTTCTCTTATTTCTGCGTGTTTTTTTTTTTAATTTTTTATAATTTCCACATTTTTGATAATTTTTTTTTTTTTTTGTATAAAATATTTTTTTAAAAATAAAATTTTTTTTTTTTGGTGTATAAAGTGCTACTGAAGCTTGTTTTTCGTTTGACTATTTTTTGTTGCTTCCCAAGATACAGTAGTTATTCATTTCTACACGGAACGAAACGATACCGGGCTCTTTTGCCTGTTACTCTTTCACCCTTCTCTTCTCCCTGGGCCTGTTGTCTTGTTTCTCTCCCTCACTCCCCTGTTGCCTCCCGCCCCTCTCCACTCCACATTTTGCTGGCAAAGAAAAACGCTTGCCTTTTTTTCCACAGCGAAGGAGCCCCTTTCCCTCATCGTTCCCTCACGTAGAGTGCTCCGCACTAATTAGCGCGCCCCGCGGAAACCTTCACGGCCAAGATCTTCTGCGTTTCCTGCCCTGCCCGCGGAGAAAAGCGCAGTTTCCCTACAGGTTTTTGCCGCCTATAACACGTGCACGGATCTTCGGGCTCAGTCCCGAACCCTAACAAGAAGCACACGTCAAAGTGCCGACATCCGAAGCGGAAGACGAGGATAGCGGAGGAGGGACCCCTTCTCCGATGACCTCTGGACTGGAACCAGGCTGGCTGGTGTCCTGCAGACGCTACCCAGGGCCTATGGATGTCATGCCGCTGACCCGTCCTGGAAAACCTTGGAGGAGGTCGTGTCAGGATGTAACGAGCGTGACTGTGTAGTAATTTTTTTTTCTTTTGTTAATTGGCCGGTTGTTTTTGTTTTTTTAAGGCCTGTTTTTTGCACAAAATGCCTGGCTTGGCATTTGGATTTCCGGAAAAGTCTGTGAAAAGCAATAATTAGTCGGATATTGTTTTTTTTTTTAGTCTGTCAATATATTTATTCCGCCCACCCCACCCTGGTTTTTTGGAAAAAGTCAGCCATTTTTTACATTGGTAATCTTTGAGCTTGAAAGGATTTTAAGGACATGTCTACTATTAGCATCGCTAGACAACTATGGGCATGTTTGTAGGGCAGGCTTAGACATTAACGAGGCCCTAGGAATGATAAGTAGCTTGTTTGTTTTGCAATTCACTAGCGGACCTTGGTTTTTATATGAAAAAATTAAAAAATATTAAACGGAGGGGGAGATCTTTGTTGCAGGCACTGTAATGACAAATTTTTACTTTTAGCCTCCCGCACCTGATTCACCAAGGTTCTCATCTAAGGTCATGAGCTACTTTTTTTTATCAGCCAAACTGTAATCTCATCTAATACTATGTAGTATGTTTTAAAGGTTAATTACGTACATCCTCTTTTTTGGAAATGGATCCTTAAATATTTGGGAAAATACGAAATCCTAGTTTCTCTGCTGCCGCCTTTTTGTTGATATTTCCATTTTCACATTAACCTGTCCGCATTCTTCTCACTGTTAATTGTAACCAATTGATCTTACCATTCCTTGTGCTTTTTCAGTGTTTTGGCGAAGAAAGTGGCTTGATTTTTCCACTCCCTTGTTCGGCTGGACTTTCCTGTAAGCCAAGCTTTGGTCCCGAATCTCGACAGGTTCACGCTCATTTGCTCCCCGCTTCCTCTCCGCCCCTTTTATCAAGCCCCCTCGCTCACCGACCAATCTTTTTTCAACCCCGATCAAGGAGGTGACTGGGTCCGTTTGAGCGACGCTGTCTTGAATGATGTTCCCCCCCTGCCTAACGACATGGGACCCTGAGACGGAAGAAGCGGTGGTGGAAAGTTTACAAGGCGGGTGAAGTCCAAACCTGCAGCGCTTACCAAACACAATCATGTACGGGGTCTTGTCGACAATTTCTTCGCACACCAGAGCAGGCAATATAGCGATCAGACAGACGGATCTCTCAGAATCGGAAACGTTTTCATAAAACGGTCTGTGCAAAGAGTTGATGCGGCAAGTTGATGAGAACAGGAACAACCGGCATCTGGTACTGGAGGCTCTGATCGTGCGCGAGACCAAAAAAACACCTGGTTCTGAAAACTACCTTGTGTCGGCCAATAGCAAACCCCACCGTGCTGTCCAGGATTTGTCGCTGTTTTTCCGGTTGGCTGACGGTTTCCCCCTTCAGGCTGGGGATGATCCAGACAGAATGTGATGTGTGGTCGAGATGCGCCTCGGATCTGCAGTTTACTGCCGCGGTTCTTGGTCATCAGCTGTGCTGTGTCGTCGCATCTTCAGGGCTGTCAAGGACGTCTTCAGAATCCTGCCCCCAGGGTGGTTTTTTTTTGTTTTATTTTGGTTTCTCATACTTTGTTGGATTTGGGTGCTCTTACAATATTGTGATATTCCCCAACATGTTCTGTTGTTTTTTTTCTGTTTGACTCGATAGCTCAAAACAAGAAGCTCAAGTCAGTTTTTAAAGTTTTTGATTTTTTTTAAAAAAGTTTTTTTGAGTTATTCATTTTGTCTTCTAAGGTCAGGTTTTCACAATTGTCAAAATAGAATTTGTCTATCCTCCCGAAGTTGGATGTGGGCTGCCTCACGTGGCAGGTAATAAAACGGCCACATACTCGAGGGTTAATTGCCTAAATGTGGTTAATCCAGAGGAGAATAAAGAAGGGTGATGTACCACGTTTATGCACGTACCCCTCGTATGTTTTCTCCATCCTAGCCCGGTGTTATTGTTGTTAGCCACAGTGGTTCAAGTGCTATCGGTTGTCAGGATGATCCCACTGGAGTCACTTTAAGGCCCAGGTACACATCACGCTCTATGCTCTAATGCTTCTATTTCAATTCTGTGAACCCGTCTATGTTTTCTTGTCTGCAAAATGTAGTGATCTCACAGGTGCTTTTCCCACTGGTGCTTGCATCATTTTATTAAAGCTTATTAAATCATGTGTTGATAGACTCGATTTTGTTCAGAATAGATAGCTATTGTCTCTTTAGTAAGTAGTCTCCCGAAACGTCTGTGCTTTTTTTCAATAAAAGGGACAGAAAACCTATCCGTTTGACTTTGTGTTTTTTTTAATAAGAGTCCCTGTGGGTTTATTTTTTTTCTTTAATTTCTTATTATATATTTGCAAAAAGTAGAGAGAGAGTTCTAAGAGCATTGCTAACGATGACTGCACATTAGAAAAAAAGAGAGAGATTAATTTGATTGATTTTTAACAAAGGTGGTATAACTATTATTGATGACAAGGTTTTATGTGAACTTTTTAAATATATCACTTACATTCTTGAATGATAATTAAAAAATAGAATTATGTGCACTGAATGTAGAAATAGGGAAAAGAAACTATAGATCTTTTATACTTTTAGCAATAGAATGCTAACATTTGCTATTTGGTTTTTATCAAGGTTTGGGAAATGGAACTAGTGACAGATGAAAACCTGCTCAACTACTAGAAACGCAGCTGGGAAAAAGAGCACTCCCACCTGAACAGCATCACCATCAGTAAAGGACCATCCTTGGATCAAACAAGTGGTTGGAGGCTATCTGCGTGACAAAGATCTGGTAACGGCTTTGACTTTCTTCCCTCTAATTTTGCCCTGGCCTCCCATAATGATATGAAGACTTTGTGCTTGAGACCCGTCTAGGGAACTATGCCTGTTGAGAAAGTGGCAGGGTTTTCCCCCCGGCGTCTCCCACTGAAGTTTTTCAGCCTCTGTCTCACGCCTGCGTGACCCGCGTTCCCTGTCTGCCTTAACCTTTGTCCTGCACCACAAGGCAGTTCTGCAACAGCCGCTCCAGGCTTCTCACATGCCATCGGCGTCCCTGAAGAACCTGACGATCCTGAAAAGAACTTGTCTTTCCAGGCTGTCCCGAGGAGGAGTGTGCCGATTCTGAACGGGCTGCTGTCCACCTGCATTCAACACTGATGCCCAGCCGTCGGTAACGCCTCATTGCCTTCTCGGGAACCATTTTTGAAGAGCGAAAGAACTGGGAGAGGGATATACTCTGGGAATGAGGCCCAAGAACACGGGTTTTTACTTCAACAAACTGAAGTCTGTTCTTTCGCTGGCCGATGAAGGTGGAAGCGGTGTTTTTTTTCAAGCGTGAAAGGAAAAACCATTGGGTATGACCTTCCCTGGCGTGCCCGTTGACAAGCCCTCCCACCGGCTAGTCCTCTTGCTGTTCCGACAGTTTTGCTGTGGCTGCTGCCCAACGGTCTCCCTCACACCTCAGTCTGGCTAATACGGCTCTTGGGAGCTGAAAAGACGAGAGGTTGGAGGTCTTCGTCAGAGATTATGATGTCCTGTTTTGTCGTCACCAGACGCATGGCCTGTTTGGATGAGGAAATTGTTAGTAGTTTTTCATGACTTACTCTCCTAGAGAGTGACTCCTTTCCTGAACACTGAACCTCTAGAGAGATTCTGGCAGAAGGGAGGTCAGTTTTTGTTTCCTTCAAGTAACTTCCGGGAAAATGCGAGTGCAACCACTGGAGTTTTTTTGTATCCGCAAAGTCAGCTGCTGCTGGACCTTTTTTCGGCTGAGAGAAAAAAGATTCGTTTTTACCCCTGTGAGTCGTTTCTACGAGAAAAACAAAGCGACCATCCTTGAAAAACTAAGAAGTTTTGGTTTGGTGATGTGACTTGTTTGAATCAAAGCACTCAGTTGATCAACACAGGCACGGAAGAACTGAAACAACTGGCTGTGGGAGTGAACATGCCATTTGCCCTGGCAGAGAGGAAAGCTCAAGCTTTGTGGGATTTTTTTCCCCTTATTGCACATGGTCTAAATATCCACAAGACTTGATCAAGGATTTTTAATCCATGTTCATGCGCTTCCATGTTTTTAACCGTCCAGGCAGACCAAAAAAGGGAAGGCCCCCATTTGCGGCAAGTACTATCCCCACCACAACTTTCCCCAGTGGTCCCCTAGCGCACTTACAACTCTATATTGAATCGCCAGAGCTGGGGGTGGGGGGGACATGTGTGGACCAACTCTCAGCTCAGTTTGTCGCTTCGTGATAGTACGCGGTGTCACCAACAGATGGACAAAGACCAGGGGCGTTTCCCTTGAGGTCATTGTTTTTTCTACAGCACCCGGCTCGAATGACGAATTCAATTGAAGCACATGAAGGGTTTGTCGTCTCAAGGTGGTGGTAAGCAACGCCATCACCCAAACCACAGGACGCGGCTTTTCTTTCTGTTGGTTGGACCATCTTTTCAAGAAGCTCCAGGAGAGTGAACCTCCTGGAGGTCCCCCATGCCAAAATGGCTGAACAATCGCTTCATTAGTGGCGGACGGACATTTCTGGCCTCCCGGGAAGTTCTGGGTGGAAGTAAAAAGGACCGCCCTGAAACTATCCCCTTAGTCTCCCTCACCCGCGTTTCCCTCTACCCCACGGATCTGGTGGAAGAAGAGCGCTGGCATGAAGTTTTTTTCCTGTCCTGGTGCTGGCGGCCCTGAACAGGATCTGGTATAATTCTGTCAACGCGAGCTGGCTGAGTAAATTCAGACAAACTCGCACCCTGATCCCCACAGCGAAGAAACCTACAGGAAAGATCTGTCACTGGTGCTTGTAGTATTCTGAAGCTAGCCAGAGGGAAGGAGGGGAGTGCGGATCAAGAAGAGGGTTCCTGGTTTGGCCGTTTGGTTCCTGGCGAAAGACCCACGTTCCTGCGCTTGCTTGCGGCTTGCAGCTGTGGCACAGTGGCAGCCGGTACCCTGACTGTATGCCGAGGACCTGGCAGAGGAGGAGGAAAAGTCTGGTGCTGGTTTCACGGTGAGGTGGCTAAACCCTGCACCTCGTCTGCTTCATTTTGGAGCTCTTGGAGCCGTATGGAGAAGGACCATGAGAGGAGCGGACGACTTGACCCATGGGACGATTCTTCGATGGACGATTCGATATGGTCCAGCGCGAATCCCTCAGTATCCGTCCGGCCTTTGTAACCTTGCGAAGATAGGATAACACCGATGGGCCTTTTCAGTCCCAAGTGGGTTTGTTGATTGTTGTTAGTATCCCAAGAGCGAAGCTTGGTCGGGAAGTATTGGTTTTTTGTTTCATCTGTCGTATCCCGCCCAAACCACATTTTCTTAAAACTATGTTGCACTGTACTTCGAATCACTTTTAGTGTAATCAAGTTTTATAGAGGCATATCACTCTCACTGAATTGATTTAGTTTTATTAATAAGGGTTGCAAGGCCATGCTAATTAAGGAGTTTCAACCCCGAAACAACTTAAAGCGTTTTATTTGCACAATGTTTTTTCTTGAGTAATGACACTATTACATAATCATGAATTTGTCCTGTGCGCGCACAGCTCATCATTCTCAGCATCAAAAAGTTTGCCAGAACCCATTTTTCAGCAAGCCACGTGCTAGACGCTTCCCCCATTTTTCTGCTAGCACTCAAGACCGCCCAAAAGAACCTCTCTCCCTTTTCTTTCTCTCCTGCTCCTCGCCTTCAAGGCCCTTTCTGACCTTTCCAGTTTACCTTCTCCCTGACTGGCGCTGGATAGAGCATGTTGGACCTAGGCCTTACTTACTCTTGCATTGGAGAATAGAGAAAGCACCGATACTCCTCTCTCTCTCTCTCTCTCCTCTCTTCCCTCTCGTCATCTCTCTCCTGCTCCTCTTCGTGTCCCTCTCGGTGGGATAGGCAGTGCGAGTGTTAAAAATAGAACAGCAGTGGTGCTGGCCTGAGATAGTCACCAGCAGGAAAAAGGATGGTATGTGCTGCTAGAGTGGGGCCACGCTGGATGAAGCCCGACTCAGGCGGAATAGCATGGCCTGTGTATAAATGAATTTTATGGTCCGCTAGAGTGTGTCAAAACTTTATGAACCCAGAATCTATGCGGAAATAAGCATGCTAGTGTAATAATGAAGGGTAGTCGCTATAGTTGGGCCAAAACTTGAATGAAGCCAGAATCAGAGCGAATAGTGAGCATTCCTGTTATAATGAAGGGTTAGGTCCGCCCTAGAGTGTGCCAAACTTTATGAAGCCAATCAGGCCGGAATAGCATCTGTGTAATAAGAGGGTAGGTCGCTAGAGTTGGGCAAACTTTTAATGAAGCCAGTAAATCATCGGAATAGCATGCTGTTTGTAATAATGAGGGTTGAAGTTTTCGCTTAGTAGTGGGCTAACTTTATGAAAGCTCAAATCAGGCGGAATGCAAAATGCTGTGTTAATGAAGGTAAGGTTTCGTCTAGAGTGGGGGCAAAGCTTTATGAAGCCATAATCAGCAGGATCAGCATGTCTGGGGTAGATAATGAAGGGTAGTTCGGCTAAGTGGGGCTGAAGCTTGATTGAAGCCAGGAATCAGGCGGAATAGGCATGTATGTTTTTAAGATGAAAGGTTAGGTCCGCTAAGTGGGCCCAAAACTTATGAAGCGCAGGAATCACCGGAATACTTTGTCTGTGTAATAATGAAATGGTAAGTCCTAGAGTGGGGCAAAGCTTTATTAGCGCGAGACTCAGCGGTATATAGCAACTGCTGTTGTAAAATGATGGGTAGTCGCTAGATTGGCAAACATTGATGAAGCCAGAATCAGGCGGAATAGCATGCTTGTGTATAATGAAGGGTAGGTCCCCGCTAGAGGTTGGCAAACTTGATTGAAGCCAGGAATCAGCAGGAATTAGGCATGCTGTGTTATAATGAAGGGTAGTCTGGCTAGAGTTGGCCAAATTTTTGATGAAGGCCAGAATCAGGTGGAAAATAGCAGAAATGCCTGTGTATAATTCAGGGAGTAAAGTCGCTGAGAAGTGGGCCAAACTTTTTATGAACCCAGAATCAGGCTGCGGAATATCATGGCTGTGTATAGATGAAGGGTAAGGTCGCTAGTAGTGGTCAAACTTTTATGAAAAGCCCCCATCATCAAGGCGGAATTAGCATGCCTGTTTATAATGAAGGGTTAGTTCGCTTAAAGTTGTGGCAAACTTGATGAAGCCTAGATCGGCCGGAATATGCAGCTGGTGTATAATGAAGGGTTAGTTCGCTAGAGTTGGGCAAACTTTGATGAGCCAGAAATCAGGCGAATAGCATAATGCGCTGTGTAATATGAATGAAGGGTAGGTCCGCTAGAGTGGCCCAGAACTTTATGAGAGCCAGAAATCAGGCGATAACATGCTTTTTTTGTATATTTGAGAAGGGTTCTAAAGATCGCTTAGAGGTGGCAAACTTTATGAAGCCATATAGCAATCTTAGGCGGAAATAGTCATGCTGTAGTATTAATGAAGGGTAGGTCGCTAGGAGTGGGCAAACTTGTGAAGGCCAGAATCATAGCGGAATAGAGGCATGCTTGTGTATAATGAAGGGTTAGGTTCGCTAATTGGGCCTAATACTTTAATGAAGCCATAAATCAGAGGGCGGAATAAGCAAAATGCTGTGTATAATGAAGGTAGTCGCTAGGGTGGCAAATTTTGAATGAAGTCCAGAATCAGGCAGGAATTGCCATGCCTGGTGTATAGTGAAGGTGTTGAGGTCGCTGTAGTGGGGGCAAAACTTTAGGAGCCCCAATCGGCGGAATAGCATCTGTGTATAATAAAGGTAGTTTATCGTCTAGTAGGTGGGTCCAACTTGGATGAAGCGCCAGTATCAGGCGAAATAAGCATGCCATGTTGTATAATGAAGGGTCGTTCGTCTAGAGTGGGCAACTTTTTATGAAGCCAGAATCGGGCGGATAATAAGCAATGCTGTGGTATAATGAAGGGTAGTCCTAGAGTGGGCCAAACTTTTATGAAGCCTAGAATCAGGCGAGGATAACATGCTGTTGTATATGAAGGGTAGGTCGCTTAAAGTGGGCAAACTGTTAATGCAGTCCAGAATCAGACGGAAACATGCGTTTGTATAATGAAGGGTAAGGTCGCTAAGAGTGGGCCACACACTTTTATGAAGCACATTAATCAGGCGGAAGAGCATTGCGTTTATAATGAAGGGTGAGGTCGCTAGAGTGGGCAAACTTGATGAAGCCAGAACTCAGGCGGAATACAGCATGCTGTTTAATCTATGAAAGTGGTAGTTCGGCTAGAGTGGGCTAAACCTTTAATGAGCCAGAATCAGGCGGAATAGCAAAGCTGTGATATAATAGATGTGTAAGTCCTCGTAGATGGTGGCAAACTGATGAATCCAAAATCAGGCGAATAGCATGCTGTGTATAATGAAGGGTAGGTCCTTCTAGAGTGGGCAAACTTATGAGCCAGAATCAGAGCGGAATATCATGCTGTGTATAATGAGGTAAGGTCCCGCTTAGAGTGGGCAGACTTGATGAGCCAGAATCAGGCCGGAATAGCAATGCCTGTGTATATGAAGGGTAGGGTTGCCTAGTGGGCAACGTTAAAGCCAGAATCAGGCCGGACATTAGCATGCGAATCACGGGGTTTTCAACCAACCCCCAAAAGCTGTATCTCAAGAGAACTGTTTGCATGGAATCACTTTGCAAATTACTGTCGATGGTTTCATCCATGGTAAGCACAAAAGTCCCCGTACAAGACTTATAACCACATGCCTAAGACCTTTGACTTGAGATTGACGCTTGAGATACGTATTTTTTTCCTTCTTGTGGGCCATATTTTCACATCGTTGTACTTAAAAATTGTACCATAATTTTCAATTTTGGTGTGCAGAATTGCCATTTGGCTTTAATGTATTCTGAATATTTAGTGCAAGAAAGGTTCACAGGTTCCCACATCAACGGTTTATGTTCTGGGTCGTATGGTATGACCAATCTGTATAACTGATCCCATTTAGATCCACACAATTTTTTTTTGTGACACATTCCATTATTTATTACGCGTATTATACAGACTTTTTTAAAGGGCGATTTACTTTTCCCCCAGACTGATACCCATTTTGTTCTTTAGTGTGCACGATAAATATTAATACAGAAAATAGTGTTTACAAACTCCTAATTTTTGTGTTTTTAAATTTTGGGCGGGTCGCGTACCCTTATAATCAGGTGCGCCTTTAGTCCATAAAAATACGGTACAGTTTCTTGTCACTGGAGCGACCCAAAATGGACCCAAACTTGTACGTTTGCCATGGGTATTTAACGTGTGCTAAATGCATGGGCAATACGGACCTCGGTTTATCAATCTCAAATCCCGAAAGACCTTACCATTTCCATAAGCTTAAGGCCTAGTGCCAAAGTAGAGAGGAAAAATTCCCCCCTGTATCCAGGTTTCGAAACCTCGGTGTTTTTTACTTGCCACGATCGAAAAAGGCAAATGCGCTACCACCTGTGCGCCACTCTACCTACAACCATGGGTGTTTTTGCACGTAAAATTCCCTGAACCGAGCACAGAGGACCTCCACAAGGATTTTAAAATAGATAGGAGCTTTTTAAATATAATATTTTCATGAGCTGATACAGGATGCGGATGATGGCCGTGGGGCCCAAGGTTGGTCATATTTTCCTGCTGGAACCGAGCCGCCAGAACCGAAATTGGGAGGGGCGGCCTTCTGTCGGGGGCTATGGCCCCAGTGTTTCCCGGGCCCTGCCCTCTGGGCTTCTTTCAACGAAGCCCCCGTTCCCTCCAACTCCGACTTCCACTCACCTCTGGCCCTGCTGGTAGGGCCGATACGACGAAAAGGGGAGTGACACCAACTAAGGTACACAGGTGGTTGGGTGCTGCTATTTATTTTTTGGGGTTTTATATGTTTTATGTTGTTAACAGTCGTCGTACCAGAATTTGTCAGAGAATTTTGCAAGGGGATTTAAGAAATTTTCTGATTTCTGAATATAGGATTAGGGTCCTTCCTAATTTCTGACAGAACGGATTGGCCTGCTATCTCCTTGTCAAGAGGTTTTTTTGCCTTTTTAGTGAGTGTTATCCTTATTGTGTTTTAAATATCATTTTTTAAAAGTGATTTTACCACTATGTTAAAGCCTTTTTGGGTGGTGTTTTTTCCAAACTGAAATTTTCAGTGTTGTCCCTCTACAATACTCCCTTTGGGGCCCTTTTGATTGGCCCCTGGTTACGCACCGTTTGTTTCCAGAGGATTGGGACTTCAGACTATTCTGATTGCCTGTGTTACCGCAGTGGCGAAGCGATTGCTGGTTTCAATTTTTTTAAAGGGCCTGAACTGTTTCCCTGACTATCTATGTTACTATCGTAGCGTTGTTTGAAACGGAAGGTAGCCTTGACACTCCACATTTTGTACGCGGATAAGGTATTTTAGTATATCTTAGGCACCAGATCAAGATGAAGAGTCATTGGGTCCAAGTTGAAGGTCCCCCCCCACTGAGCCTGAAAATGCACCCAGGTCTCTCGTTGATCTAGCGTTTTTCATGTTCTAGTTTGTTGTTGTTTCTGACTCAAGAGTGGAAATTTAATGATGGCAGAAAAGTGCAGGAAATTTATTAATATGTTGGTGGATTTTGTTTTTGGGTGGGTCCCAAATTTTTTTCATTGCGCTTATCCTGGGTCCAAGGATTCCCCAAGAACTGTTATTTTCTCTGAGCTGTTATGTTGACGGTTTATTCATCTTTCCCGTCCCGTTTGGCAGCTCCTTATAAAATGGGGACATTTGCAGTATCCTTTTCTACATCTCCCATCTTTGTGTTGTTTGGGTTCTTTTTTGAGTAGATTGGTTTTTTTTTCTTTTGAAACTTGAACTCGTAATGTTTGGAGAGATTTTTAGTTTTTTTTAACATAGAAATTTGTTTCTTGCTTGTTCGCAAAGCAAGCAAACTTTGGTCGTTTCAGTGGGTTTGCATCAGAACATGGGAAATTGTGTGAATATTCATACTGTTTTTTTTTTAGGCTGGTGGATAGCACGGCTAAGAATGGCTTTTAATCAACGTAGGTGGTGAACCTGAAAATATCAAGCTCCTTCGTGTTTCCCCCAGGTGGCAAGTTTGGTGGCTTGGCTCAACGCAAAGTGTTTACAACCTGGACGGTATTCTGCCCAGCCATCTCTCGGCCAGACATCCGGCCCCATGCTGGATCCCTTCACGAGAAATATCATCGCAGCGGCCCGCTCTTCAAGAAGATTAACTTCAAAACCCCAATGAACAAGAGGCCCTTTTCCCCGGACCCAATTCCCAACCATATTCCACCTTTCAAGGGCTCCTTTTGAACCTGCGATCATCCCCACCATCCAACTGGATTCCCTGATTCCGGAACCCTCCCTTCCCGCTTTTCCCCTTCAGAACGTGAAGGAGCAGAGCGCTGAGGAGTCGAGATCTTTGCAAAGGAAGCTTTCTCCCAAGAACGGACAACAAGCAGGTGGACTTTGTTGAACGGGTCTGAAGGCAAGGGAATGCAATATGTTGATGTTTCCTTCACACGTGACCGCTTGGAAGTTTTTCTCCACCTCTCCCCTGAAGATGCGATTTTCCTATGACCGAACCGCTCAACAAACCTGTTGGGCAGTGACGCGAACGGCGGACAAGTGGAATTTTCTCCTGTAGGCGACAGCATTCTGGATTCATATTCCTCCTGCCGTTGGGAAGGAATGTGTCCCGCGGGGGTTTTGAGGAGAGGTCCCAATAGAGACGGTTCCCAGTAAAGAAAACAGCGGACAGTGGGGAAAGAAAAGATGCAGTTCTCAAAACTTTTGTTGTTCCCATTTTTTCTGCATTGCTTGGCCTCAGGGGCGGAGGGAGTCGTGCACATTGCTTTGATACGAAAGTGGAGGGGTTTATTCCCATTTGGCGGTGCCGTTGGGCTGCGTACGTAACGGTGGAATGGAATGTGAAGACCACTTGGATTCTTTGTGCCGCAGGTAGGTGAAAGAGTTAGTGAATTTTTGGAAATACGGTTCCTGCCTTCCACGTCTGTGGCAATAAAATAAAGTAGGCTTTTGCGAAATAAAACAACCAAAAAGAAAATCAGAGAAGAGGAGAGTCAAACCAATGTTGATGGTGCATAAATATTTGACTGATGTAAAGCAAATTGAATTTTTTTTATGTATTTTATGTAATACAAAAATTGATGCTTGTGTGCTATAATTGTTTTCTTTTTGTATAAACATTAATTACCTGGTAATTAAAAAATTTTTAATGTCTTTTTTTGATTTACCAGTCTCAAAACTTAAAAACAAAAATGTCATAAGTTTTGACCGCGCCTGGCATTAGTGTTCTCACGCGACACTGGTGTGGGAGGTCTCGGGTCGAAGTCCCATCAGATGCAAGGTTTATTTACGGTACTGGACCGACTCCTACCAGAGTGAGTGGCTGTGGGCTCAAATGGGAAGACTGAAACACAAAGTCGAGATTCATAGCTCTAATTTCAAGACCCAAAACCAATGCAAGGTGTCTGAGTCTCATGCATGGTTAAACGCTGGGCTATCTATGAAAGGAAGCGTAGAATACAGCCTGTCAGCAGTTCCTGAGACGATATCGGAACTTCATAGCATTAATAAGTCATCCTGCCTCATTTCAAATCAATCATTCAAAAAAAGTCTCAAATTCTGTGCTTTGCAAGCCCTGCCTCATGGTTGCCTCAAGTTTCGGTTTTGATCCAGTCTATGCCTTGTGCGTTCGGTCAAAGTCAGGGGATCAGTGAGTTCTGGAGCTGTAGGTGCGGCGGTCGTGGTGGCACAACCGGAGGATGGGCCCCACTTCACACTGGTCCGCGATAAGAGAATAGGTGTCGTCAGTAGGGGGTTAGTAGGTGTGTCCGGAACAGGCTCCACTGAACTCCACCGGAAAATGGCGCGCAGGGCAGTGTTCTCGGTTGGTTGCCTCATTGTACAGCCTAACATAGATTGCTCCTCTTGGGACTGCTGGGTCTCGGATTCTGCGACTGAACGTGCGGAGGTGTGGCTGCGAATTGGGACTCGGAGATGAACGGTCGTGTAACCAATGCCACGTTGGCCCAGAGTGGGACAGAAAAAAAAAAAAAATAAAAAACAAAATTCAAAGTTCTGTACCTTGGGATGAAACTTCCTGTAGACAAGATTTCCTGTTTTGAATTACCAGAAAAAGGAATTTCCTTTTTTTTTTAGATTTCATACAAGATGTTGTGTGTCTACTGTATTTTTTAAACACTTTAAAATGAGAATTTGTATAACTGTGGAAAAAAGCAAAAACTAAGATACCTCATAAATAAATTTTGCTTCAGCTGTAGGGGGCATACCGGCCCCGGCCCTTTCAGGCCTTTTTCATTTTGTGTATTTTGCACCCTGTGCATGGGATAACCAGCACCAGACGTAGAGCCAATGTTTCTTTTTACTCAGAAAGAATGAAACAGTTCAACATACTTTTTAGATGTCAGATATAGATCAAACCTTTCATCGCCGCGGTCGCCTCTTGGCACCACGATGATTGATACAATGTCACTAAAAGGCATCTAATGACGGTTCGGCTTTCCATGACTTATGTGCTATTATGCGGAAGTAATGACAGGCTCTAGGTTTATGCATGTCACAGAGGAATCATCA
Organism: Phymorhynchus buccinoides; assembly: GCA_017654935.2. Taxonomy (NCBI): domain Eukaryota; kingdom Metazoa; phylum Mollusca; class Gastropoda; order Neogastropoda; family Raphitomidae; genus Phymorhynchus; species Phymorhynchus buccinoides. The sequence continues at coordinate 11,118,076 of CM065702.1, forward strand.
TATTGCCAGGCAAATCTTTCTCTACCCGGGAAAGTTAATGGTAAAATTTGGCTGAGAATGGTAGCGTTGAAAGGGTTAAGCATCGACGGGCTTAGTTATTAGTACTTTATAGTCACAGAGGCTGGGTCTGTGAAATTCGGGTTGCTTACCACATGGAGAGCGTGTGTCGCAGCCAGAGTTGGGCCACCCAATTTTTATATATATTTTTTGCATGCGATTTGGGGGGGGGGGGGGGGGGGGGGGGAGGACAATGGAAACTACAGTCTGACATCTGTAGTGGGGCCCCTTACCGAAAAATGCTTCCAATAAGGGGTACCATTAATAAATCAATGTTAACGACAGGACAGTTACCACTTTCAAATTGCTATCCTGCAATTGTTTGGAAAGGGGGGAGTGATACTGATGTCAAAAAAAATACATGATAGCAATTGGTAATCCTCCCTGTTTGGGGGTTTCTACCTGAAGGTCACGTAACTGACTGTTTGACCGATTGAACTAGGCAAGATCACTCCCATACACCATAAGATTACTCCCTAATATTCCCAACCATTCCACTCTCTACTCTTCCCGCTCTCTCTCTCTCTCTCACTCTCTCTCTCTCTCTCTCTCCCACCCTCTCTTCCCGCTCCCCCCCCCTTCTCTTCTCTACTCTCTCTTCCTCTCTGTGTTATGTCGTCATAGCATATGCAGATTTTCTTGCAATGAAATTGACGATCCTGAATGTTAAAGTCTAATTAAACAATGTCAATCATGGCCCAGATACATTATTATTCTGATTCTGATTTTGCATATTTCTCTGCCGTCTTAGCCACTAAAGCCGTACGATATCTAAACAAAAATTCTTTCTGTTCTTTCATTTCTAGTTGACCTGTAATCTGGTTTCCATGCGCTGTCATGTTTTTGGTTAACTGACTTAGAGACTGAATGATAAATGTGCGGCGCATGAGTAATATCAAAGGTCTATAGGTCATTAATCCTGCATCAAAATCCTGGAGAGGGAGGGGGGGGGGGGGGGGCATCAGTGGGAGAAACATGTTGTATGTCTTTTAATTTGATAGAGGTCGGCGGTCACTTGGCTATTGTTTAGTGGTGGTGGGGAGGGTGGGGGGTATACCTATGATAGGCTGATAGTCACATACCTATGATCTGTTTTTAGCATGTTCTTCAAAATAACGGAACACAGATAAAAAAAATTAGCTCTTTTAGGATGCACTTGGCCAGGCTCAATGTGTAAATTGTAAGTTTTGGAGGTCAGAGATGCAGATACCAATTTTTTTTAATAGTTCCCTAAATGTTACACACAAAAGCGGGACACCATTACTACACTTTCCTACGCGATTATGAGTCAATGTGACCAGCACCACAAAAGACATTCAGAGCCCAAGGATTCAGTTAGAAACTTCAGGACAATTCTCTTTCAAAAATCTAAGAAACCTCGCTTTGTAAAGTTTTCTGTTGTAGAGTTATGGGAATTCAACTTTGTCGGGTGACTGTCGGCCATTTGAGAAAATCACAGTATAAAGTTTAGCCTAGCTGAAGAAAAATGCATTCACCTGCTCAGTTCAAAGCTTTTTTGAGTATTCAGAGGCCATAATAAAGATTATTCCACATTATAAATAGGAAAGATGAAGATGTTTGAGATGCACAAAATTACACCTAACTCAAAATTTGATTTTTTTGATGAGATGTTGCTTTGCAAGCTTATTATGAGGAAAACTAGCCAGTGCTTGTCCCTTTCGTGGTGCTCGGTCAAATATAAGACGCTAGGGGTCCAGTTGGGGGAAAATGTAGTTGCAAAAGATGGTGTGGCTTCAAAATAGCACTACTCATGAAGAAAGTGCGTTATTGCGGAGTTCTACAGGATGGCCACCTGTACTGATTTCTACACTGTGAGGAGGGTGTCGCCGTGCCTCTCCCCGTGCACATTCAACGCTCCCTGCGCTCTCAGCTACGACGCCGGGGGCTCCTGTGAGATGAAGATGACGGAAATCGTCGCGAAGGTCAGATACGGTGTGTGTCACTGGTGTGTGTGTGTTTCCTATAAAGCACATTTGCATCCCTCAAGCACAAAAATCATGAAGGGACCCTTTAATTTCAGCGCTGGGCATCCCGCGGACGCACCACGTTTGTCACAGACCAAGAACGGTCTAACTCCGTCGTAGATCTTAGGACTGCTGACTGAGCAGGTACGCATGTCATCAGCGTTTGTGTGTGTGTGTGTTGTGTGTGGTACATCAAGTTTCTGACCCCCGTTCTTCCAGAACCCAGGTGTAAGCTTTCAACTGTTGGGTGGCGCTCTTTTGCGTCTCAGGAACGACACCTTGAGAAACAAAACTTCCTCTTCCCTCCGTCAGCGTACGACCCTCTCGCTTTCAAATTAACCTCAAAACCCCCCGTCACCCCTGTCATTGAAGCTCCATATCTCGTTCTCTTCTCTCTCTTGCCTTAGGTTTGTGTTCTGTGTATACCCGTTATTGTCATTACGTGTGTGTCGCTTTGTATTGCATTTGTTTGAATGCGCTACGGATGCTAACGTAGTGTGCACTTTGATTTGAATTCATATCAAGACAAAGCCGTATAAATACTGTATGTTGTTGTGTTGTTTGTGGGCATAATGTACCTTAATGAAAGTAGATTTTTTAAAAGTGTATGGGTATCTTAAAATTTGAACAGGACCCTTAAAATTTGACCAGCGAGTCCCAGAGACCCTCACACTTTATCTGTAGGGCAACACTGGCGTGTGTGTGTGCATTTATGCAGTACAAGATGTGGTCGAAATTAAGACTGTTGAGTTGAAAAGGATGATGATGATATGATATTTAGAATTACGTTTTGGTCGGTTTCTTTGAGCACTCCTAAATAGGAATGTGTCGCGCTGTAGGCAACAGGAGACAGTGAAAACTCCAAAACCAGAAACATGTGCCTTACCATTATGGCTATATGCACAGGAATGCCAGAAGGAAAAAGAAGTTGGTTTCTTGTTCTCTGGTTTGTACAAACGAATAAGCAAAACACGAGTTATCCGTGGTAAGAGAGAGCATGATATAAAGATGTGTGTTCTTTAACAACTAGCTCTGTTGTAAGCCAGTTTAATTTTGGAGACAAACAGTATCGCTTTCCCAATCTATATTATGCGTCCACAATGTGTTTGTTTCCGTACTCTCTTCATAAACAATGCATATGACTGTGTATAAGGTGGAACAACGCTTTGTTCAGTCGACCCCATACAGAGCATTACTCACTGTCCCTGGAAAAAGTGGCCCCAGTCAGGGCGGAAGACCTCGGGTTGAAGTTACTACAGCCTGGGCCTTCAATTCATCTATCTTCAAGAAAACCCAGATAGGCACTGTTCCCAAGCTTTACCGCATGCGCGCAGGAACAATTACAATCGGTCTTCCTTCATGGCGATGGTGCCCCCCCCCCAGTGCCCCTACCCCCGCTTTCTTCCTGGAACCTGAATTAAGCAGGAGAGGAGGGCGGGGCCCGCTCTCCGCAGTGTTGAACACGTCTGGGAGACCACGCCCGGAGGTCCGTGGAGGGTACTTGGTCGACCTCACTTCGCACATTGCCCCCAATAACTTTATGTCGCTCCGGTGCGGAACAAAAGGAAGTTCCACAGGAGGTCATCAGTAGGAGAGTTCTTCCGAGTCGTCATCTTCCCAGAATCCAGGAGAATCACCCTGATCGCAGATGGGTGACAGAAAAACCAGTGGTGTTGTACGCTCTCGCTCGGGAAACTCCACCCTTTTTTTAGGACCTGAGTGAAACAACACCGCTGCATCCATGCAGCCTGATGGGTTCCCTTCAACAAACCTGCCCACCTCATCACCCTCATGGGAAGGCAGCACGCCTGTTTATCGAAGACGACGGGGAGGTTTCCAACGCAGAGAGATGCGTTGCCGACTTCAACCAAGCGAAGCCGTGCTGAAATAGCTCCTGAAAAGTTGGGCATGGCCAGAGACAAATGAGCGTGGAGGAGCTTCGCGACCGGGCGGAGTCTGTCAGTGGAATTGAACAGTGGAACCACCACAGCCAAGATCGCAGGCCTCATCAGGTACCTTCCTGTCTTGATGAAGAAATTGGGACAGTACGTGCAAGCCTTGAGCAAGGTTGATGATTTTACCGTCGCTGTGCAGACAACCAGCCAAGTGGGCCCTAGTGTCATGGTTGTGGACGCTGAGGCTGGTCCGCGTTTCATACAGCCCTCTGAAGCCTACTGTGCTGAACGAAGGAGCTGGTGGCTTGCAAGGCCGCGTCCTGGACGAGTCTAGCTCAAACCTGTCCCTCAGAGACAGGAGACCCTGGAAATAATGGGTGGTGGTCCACAAGGCAAAGCCAGGACAGCAAAGGGGCCACCATTCACGCAGCGGTGTCGACCAACTGGTGTGAGTTCAAGCGTGTGGAGTCAGTGGCGACGGTCAAAGGAAAGGGGCGTCACGGAAGGAAAGTCGGCAGATCTATTGGTACTTCAACGCCTTTCTGCAGGACACAATCTCACCATGCAGAGACACATGAGAATGTTATGCATAGCTCAAAGACAAGAAAGTGATCCAGGACAGGGACAGGAGATTCTTGAGAGCTGATCAGGGGCTGTGAGCATGTGGGAGACTTTGACATTATCTAGACACTGGATCATGTCCACAAAAACGACTGAGAATTCTTCATGTCCGGAGTACCGTGTGGTAAGGAATTGGCACTGTGTGTATGTGTGTGTGTTGTCTGTGCGTGTGGTGTCTGTCTGTCTGTCTGTCTGGTCGGTCGTTGTCTGTTGTCAGTCTGTCTGTCTGTCTGTCTGTGTATAGTGGTGTGTGGTGTTGGATATTGTAAACATTATGGGGTTTTTTTTTGGGGGGTGAGATTGTGCGTGTACCTTGTGTTGTGATTATATGTATGTGGTGCAGTTCTTTGTTATATACAACGATGTACTCTTCTCTTTATTTACTTTCTCCATACCGCTCCTTCCTCTTCTTCTTTCTTTCCTTTCATCTATTCTCATACTTCCTTGGCTTAAGGGTATGAAAACAAGAATCTCTTCCTCCCCCCTCTTCCTCTCTCATCCTTCCTTCATTATCCTTCTCTCCTCATCCTCTCCTTCTCTCTTCATCCTCCTCCTTTTCATTCCTACAGGGTTCCAGTGGCTGATAAATCCTGGATGCTTTGAAGAGGGTGAAGGTCAACTTTCGTCCAGACTGAGGATCCCCGTCGATCCGTCTGAAAATCGCCCACTCGCTCCCTCCGGCATGGCGAGTGAAGAAACGCCAGGCAGGAAACTCTGCATGGAAAACGAAACTCGAAGACCTGTGCTGCCGGGCAGAGCAGTGCCGGCATCTGTGGAGGAGTTTGTGCAATGATTCGATTGGCGTCGGATTCGGGGGTAGCATGTGCGCTCCTGCACGCCCAGCTTCTGGAAACTCTGTCGGAGGTGTTTGTGTGCGCGACAAAAGGGAGCACGACGATGGCAGGGATGGATTGGGTTGCTGTTTCATGTGTATTCCCTATCTGCACTGTTACTGTTTACATGTTATTGTGTTGTTTTCGTTCCATGAGACAACCTTTCTGTTTCAATATCTCTATAATGAGTTTGTGTTTTGTCTTATCTATTCTTCTTGTAGTTTAATTTTGGCTCTTTATGTAGAATATTACAAAGTTTTATCAAAATGTTGGAAGTAGTCTATACTTAATAAATTTAATAAGATGAATTCAGAACAAGTTTGTTAGTTAATTTAGATTAGTTATTCCGCTCATTATGATTTGAGAATTCTTTTCATAATGATTTGATTAATCTTTTCATGGTTATAGTGTTGTCTAATTGTTTGACTCCAATTTTTAAAAAAAGGTCTATTGGTCAGAGAGGCCATTGCTCTGGAAGAGAAGAGAGAGAGAGAGAGAGAGAGAGAGAGAGAGAGAGAGAAAAAAACAAAGTGTGTGTGTGTGTGTGTTATGACATGCACGCGCGTGTGAATTGTGTCTGTTGGTGGAACATGGCACCCACACACACAAAGAATGTGTGTGTGTTATGCATGAGTATGTCTGTGTTTATGTGTGATTGTAGCTATGTGTGTGGTGTTTCCAGGATGAGTTTTGATGCGAGTCATTTGCGACCACTCGAACAAATCGACACTAGCATCAACGTCGTTGGAGGGCATCACGAGATGCCGGCATCTTTAAGGGAGATGCGCAAAATGCTGATGATGCTGGTGCTCAGAGTAGGTTGGTGTGTTGTGTGTGCGGTGGTGTGATGTGTGTGTGTGGGTGTGGGTTGTGTGGTGAGAGAGACTCGTCCTTGCTCTCAAGTTAACATTTGTTGTTATCTTTTTATGTAATGTTTCTGTCTCCGCATCCACACAAAAAACCGTTGTCAAAAGTTCAGAATCACCATTTAGAGAGAGAATGGGAAAAACTTTATTAAGTGCCAATAAAGTGTATTTTATAGATACATAACATCCTTTCATTTGCATAACAACCAAATATCAGCATACAATAAATGGTTTTTAAACATCGCAGAAAATTTAGAATACTCGCAATCACCGTAAGTTTGTAGGTGCCATAACGATCATAGGTTATAACAAGAGGAGTGTTTAAAGTCAATGCATAAAATAGACTTATTTAGTATAGAATCAATCAGCTTAACAATTGTAATTACAACAGCATATAATACTGTGATTTTACAGGAAAAATGTTGGTTTTTTTAACAGGGTGGGGGGACTACATATGCAGCATCCAAGACAATTGAAGTCCTGTACTTGGAAGCATTACTTTAACCCTCCGGGCACAACGTAAAAGTAATAAAAGTAAGCTAAAATACAGGCGTAAACTTGAAGACTGCAGCAACCGGAACTTCATATTTCAATTTTCATATTCATACAAAACATTTGACTGGGAAACCTATACAGTATAATACCCGTTTAAAAAAGAAGAAAGCGAATTTTGCAATGAAAGTTAAAGAAAACAAGGGCTTCGCCGATCGGCCGGACAGCGTGGGGGTTTTTTTTTTTTTTTTTTTTTTGCGTCAACAGCAATGCTATGCCTTGCGACACCCGTAGATTAGAGTGTTCATCCTGTCACAAAATTGGAGGGATTCTGTCTTTAGTTCACCAGAGATACAGGCTGAAGAAGAAACATATAGTGTCAAAGAAGGAAATTTCGGTTTCAAGGGTCACACTTCAGGGCAAGGGCAGCATGGTGATTAATTATGCTCGGATGTTTTATCTCTAGGGTATACAGTTACCACCGACAATCTGAAGCGTTTTTGTCAGTACAAAATGTGGAAATAGCTTAAACCCATATGTGTAGAACCCTACCACTCAAGGCCTACAGCTCGCACGATATGCCACCACAGAACGGGACTAAGCAAAGTACCTGCATGCCAAATGTGAAGGAATCAACACTAACGTGTGCGGGAGTTATGACCTAAAAGGTTTCATTTCCTAAGTGTACGCCAAGGTCAAGGTCACGACGGCAAAATGGTTTGCGCGGATGCCCTCTCTCATGGAGACCACACAAGCACACAAAAATTGACAGTGATTCGGTCAACCCGTTTGAAAGATATCCTTGGACAGACAGAAGGAGAAAAAAGACCCTCTATTTTCAGGCTCCAGCGATCTTTTGACCTTGACCTTGACTTGACGTATAGCCATCCGGAACGGGCATAAGCCAACCATCCTTCATACCAAGGTTTCAACAACCTATGCGATCGGGCCGAGATATGGCCTAAAAATAGGATTTTCGGTTTCAAGATCTACGTCCAAGGTCAAGTTCACGACGGCAAAATGGTTTGCGCGGATGCCTTCTCTCATGTGACACACCACACACGAAATGTGACGTGATTCGGTCATACTACGGTCGAAAAGATATCCTTGGGACAGACAGAAGGAGACAAAAAAATGACCCTCCGATTTTCGTGAGCGATCTTTTTACCTTGACTTTGACCTGATGTATGCCATCATGAGAATGGGCATAAGAAAACCACTTCATTCAAGTTTCAACATCTATGTAGATCGGTGCCCGAGAATATGGCTAAAAATAGGATTTCGGTTTTTCAAGCGTACGTCAAGGTAAGTCACGACGGCAAAATGGTTTGCGCGATCTTCTCCTATTAAGGTGCACACCCTTACACAAAATGTGACGCGATCCGGTCAAGCGGTTAGGGATCTATCCTTGGGAAGGCAGAAAGAAAAAAAACACACAAAAAAACAAAAAACAAAAAACAGACAAAACAGCCCATCGCAAAGTCCGATCATCTTCGGGACGGACAACAACTGCTTGAATATGATGACAGTAAAGACTTTCACTGTACACGCAACTGTTGGTTGAAGCTAACCCCACCAATCCGGCAATGATAATGCTCGGATCAGACATTACAAAACTAATGCAGTCGAACGTTTTCCTCAATTCAAACCCTTTCCTTCCTCTTGCAACGATACAAGTCTAATACCAGTCTAGGCTGCATCAGAGTAGCTATCGGGAAATACATAATCATCGTCATCCTCCAAATCGCTACTCTCACACTATTTCACACAAAACAAACGCAAAAACCGGCGAAAACATGGTAGACTCACAGACGCAGGAAGTTGTACGAGTGCTACAAAGCTTTCTGATTGATTAGCTGTGTTCGCTTATTCGATTGGCCAAGTTCAGCGCGAAATATGAATGGAGCCGAACTGCAGCCCCGACGTGGCCATCGTGATAGGTCCGGGGAGCCCCGATCGGGGTGCATCGGCCCAGAGGGTTGAGAGTGTGGGTGACCTTCCACAGTTGCAGCAAGAACGCTTGTTCACCATTTTGTATTAGCTTTTTAATGTAACGTTTTACTAAGAAATTTAGTGTAAAGGTAAATGAGTAACATCTTTGCCAAATGACATGAAGATAACACTTCAAATTTTAACAATCTTTATTTGTGTAAGCTTGACCATATAAAGGCTATATTGTTCTGTCTTAACTAACTTTTGATTGAAGCAGGTTCACAAGCAAAAAGTGATCCGGGTCAAGAGAAATGTGGAGATGATATTGACTGTATGGATCCCTGTTTAGAAATATGTGGAGGTACATCTTCTGATTCTTTTGGCCAATTTTTGGAGCATGATGAAATCTGAAACTTTTTTAGACTGATTAATTCAACATAGACCTGTTTAGACGTTGGTTGGTATGACGTTTCTATGCATGAAAATTAGTCCAAGAATTGTTTTGACGGGGTTCAAAGTGAAATAACTAAGTTTTGGGTTCCTTTTAGGAAAATATTGTAAATTTTGGGAATAAACTAGAGAGCAGTGAGAAATCTGTTTTCTAAATTCTGTGAACTTGATTTTTAAGTGGGGAAATTTTTTTGGAAAGATTGAATGACTTAATGTGCTTCAGGTGGGTTTGTGAAAGTTTAGCCATCACCCGAGGAGCGATTTGCTGAGTGAAGGGTGGGCGGAGGTGTACAGTCCGCTGCGGTTCACACGACGCTGTTTTACGCCAGAACATGGCGGGCATTCGATCTGGGGTGAGGGCAGCAAGAAGGCGACGCCTTGAGACGGGAAAAGTAAGTGTCAGGCTTCAGAATGAGGCTTTATACTGCTTTTCGTGTTTTGCCCAAGGGCTGATATTTTCTGTAGGTGCACTTTCAAGTGGCCCTCTGTTCATTGAGAGAGACAAGACGAGACAGACAGACAGAGAGAGACACAAACAGAGAGACAGAGAGAGAGGAGAAGGGAGGAGCGAGAGAGAGAGAGATACAGAGAGAAAGAGAGAAAGGGAGGGAAGAGAGGAGAGACAGAGAGATTTGAGACATCAGGAGAGAGAGAGACACAGAGAGAGAGAGAGGGGGGGGGGAGAGACGAGAGAGAGACAAAGAGATCGGAGAGACAGAGAGAGAGAAGGAGAGAGGGAGAGAGGAGAAGGAGGGGGCGGAGAGAGAGAGAGAGACGAGGACGACGAGAGAGAGAGAGAGAGAGAGCAGGAGGATGAGTGAGAGCGACAGAGAGCGAGAAGAGAGGACAGAGAGAAGGAGGGAGAGACGGAGAGTAGAAGAGAGAGAGACAGACAGAGGGAGCAGAGAGACAGAGAGAGTGAGAGAGAGAGCGAGATGGAGAGAGACAAGAAGAGAGAGAGACAGAGAGAAGGAGGGAGAGAGAGATATAGAGAGAGAGAAAGACAGAGGGAGAGAGGAGAGAGAGAAAGGAGATGAAGAGGAGAGAGAGAGAGAGAGACATGAGTAGAGAGAGAGGAGTTAAAGGGGACCTAGCAACGATAGGCTCTACAATGAGAGGCTAGGCCGTGCGGGCTTTAAGGGCCAAGTGCAAGCGTGACACTTGTGATAAAATACAGGGAAGATAATTATCCTTCAGTATAAAGCATCATTGTCAGAGGATTGCCAAATTTCAGAGGATTAAGAATTTTCTGGCAGAGGATGCGTTCTCTCTGGTCGAGTTTTGGTTTTTTATTCAGTGTATTTTTCTGTTAAAATAAAATTTAAAAAGTAATTCTCACTATATTAAATCTTTCGGTGGGTTCTGGGAACACATTTCAGTGTTGTCCCCTCTTCAAGGCTAGGGCCTTGATGGGCTGATGCCATGATGGACCTTGTACACAGTTTTCAGAGGATTGGATTAAAACCATCTGATGCCTGTTGGTTTAGAACGGTTTTTTATTCAACAATGTCAATTATAAAACCAAATAACGAGGGAACTGGGTACAACACAGCATTATATATCTCGCGCAAAGTGTGGGCCTAATCGTAGCGTTATATTTACGCCGATGCCTTGAAGATGGGAAAGGAGATGTTAGAAGCATGGAAGACTTTATGGTGTTGTATGTGTGTGTTTTTGTGTTAAGTCTCTGAGCAACAATGTTCTTATAACGTTATATTCCTATGATGTGGTGTTTATAAGCATCAGCCATTCAACTCGTTGTGAAGGTTAGTTATTAGTGGTGCACAACGGTTAGGTATATGAGGACGGACAATGTGTTGTTGTTATAAGTCGTGACTTTAAGACCATATTTTTGTGTGTTGTGTGTGTGTTGGGGGGGGGGGAATGCAGTCCTCCTCAAGAATTATGGTTTGTTCGATTTGGTGGCTGAATTTCTCGACCTAGGACAAATTAAGAAATATGATTTGAATGATTGGTCTGTCATGAGCAAATGATGGAAGTATATATCAAGCATGCTCCCTCGAAAACATTTAGCAGTATAACATTGGGGCAAAATGGTACAGTGAGTAGTGAGTATGTGACACAGTGTTGACGTGATGCCAGTAATGAGCCAGGGATGTTTGCATTAAATTCTTCCAAGGACGGTGGTCGGCTTCAACGCGTGTACACCTGACGACCGCCCTTTTCCTGACCAATGTGTGCGGATAAACACCAAAAAAATAAGCAGAGGTAATGGGGTTGGTTGTTGGGTACGTCTGGCTATAAAGACCCAGGGTCATTCCAACAGCCGAGAAGTACGTGAACATAAGGTACAAATGATCAGCTGAGGGATGAGAACATAGGTGTGACCGTGTTGATACCCAGCCATGTGGCAGCAGCCACACTCCTATCTTTAGGGGGAGGTAGACTGATGATGTTATGCCTGGGAGCTTGTCACGGCGCTTATAGACAATCCCGCACAACAATTCAGAGCATAACAATTTTGATGTAGCCTTGGCGTTATAGTCTATATGTCAACCTGCGTTTCTGACACAGCCTATGCAAGATACCGCAGAGGGTAAATTTGTGTCTGCTGGGGCATGGGGATGCTCATGCCTCTAACAGGGAGATCGGAAGCCCAACCCCTCCAGAGGCCTCCCCGTGGGGGGCACGGGGGCTTTATTAAAAATAGTTTCCCCCCTTTCTAGAAGTCTGTGCTGTAAAACTTTCTAATCTTCCACTCTCATTCTTGCCTTTCCCCTTTGCTTACCTATTATTTACTTGTCTTTTGAATGGTTGCATTTAAAAAAAAAATTCCACATTCATTTTCTCCTTTGAGCTCCTCGAAATTGGAGGTGTGTCGGTGTTCACCGTGGGGGTGAGACATGTGAAATTGAAATCCAGACACCTACGTATCTTTCCACTATGGCCATACTTATGGCCTGGGAACGCCTAAGCAGACAGAAGAACAGTCTGCTTTCTGCTGCAAGAAGGTAATTTCATCTTTGTGTGTTTGTCTTGTTTCACAACTCGGTCAAAAGGTAGAACAGACTCGAGGTGAAATTTGTGTGGGAAGGATATTGGCCCGCACACATTCTTTCTGAATTTTTGAACACAAAAGCAAAGAGAGGTCAGGTTATAGGGCGCCTAGCCAAGACTCGAACTGAACCCTCATTTGTGCGCCCAGGGCGTCATAAGACCAGAAGTCTGCTCCAACTCGCCTAAGAAGAAGGACACAGCAGGCAACATCCACATCAAGTGCGGATAATACAGGAAGAAGCTCTTTTTCGTGCACATCAAAAAGACTGGAACTTGTTTTGAGGTGTCTGCCTCTTCATCCGGGTCCTTCTAGTCCTACATCAGGATCTCCCGTCCCCCCCCCCCCCTCCTAGTTTAGGTGTCCTGTCGACTCAGCATCACTTCGGGGGCCTGACTCAGCGAGACCGCCTGGCTAGGTCATATTCTGTAGAGGAGGTTTGTTCTATTTGTTCTTTTTATGCCCGACTTCGGCCCTCGATCCGCATATAGTCTCAGATGATTGTGGATACTCAACGGTAGAAGAACGAGTAGAAGCAAAGAATTCTAAAAGGGTAAGATGATTACTTAAGGCTCGGCGAACCGGGCTGATAGAGTTATTTTAGGGGGCGAGTACACTTTTCACAGTGGAGGCTATCCAAAAACTCAGACTGGAACTGCGAACGGAGAATTCAACTGGCGCCTATCGACGTGCAAAATGTACTGTTTCAACGGACAAACAGTGTTTCGTCCTCATACATAAGGAAAAGAGACCGGCTGTTATCTTCCCCTATACAGTCTTTGGTAGAAGTCTATCTGGAAACAATCTGTAAGCTCGGGACACATTACTGGCCCGGATTTTTGGAACTTGGACCCCTCCACTTTGTGTATCAGGGGTCATATGACTCGGAAGTTGAAAACAATATGGAAGTGCTGATAGGAGCAATGTCATTGAATGCGAGAATTTCATCCTCATTTGAATGTGAGCTTAGGTGGACAGACAGTGGCGATCGAGACTCCGTGGTGGAGGTTTGTACTGTCAAAATGTGCCTTATGCACTCCTTGGAGTGCTAGATTGCTGATAAAAAATATATACAGTCTTGGGGTCTATGACCTTCCTTCACTTGAGCTGTATAGGCATTCTTCCCTTGCTTTATAAACAGGCTGACATAATGAAAATTACAACACACAGAACCAGCTTTAAGGACATGCGTATGTAGAGGCCCAA
>CM065702.1:11131928-11189891 GCA_017654935.2 Phymorhynchus buccinoides
TATACCTCCCATTTATTTGATCCAACTTTTATATATTGATCAAATACAATGAATCAAATTCAAAACTTTGAATTTAGAAGCTGTAAATATGCATAGCTGCCATTCGAGAAGAAAACCTGACATCAATGTATAGTAGAACATAATTAAGATAAAGCGTAACAATTTGAATAAAATTGCTGGGTACTGGGCATATTTATCTCAATCTTTTAATATAGATATTTTTTTTTTTTTTTGGTTTATATGTTGTTGGTTGTTTTAGAAAACATTCTTCTTATTTGCCCTCTCTCATCCCTCGTTGCTAAAAGCCATGCGTGCCCCCACACATCCATCCACCAAACATGCAATTTTTTTTTTTTTTTTTCAATATAAGCCATGTGTAGTATAGTTATTGGTAAGATTAATTTATATATTGTATAATAAACTGTATGAGTCAAGTTCAAACATAAATTTCCTGTACAATCTAAAGTTTCGTTGTGCTTTTGAGGAAAGTGTGCATGATTGTGGGTGAGTTTGTAATAGTGTGGAAATGAGAAGTTTTGGTAAATTGGTGATGTACGATAACTTAGTGACTTACCAAGGTTTTTTTTTTTTTTTTTGTTTTTTTGTTTTCCATTGCAAGCAAACCTTGAAAAGGTAACATACATTACTACAGTCTTCATAGGGAAAAACACATACTTCACAAAAAACATACCATAGACACAACATAAAACTCTCTCTCTCTCTCCACCCCCCCCCCTCTCAATTCACATAAAAAACTTTCTCTTCTAAAGCACTACATACCAAAAAAAAACCCACATGTCTCTACGTAGTTTTATGCATTCCCCAATTCCTCACAATAACATAACATTAAACAAATGAAGAAGAAAAAAAACATCAAAAAACAATTTAGCCAAATGTTAAATGACAAGGTGTCAGTCACAGTGCAACATTTGTTTTTTTAGTGCTGACAACAAAGACAAAAAATTTAAAATTCCATTCGGTAAACAGGCCACAAATTAAATTCATTTAAGACCCACAAATAAAAAGAAGGCATGTTATATCAATATAAACCTACAATTGCAATCAAAATTATCATTATTATGTTATACTTTACTTTTTTTCCACCGGCAGCTATCGATCAGAGGTTTTGTAGGCATTCCAATTCTATGTAAATTTTTCCATAGTCCCTCCCATCGAATGACAAGACAAATTCACCCTAAGGAGTAGCGACTTTTTCAGACAATTTTAAAAGCGGTCAGGACATGGGATTGTTTTATTAGCTACATTTATATATATAAAATCTTAGCACAGAATGATCAGATCCAGACTTTACTGTTTTTTGGTGTGATTTTCCATCCTAGCAAAAACTAAGAGTTTCTGAGAGATTAAAATTGTGGAGCGTCCACAAATGTCATGAATCCAAGAAATGAAGTTTGTCCAAAAAAACTGAGCATGGTTACAAGTCCAGAAAAGATGGACTAAAGTAATCTTCTCTGCCACAAAAAAAGTACATGTTTGAGAATTTGAAATTTACATAAAACAGATATCTCGGTCAGTGGGCAGGAGTCTATGTAAACAATCTCAACGGAACCACCGCAGTTTGGCACTCAGTGTAGTTTTGAAATGTTTTATGAATATTTTTCCCATTTTAAGACTGCATGTGTGATATAGCTGTTGCCATTTTGCTTACACGGGTGGCTTGTGGTATCACAGTCTGGTGCATATTCTGGTATATGGTTCTAGTAGGTGTAATGTAATGTAAATCCAAACCTTAGGATATTCATAGCTAAATTATTACATAATTCTAGCTGCAAGGATTCCCTATACTTAGTCACAGCTCTCACTATGCCATTGTATACAAGAAAGTTAGTTGTAACCATGGATATTGTCTTTTAAAGCTATTAAAAGTTAGGAAATTTTCCTTCAGTGTCCAAAAAGATCTTAATGCTAGTGTTTGATGTATGTTATGACCATTCTTTAATAGTATATGTTTTTTATCCCTGATTAATAGTATTTCTTGAAGGAATATTCTTTACAGCAATAAATGTATGTGGTTTTGTAGGATTACATTTTCACTATATAGTTTTATAGTGTTTTTAAATACTATCTAACCCAAAACAAATTATCACAAAGCTCTCATGACATTCTGTACCTAGTTCGCTACCAAGCGTGTGATTTGATCAATTTTCAGGACAAAGGCATGTACAAAAATTTTACAATATAAGTTTTCTTCAGAACGCAAAAATTCTTGTTAACCATGACATTTTATAGCTGATAGAAAATAAAACATTAATCTTTTTCAAACCTCCATCTCATAAGACGAGCACACAATCTTTTATTTATTTTGCTATTTTTTCCCATTCCACAAAAATCCGTAAGAAGAATATTGAGCTCCTCGTATGAATTGCATGGAAGGGTCTGGTTTAAATTAGTAAATAAATGAACAAGTTTAGATAGGGCCAAGTTTAATCACCGTTATTTTAACTAGGGATGTTAGTTGTCTCCTAGACAAGAAGCAGTAACTTTCTATTTCATGTTAATTTATTATAATAATTTAATGAAACCATTTCTTAATACTTTTGTTGAGAACAAACTTTCCCAGAACCTTAAATACAGGTGGGTCCAGTCAATTGTCTGTCGGCAGTATCGAAGTCTGGAGTTTTTCCTGCGGCCAGTCCCTACTATTGTGTTTTATCAATGTTTAAGTTAAGTCATGAATACTAGAAAATATTCCAAACCAGTACATACATGCTCGAAATGACTTTTTAGACCATCTAAATAAAACTGTTGTGTCGTCTGCAAACTGAGACAAAAGTATTGTTCTATATTATTTAAAAGCTTTATGCCACAATGTCTTATTTTCTCCCTTAATTAATAAGACAATATCTGCAACAATTAAGTAAAGCTACTGGTGAGCATGGATACCCTTGCCTCACACTCTGTTTATACTGAACCAATTCTGTGTAGTTACCATTTACCGTTTACACATGATTTAATATTTTTTATAGAATGTTTCAATACCATTGCTATATTGTCCAAACCCAAAAAATTTCTAGTGACTTTGAACAAAGACCAAGAAATACTACGAACGCTTTTTGAAAATCAACCATAAGAAGCAATCCAGGTATTTTATGTGTTTATGTGTATTGCAATGTATCAATAATAAGGATGTTTCCCCTATGTACGACCTGGCAAAAAACCCTTTGACGTCATGTATAAATAAGGCAATCTAATTTTAGTCTCTGTGCGATGCATGCTGCATCCAATTTATATGATGTATTAAGAAGTGTTATTGGGTCTCAGTTTTTTAAAATATTTTTTCTCTCTCCTTCTTTAGGAATACAGGTAATAATACCTTGTCTTGAGTTATTGACATTTCCCTTTGCAAAGCTTTTCATTTAAACAAAGCACTAAGGAAAAACCCAAAATCACCCAAAAAAAACTTTAAAAACTCTGTAGTAAATCCATCAGAACCAGGAATTTTATGATTTTGCATTTGTGTTAGTGAATCAAAGGGCTTCAGTCGATGTGATAGGGCCTTCTATGGAAGAACGGGCCTTCATGGAAAGCACTAGCTTCCTCTGATTAATTTTGGTCCCTCCACTATTGTTTGACAATGTCTACATTTTCTAACATAGATTCTCTTGATTCATACAAGTTTCAATAGATATGTTGTACCTCTTTTGTATTTTTTGTTTGCTCTGTCAAAAATGCACCTTGACCATTTCTAAACAATACAAAGACTTTTCTACAAAAATTTCTTTTTTCCAAACTACAAAAATATTTGAGTTTTTTTCCCCTTCTTGACATCCATTTAGCCCTTGAATTATAATCCATACCATAACTTTTTTCCTTCTTAAATCTTCAAGTAGTTGTCTCTTCTCTTCTAGTGTTTGAATATTACTATCATTTAAATCTTTTTCTAAATGTGATATTTCTTGAATTAAGTTTTCTTCTCTTTGTTTCTCTACTTTCTTTTTATGTACAGAATAAGAAATGGTACTACTTCTGATTTCCATGAGTAGCATTTCAAAGAAAAGCTGATCACTTATATCTAGTTGCAGCAATTCATCCGAGACGTTGTTTATATTATCTTTTTCATAAATTATTACGCAATATTTTTTCTTAGTTTCTATGATTGTTTTTTTAACAAGGTCAACAAAGTGTTTGCCTTTCAATAAATCATTATTGAATTTCCAGTACGTTTTGGGACGTTTAACAATTTTAGTGTGAAACTGTAATGAAATGATACTATGATCAGATCGGTAACCTGACTTAATGGAAGCATTTTTAACATCATGCATCAAATCATTTGTGATAAAAAAAAAGTAGTCTAACCGACCCTGTTGAGTAGTATTAAATCTTCGCCATGTGTATTGTCTCTTGTCAGGGTTAAGTTCACGCCACACATCTACAAAACTATAATTTTCCATGATTTCATGTAAAACATTCCTTGCACAGGGGCGGTTAGTCTATCTATACCTAAAGGTATCAACATGTACATTCAATGCAACATTCCAGTCTCCTCCCATTACCATGTATTCATTGACGTATATTATCCATTTCAAACATAATGTCTTTGAAAAAACCTGTGGACAGTCTCTATCACTTGGTCCATACATATTGGCCATAGTAATGCGTTTACCCAGTAATTCTATGTCAATAATAATATAACATCCATTACACATCACGAACAATTTTGTGTACTTTATATTCAAAATCGTTACTAAACAAAATCGCCACACCCTTGCTATTAGTATCAACCCCATTTAAAAAGCATTCATATCCCCATACAGACCTAATAAAGTTTTGAGATTCACTCTTTCCTGCAAAAAAATAATTTGAGCTTTTTGTTTTCTTAAGTAGTCAAATACATCTTTTCTTTTGTGGTAGTCTTTAAGACCATTTACATTGAAACTGAATATCTTAAGCGTCTCCATTTTCACAATCAAGTTATTCTCAAAAACACTGAAAAATTCAAAACCACTAAAGACCAACACATACCTCATGTTCAACAATTTGCAGTAAGAGAGCAATACCACTGGAAACCTCAACTGCCAATTTAACCATTTATGGTTGGTTGCAGAAATAATATAATTATAAATCCATTTCTCATGTTTTAGCATTGGAACAAGGGTAAAAAAGAGAGTATCCCCAAAATAATTGTATGGTGCATTTGTCACAATGTTTAACATCAACATGTTCATAGTAAATGTAAGATGACAGCTTGGCCTCAAGCTTGGCCTCAAGGAACACATAATCAGACATAGGCCCACTGTGTAAAGTAGACTAGAACACCCCATTACAAAACTGAAGAAATGCATTGACAAAAAATCAGTCCTTTGCAAGTTCAGGAGAATACACTGGCATAGTAGACATGGCTTATAAAAAACTTTAAACAAAGCATCCCACGACAACAACACAACACAACACACACACAACACACAAATCACACTTACACACAAAACTGGTTACAGTCCAAAACATCCTATGGCTATGGGTCTGCCGCTTCCCCACCACCAAAATAATCCAAAAATTGAGAATAATAACGAGTTCTGTTTCTTTTTGGAACAAGAAACTTCAAGAATAAGAAATTCGAAGAGAGACCGCCTCCAATAAAAGTGGTTTCAATAAAAAATAATTTTTATGGTACATATTTCAATTAAGAATATTTAGTAGACTACATGTGAACATTTTACATTCGGACCCCACTGAAAAGGCAAAACAATACACAACAATATTTAGTAGCTAACTGGACCAGTGGACTAAAAATAGATCCTAAACAATTCCTTCCTCCCGAGTAAGGAGAGCGAAAGTAAACAAAACAGTCTCTGCCCCGACCAGACATCTAGTCCCATAAAGAATTATAATAGTTTGTGTATTATTATTTTTAACAACAACAAAAAACAGGAAACGAAACCACCATGTTATATTATTAAGAAAACAACAACACTAAGGAACTAGGCCTGCGACACGAAGTAGGTCACAGTTTTCAGCAGACGAGTTACTAGCAGACGACAAAACTTGTAGCTAGGCCTAGCGTCGGTGATTGTTCAGTTGATTTTTATATATTTTATCAATATCCATAATATCAAATCAAAACTTGAATTTATTTATTTATTAAATTATTTTTTTTATCTAAGAGAGAGCCCAAACTCTTCGCTTGTATGTTGATATTTGTTTTGCGAATAGCGTGTCTTAAATGTCAAACTTCAAATGACTGTAGAAGCATCCTCCAAAGTCGGAGTGTGGCTACCCATGTGGTGGGGTAATCAGAAACGGTCACACGTGTAATGTTCTCATCCCTAGCTGGTAATGCATTTGTGCCATAGTGCTTTCAATTGCTTCGGCTGTTGGGATGGTTCCTGGAGTCTTTTAGCCAGGGTATTACAACAACAAACAACTGTACAATCAAACTTAGCCCAGATATTTAGATTCCTTCCCCTCCCCATGTATTTATTAGGAATCCTAGCTCGATCCTGCAATATTGCAAACATTCTATGTTGCCTAGTTTTCATGTGAACCACGACACATAAACAATCAAAATCATAGCTAAACCAATAAAATAAAAAATAAAACGAAAAGCAAAAACATACAAACAAACAAACAATTGCCAAAAATAAAGTTAACTTTGAGAATTTTCAAAGCAAGCAGTACATGAAATTTCTAATGAAGGGATGAATAGGGGGCGGGGACAGCATATTCAAGGCAATTTTTTTAATAGATGGTTTTTTTACATTCCTTATAGTCCCGCCAACAGCAATGGTTTTCTCAGGACTGTAACCACAGTAAACATCAAACACGTCGACGACATCCTACATGCATTTACTTTACAAACAAGCGACCTGAAAACATGACAAAAATATCAAACAATTTATAACATGACACCTTCATCATTGTACGTGATAGTACATAATTCCAGACAGTGCTGGAAACATAAGCCATTCCGATCCAGAGGTCCAGAGGGGAAACAAACGTAAAAAAAGGATAACAACACATATGGGAGGGCCATATCCGCGCAAGCCAGCTTAAGCCGGTTGCCAGCCTACATACGACGAGGAGTATGGTTAGGCCTTCTAAGGAGGATGCGCTGGGCTCCCTCCATAAGCCCCCACCCACCAGATAGGTGGGGAATCCCGCGGGGGCCGTGATAGATATGGGGAAGAGTTTATAATAGTATCCAGTAAGCCAAAGCCCTTTGCAAGGAAAGTGCCATTCTCTTCTACCATAAGTCACTATTTTGTTCATTCGAAGCATTTTATATATGGCAACTTTATGACCCAACAGATTGTTTTTTAAGATGAAAAATAATCACAAAGGAAATTTCAAAGTAAAAAAGAAACATTAACACAGGGAAATCTTAAGACTCATTGACTCTACAAATCTTTGGAAAGATACCTATGAAATTCTGCACATGTAAACTGAAGAGGCCTGTAGCAGATCATATTATCTTACCAAGGTAACAGAGATATAAAACATTTTTATTAGCATTTTGTTTTGTTTTTTACATATATTTATTAAATAATTTTGTTGGTAAATTTCTTGAGGCTCCTCCTCATGCTTCCAAAGCAAAGTTTGATATCACATCTGATGCAAAGACATTGGCATATAGCATACACATGTACATCACATAATGAAATCAACATGACATCAAAGCAACGTACATTCATAACCGAAGAGAGCAGTTTTCTCATGTAAAGGCTATATTGGTCTTCTTAATATATATTAGGTATTGTCGAAATACACGTCAAGAGCATCAATATATTGTCCAGATGCGATAACTAGATATAGTACAATGCGGAATTCTCGAGTTTTGCTGCAATTTCTTTTACATAATTATGTTAATTAATCCACTGTTGTTTCTTGAACCGCGTCGGACTGTTTTTAATTTGACCAAAAAAAAAAAAAAAAAAAACAGAAGAAAAAGGCCACACACTTTCATCCACAAAATAATCCAAGTTCAAATTTGTACAGAAATAAGGATAAATAAACTTCAAAACTCCAAATATGTTTTGGAAAGCGTTTACTTCTCATTTTTGCAATGTGTGATTCCAGTTTTCTTTGAAACAATATAAACCCAATGTTAAAGACACTCTGGGTTGTGTGTGTGTGTTGTGTGTTTTTTTCTGTTGTGTGTGTGTGTGGTGTGTGTGTGTGTGCACAGGCATGCGTGCATGTTTCATTCAAACAATCTATTACCACTCAGTCGTGATAGTGGTGGTGTGTGTGTGTGTGTGTGTGTGCCGTGAGCGCGCACACGCGCATAATGTGTGTGTAAAATTCATAAGCATTTGAAAACAACAGAGCTAACTTGGACAAAAAACACATTCACAAGAAAGTAGTAAGATGCATTTAAAACATGAGCAAACATCACATACAATAAGCTGCTTTAATGAACATCCGAAAAAGCAAAAATAATTTCCACACACTTTAACATGATATATGTTAATGCATTTTAACATGATTCGACTGTTTACTTTTTGGTATAGCAACCAAGCATTTTTACAGATTCAACAAGAGTATCGCAAAAAAAAAGCATCTTATTTTCAGATTTAAAGGACGGCAAAATCAAATTATTTAGGCACATAAAATTAAAGTGAAAATAGTACCACTAAAGTGATTTGTAAATTGCATCATACGATTTGATTTGATTGGGGATTTAATTTAAAGTCGGTTCACAACAATGGTGATATTAAACTATTAAAAAAAGCATAACAACAAATCAAAAAATTAAAATGAGGGGGAATTTTGTGTGTGTGTGTGTGTGCTTTCTCGCTGTGCAGCGCGCACGCACCTATGTGTGTGAGTGTGCTTATCAGCAACAATTATATAAAACCGTAAGCTAATGAATCATTTATAACAAATGAACAAGTCTCAGAGCTGGAATATCCTGCAACCTTTGCGATGTCAATCATGTCAGGGCTGTAAATGATTTCTTTTAGAGGCCCTAAGGTTGCTATATTTATCTTAAAAAAAGGTCGTATAGGGAAGTTAAAACAGGACATTCAAAAATAATACGATGAATAGATAGTGGGTGACCACAAGCGCACTCTACATCCTTGGAAAATTTGGTCTTCCATGAATTGAGACGAATTTTGTGGATTAAACTGGATTTTAAAAACAAAAGATCTACGTTTTAATGCAATCATACGATACATTTTCTCTGGATACCAAATATTTTTAAAATATGGAGCATATTGAAGATACTTAAAACAACAACACATATATATTTAGCAAGATACAAAGTATTTCAAAAGCAATAGTATTTTTCTGATAGTAAAAAAACCAAACACGTTCTTTATTGTACAAAATGATTTTGTAACAATCTAGAAAAATATTTCTAAAGGAATGTTGGCTTCCCTCAGATAATTCACAACACATATAAACATGATGCGTGGCATTTCTCACGACACAAAAATAACATAACACTACACTAGTATTTACTATTGTTCTGTACACAAGAAATAATCAGAAATGTATCTGTAGTAATCAGATATATAACAAAAGTGAGATTCTTTTAATAATAATGAATTATAATATTTTGAACCAAATGTTAAAAAACAAAAACACAAGCAAACAAACAAGGCAAGGCAAATGTTTTATATTATACCCACTTGGGGCACAGAAATATAAAACAAAGTACACACATAGTTAAACACTCACACATATCTACAGAGTGATGTCTATACTAATTACTATCAGAAACGACAAACAAGATCAACAATTAGATATGTAACTTCATGAACAAATATACTTGTACCATAATAAAAAGAACATGATGTCATATTTTATACATATAAATCATCGTAAAGAACTGTTTAGCCTATAGCTGTAACGAAGTGCTTAAGATTAATCAAAAGTTTTCTTATTTCTCGAGACAAACAAAGCAATTAAATTTATACGCATTTCATCAAAAGTTTTTTATTTCACGAGACAAACAAAGCATTAAATGTAGACACATTTATAGTCGCACAAAAAAGTACCGTGAAAGATATCTACCGTATTTTTGGGACTACAAGGCGATACTTTTCCCCCAAGGGACAGACACCCTGCTCCTTGTAATGTGACTGATAATATAGTGAGAAAATATAGTACAGTATGTTACAGATTATAAAGGCGATACCTTGTCCCCCAGACTGAGACCCCTGTGCCTGTGTATAATAATATGCTAATATATAGTAAGGAACACATAGTACAGTATGTTACCGACTATAAAGCGATTACTTTTTTTCCCCAGGCTGAGACCCCTGCGCCTTGTAATGTGACTAATAAAATAGTAAGAAAACATAGTACAGTATTTTACAGACTATAAAGCGATACTTTTTTCCCCAGGCTGAGACCGCTGTGCCTTATAATATGACTAATAATATAGTAAGAAAATATAACAACAAAATCTGAATTTTTTGTGCAAAATTTGGGAATGTGCCTTATAATCAAAAGCACCTGATAGTCTGAAAAATGACATTTCTCTAGACCATTAGCCCATAAAAACATTGTCAAAGAACAAAAGATATCAAACATATACTAGACAACTGAAACTTGATCAGCATGCTTTTTTGATTAGGCACCAAAATAACATAATATAATGGAGTTTGGAAAAAAAGATAAAGGGATACAAAGAATATCAACACATTTTGATTCTGTATTTTATTAACTTATCATTATAAAAAACAACCTTATGCATGTCAATCTTAATTAATTTGAGAGAGAGAGAACAATGAGCAGTGGTAAACTATCCATAGGGAAAAAATAACTACAGTAAATAATAAAAAAAAGTGTTATAATACCATTACAACCAAACCACCACCAACTTTTGAGAAAAAAATGTTAGAAAAAAGCAAGAATTTATCATCAAAAGCAGCTGAAAATACCACAAAAACATTTCTAATGAAAACAATTATTCAAGAAAACAAAAATAGTTTCAAGAAATTATTCATCAGCATAAATTGTATATTAAATTCACATCAAAAGGCAGCTGCTCTTTTCTGGTAAAAAACACATTGATTTTGATCTTAAAGGAGGAAAAGCCTCAAACCAAATTTTCCCAGCCAATTTTCAACAATTATTGATTTTGTCAAAAAGTTATTTTTCCCATAATCATATTGTAGGAATCGAACAATTCTGTGGCATTTCTAGGACTGAGTCTGGTCGTTTCTAATTTTACAAAATCAAAGAGAATAAGGCTACAGAAATTTGATTTGCAGAACATAATCCCAAGATCAGATTTGTAGTGAAATAAGGATAATACACTTCAGATATGCTTGGAAGTGTTAATCGATACTTTAGCGTGTGATGCAATTTTCTTTAAAACAATTCATACATAGAGACCAATGAAAAGAAAATGTGTGTGGGGCGTTTTTTGTGTGTGTGATTGTGTGTGTTTCGTGTATGTGTGTGTGTGTGTGGTGAGTGTGTGTGCGTGCGGGCGTGCGTGTGTTCTTGTGAATAGTGTTAAATATTTAAAAGCAGCAAACATTTCTTGGACAAAAAATGCACAAAAATACATGATACAATAAAACCATAAACTTCATAAAAAAGCAGCTGCTATATCATCTGAAACAACAGAGTATTTACACATATTTAAAATTTAAAAAAAAACACCTGCATACATTTATATTCTTTAGTTGCATCCAAGCATTTTTCACAGATTTCAAGGGCATTGCAAAATATGCCCAAAATGTGACCCACTCCATCACCACTAACAGTTTTAGGCAGCATACCACCATACCAAATTTGAAGTGATTCTGTGAAAAGGATGACAGAAAGAAAGATACACAGATGGACAGACAACAACTAATAACTTTAGCCTTGTGATGGTAAGATGAGGATTTGCACTTGTAAACAGTTGGGTCGGAGGCCTTGTTGACTCCAGACGGAGAGCTGGACAACATCACAACCTCCGTGAGTTTCTCTACCATGGGATATACTGGAGGCGGTATTTCAGTACAGTGGGAACATCCCTTATAAGACCTTCAAAATTCATCCAACATGAGGTCTTATAAAGACAAAAAAATATCATCAAACATATACAAGACAACTTAAACTTGATCAACAACATTATTATGAAGACATGCTCTCTTGATTATGAACCAAAATAACATCAAAACATCAAGTAAGTACTAGGTAAGAAGACATACTCTCCTATTCCCTCTATAGAAGACCACTTTCACAGCTTATTAACTTTCATAATTTTTGTGTTACATTTCTTTGTCAAAGTGCATAGAAAATAAACATGGCTAATATATTAGTTTTACTTGGGGCAAACGAGCAAAATGATTTTTACATTTTCACTTTAAGTTCTGAAGGACGTTGAGAGAGAATGCATGAATTGAAATGAATGAATTATTATTTATAGAGGGTAATAGAGTAAGCAATAACATGCTTTTTTAAATCCAGCTCTCTGGACAATTATATGTAAAGTAGAAAATGGAAAACGAAAATAAACACATACAAAGTAATATAAAGCATGCAAAATACATTCCTATATTGTAACACATCAATAACAAAACCTATTAAACCTATTATTTATCTATGCTCATTATTAACATTCAAAATGTGTGAAGTAAGCTCATACACACGGGAAAATAAAAACCTAATCTTACTTTTCACACTCATCTTTTAACATTCAAAAATTAAAGAAGTGCACCAACATGAAAAAAAATACCTCAATCATACTTTATGAATTCATCATTAAAGCGTACTTTATTTGAAAAGAAACCCATGCATATAATTAGTCAAACATAGTATTACTTTACCTACTCATCTTAGCATGCACAATTAACAATTATAAATCTGGATACCACACATGGGCGGGCGCAAACAGTGAATCCTATTCCTACGATTACGTTATCATTTTAACATGAACAAAATAGAAAATAAACAGCACTCATAACAAAAGCAGAACCTAGTTCATATTGCGGCATGCGATACAAATATTAAAAAGAAATGATATCATGACAAAATCAAGCCAACCCACTTTCTAGTCTCATCTTTAACATGCACCGTATATAAGTAAAATTAACATCACGCACAAAATAAGACTAATCCTCTTTTAATACTCATAAACGTGTAACATTTTAAAACATGAAGCCAATTGTACACATTAGAACCTTCATATGCCCTAAGCCCAATTACATATAATCATTAAAAATACAGTCACTCGTAAAATGTAAGGCACATCCACCATGATACACAACACCCTCCATCCAAATTCCATAACTGCATCTTAACATTGCACACATTTTGGAACTAAGAGTAACCAAAAAACAGTCTACATAGCAAGAAGAAACCAATCCTCTAATAGATAATAATAATTAATAATAATCATAATAATAATAATACTAAAATAATAATTCATAGCGCTTTAAAGTCCATATAGTCAGTCATGCTGTTGTGCGCGCTGTAACAAAAGCAACAATGAAAGATGGAATGAAAACATTAATATAAAAAAAAATCCACAGAAAATCATACCACAACATTCGAATACAAAAAACTAAAGTAACAAATTTGACATGATTTTCACTCACAACGACACCCACCCTAGTTCACCAACACTGTCACTCTCTGATAACACGCACACTCTGCAAATTATAAATGTAAACAAATAACAAGACGGAATGTCACCAATTATAAAGTGGTACACACCGGACATGCTATCTCCCTCACTCTCTTCCTATCTCATCCTTCTCTATCCCTCCCCCCCCCTCTCTCCCCCTTCCTCATCTCCACACCTCCCGCTCTTCTCCATCCTCCCTACTCCCTGTCTCTCTCCCTCCCTCCTCCCCCTTTCCCCCCCTCTCTCGCCTCCCTCCTCTCTCATCATAAAGGATCCCAATACAATAATACGGACTAGACACTTTTCTTACATAAATATAAACGATTCTGTGTGTAGATATCAAAATTAAACTAAATGTAAACAATATAAGCCTAAAAAGAAAATACTAAATTTGTACGCTAAACAAATATATTACGACACTCAGCACACACAATCCGTGTGCGCGCACAACACACTGTGCACTACGCTCGTGCGCACACGAACACTGAGTGAGAGAGGAGAGAGGAAGGAGAGAGACGAGAGAAGCGAATGGAGGATCAGAGAAGATACAGAGAGAGAGGAGAGAGTGACGAGGAGAGCAGAGAGAGAGAGAAGGAAGAGAGAAGCATATATAACACACTCATCTTTAACAATCATAACATTATAAAACACAGTAAACATTGATACATGGACAGAAGTCGAGCCTAATTACTTGATAGAACATACTTGCGCATATTCAACTGAAAAATGAGCTTAAATGAAAAACATACACATGTTATTGATAAAATACAAAGTAAATACATATCCATGACGAAAATGGTACGTTAATCTTACTGTAATTTATTTAATTTAAGTATTTATTTTAAGCAGCAACATTACAATTAACATATACACCAACAAAAATCAAACCTCATCCTCACATTATACATCAAGTTCAAAATACTCTATAACGACAGAACCAAATGACAAAGCAACGCTGTGCACATGTCACAGCAAAATAAATCCTACGTTTCATCTTCATTTATACAATATAAAAAAAGTACACAAATATTGTTATAATATAACATGAAGAAAATCAAGCCTAAGCTACCATACAACACTTGTCGTAACATGCAAAATTCAGAATAAAACACGTACACATTATAAATCAAACTTAATGTGTTTAACATAGCCATAATTAACATGCTTATCATTTATACATGACAAAATACAAAATATAAATAAAAGTGCATTTATTGCGAATGTTCTGTACTGATGAAATTAGAGGCAAAGTGCGATGGGAGAGAATGAAGAGAAGAGATTAAGAAGAGACGATGACGAGAGAGAGAGGGGGGGGGGCTGCGAGAGAGAGAGAGAGGAGAGAGAGAGGGGTGGGGGGAGAGAGAGTCAGGGATATCAGAGTCAGGACATTTAATTGTTAGGCCATGAAGAGAGAGAGAGAGGAGAAGAGAGAGAGTGAGCGAGCCTCAGAGAGAGAGAGAAGGAGAGAGAGAGAGAGGAGAGAGATTCTCTAAGTCACCAAAATATTGAGATTTAAGCAGAAATAAATTCCACAGTACCTTGAGCCAGATTTTTAAAAACCACCACAAAACATTAACCAAACTAACAACACCAAAACCAAAGAAAAAACCCTGAAAGAAAAAACGCGGCTAACAATTGCATCTATAAAGATGACAGTTAAATGGAAACAGCCTGATTGAAAAACATACTTCTTTTAAATATGTCATTTATTCAAAATTATTTCTCTGGAAAGCAATGAAACTCCAAACAGCGACGCAGAAAACCATATTACTACACAATGCGTCAGGCATACCACAACATACACACACGAATTTTCATTTCCATTTAAAGTTTTCAGGCAAAGTCCTTAAAAACCCTTTTCAAATGATCATTACACAACAGGTAAAATTGCTACATGGTACAGTAACGTATAAAAATTATCATTTTATGAAGGCGTTAGGCTTTATCATATAAAAAAACACCACCACAATATATAAAATATAATGTATGAAGGCGTGAGCTTATCATAAAAAAAACACAACAAAGCATATTAAAAATTATACATGTTATGAAGGCGTGAGGTTATCGATAAAAAAACACCACACATATTAAAATTATCATGTTTATAGAAGGCGTTAAGCTTACAAAAAAAAAAACCACACAATATTACATTATCAGTTATGAAAAGGCGTTAGGCTTATCAACAAAAAACACACCAACATCATAAAATTATTTCAAGTTATGAAGGCTGGTAGGCTTATCATAAATAAACCACCACACATAATTAAAAAGGTTTCATTTTTATGAAGCGTTAGGCCTTATCATAAAAAAACCACCACACATATTAAAATTATCGAGTATAGATTCAATTTGTGAGAGATGAAGAAGCCAAAAACAAAATGTAATATTTTCAACAACGAAGCTTGCACTCAGATCCCAGGAACGTACGGAGCAGAGAGAAAAATAATAGGCATTACTAAGCACGTAAATGATTACTGTAAGAATCGAGCCATACACACAAAAAAGTATTAGCTTCAGTCACTGCTCGTGCACTTGTTCTATACAGTATATTTGTATTACTGTGCAATACAATGTACACACACGCTTCAAAATGTCCAAATGTCCTGAAATGTATGGCGGACATGCAAAGCCAGTTCCGTCTAGGGCGGCCATTACTCAGGGAGGATGGCAAAGCCTCTCAGCGGCGCACCTGGAAAAATAACAAACAAACGACTCTGTATTAAATTGAATCAGGAAACATTTACACATCGATAGGCCAGTTGGAATTCCTCCGTTCAAGTCCAGTCGGGAGTTTTGGCTCAGCCTCCACTGTGAATAGTGTACACGTCCCCACAACGATAACTCTAATCAGCCCGGTTCGCCGAGCTATTTAAGTAATCATTTACCCTTTAGAATATCTTTGGTCCAGGTAAGATACAGGGACAGCATCTCTGTGTGGGAGGTTGGGAGAAGAGATGGTGGGGGGTGGGGGGTGAGAGTGGGCATTGCCCTCCATGAAGGTGAAATACAAATTGCCATTTTAAAAGGATTTGACAGCTCTCTGCTGAATGGAAGGACAGTGGATGCAAAAAGAAAGGCAGGGGCACAGGTTTGCTCCAATGCTATGAAGCACTCCATAACAGATTGTAGTGTGCTGGTCTTTTGTGAACACGCAAGAAATATATGTTGGGGGGAGTTTTGTTTGTGGATCAAGCCACAAACCTATAACTCACTTTTTTTTTTTTTGTCGGCTCGGTGTCGGTCTGTCGGTCGGTCGTTGTCGGTAGTCGGTCCAAAATTGTCGCCTATTTTGACAAAATGCGCACATTAAAAAGCACACGGCTACACTGCAACAATTCTTTGAAGGCCGCTCTTTAAATGATGTATTTAAGGTGTACAAACAATAAACATAGTAATAAAGAGCTACACCCAGACACGAGAGTATGCGGTGCTTCTTTTGATGAGTATAAGTAGGATACATTAGTTTTAAATGTTTTCCAATAAGATATAAAGTTACGAAATGGTCAGAGAAACACATTGAGTTTACAGAATAAAATTATGAAAATCCAGGGTGAGGTCACTCATGATTGGAGTCGGTAAAAATAGACGCGTGCCAACAACTATTGTGATTTTCTCGCTGTTTTTAGCATCGATGTTAAAAAACAACAACAACAACAACAAAACAATTAAGATAGCAAACAATCATATTGTGGTGAAATTCAAAAATTTGTATATCGATATTTTTTTTTATAGTTAGATACATAGTCAGCTCTCTAATATTTTCCCGCCACCTGCACAAATACTCCAATCACTAACCATTTCTATCAAAGGGTTTAAATGAGAGTTGTTACGACAATAGAAGAAAAACTCGCAAAGTCCAAATTTAGATCTTGTTAAAGCAAAATATCATTTCTATTGTTACTTTTCAAGTCTAAAAATTTTATTTTTAAAAGTATTTTACCGAAAGCAGGCATTAGAAACTCACCTATTGTGTCTTGAACAAACATATTCATCAAAGTTACTAAGTGTAGATCTACGCGGTTAATTTTAAAAGTTTTGTTCTTCCTTTTTTTCTCAAACATACCAAAATGAGATACTAAGCGTCTATGAATTTCACAACCGACAAACATAGCACAAATAATCCCAAGACAAACAACAATACAACAACAACACAAAATAGTCGCACTCAACAAACCAGTGGCCAAAATTTGTTTGGATATGCAAAAACAGCTGCCATTATATAAGAGTTGAAAAACAATTAATACAAACCAAGTATATAAATTTGCAGAAGGATTACCTTACTAAACAAGGACACACAAAAATAGGACAGATGAATCGTAATCTCCTCCCGTTCACCTGTAAAATGGTGGGATAAAAATCACGCTCTTTAGAAAAGTGTTTTTAACTCATTTCAATTATACAAAAACTCATAAATCACTCCAGCCATACACACAAACAAAGCAGACATAAACAAAAGGGAATGATCAAGAAGATTACAAGTTTTTAATTCAAGGTACATAGTCAGATCATAGGAAGTGGAGGTAGATCAGACTTTTTTTCTATACATTAGACTTTATATAGAAAAAATCTCTAACAGCAGCAATTCGTTCCCCCACTTCAAACCATACAAACGCCTAGTAGAGGCAAAAGTGTGGTCTAAGGGAGCGAAGCCGTTCAGAAGGACCAAAAGTGTGGTTTGTGCCACAGAGTATTCCCTGAAACAAATTGACAGCGGTATATAATGGGCCATATATGGGTGGAACGACTGAATGATGTTAAACCATTAGTACAACCACTCAGGCAAACTTTCAGCGGAAGGTTATCAAGTGACCTGATATAGAGGACCCCTAGGGAAGAAGAACAGGAAAAGATGGACTAGACGAATTGATGCTGCGGCTTAGCACTTGCTAATGGCAACACATGGTCCCTGGAAATCTGTCGATGACGGAGATCGTCGTCTCGGAGGAGTGGAAGGTTGGCGCGGCGGGGAGGGTTGACTTGGGGGTTCCTAGCCCATCGAACTCCAACACTAGTGACACACACACACATGGGAAAATTTAA
The DNA here is from genome assembly GCA_017654935.2 of Phymorhynchus buccinoides. Lineage (NCBI taxonomy): Eukaryota > Metazoa > Mollusca > Gastropoda > Neogastropoda > Raphitomidae > Phymorhynchus > Phymorhynchus buccinoides. The sequence continues at coordinate 11,150,503 of CM065702.1, forward strand.
TTTCTTTTACGTCCCAGAAAATGGTGGTGGACCGAGCTGGTTAACTGACACTTTGAAGATAAGAGAAACATATTGTGCTGTCCACATGCGATGCCAGAAAACTGTGTTGAAACTATCTTACATAAGCACACCAATGTTGGGGAATACCGGGGGGGGTCTTCCATACCAATAGTAATCAGGCCCACGTTCTAGGAGATCTGTGCTTGTAAATTCCTCTAATCTGGTCTTCTCTTTGACTCTGCTTGTGTCATTATGACTCTTTCGGACTTTGTGGTCCATTCTTCTGCCTCTTTTTCCCAAAACAAAATCTTCCGGTAAAGCTAAGATGTGCCACCGCCCTGCATTTCTCGGTTAATTGAAAAATGTTATTTTATGTTTTGCCTTTGTTACAAACATAAAGTTGTATGTTAGGAAAACATTTAAGCTAATAACTAACCTTTTCGGAAGACTAAGCCCTATCCCTAACCCTACCCCTAAACCTAACCCTACCCCCCCCCAAATGTACTGCCTAGTTTACACCGCGCTTGTCCTGTTGTGGTTCCTGCGTTTTTACGTCTTATAGCGGTGGGGGTAGGGTAGGGTTTAGGGATAGGGTTTTAGGGATAGGGTTAGTATTTCCAAAAAGGTTATTTAGCTACAAATGTTCCTAAAATACAGCTTTCTGTCTGGGTAAGAAAGGCAAAAACAGAAAAAATACAATTAACCGAGGAAATGTAGAGGGCGCCAGGGGGGGGGGGGGCACATCTTGGACTTTACCAATCTCATATAGGTTTTCTTCCTTTGAGATCCTCGAAATCGAATGTGTCAGATGAATGCAGTGAGGAGAGCAGTGAAAACTGGAGATAAGGACAATACGTAAACGTAGTGGCATTATGGCCTGGGAACGCAGGAAAAAGAAGAAATAAAAACACCTTAATTACTGTTCCTGGAAATGACACAACAAAACTTATGTTAATCTAACTGAAGATAATACTCAAAAAAATCAAAGCCCAAACCAAAAAAAAAAAAAAACACCCCCAAAAACATTTTTAATTAATTATTATTTATATTTACCAATACATAAATCAGGAAAGACAATTTTTTAAAGATCCATACAGTCCTGCGCCGGTTGGAAAATCAGCTTGCCAGATCACATGCTTGGCTGCGGCCTTCTCTCAACGTACACACCGAAGGGATCTTGGGGAAAATGAGGAAGTCTGGGTAACGCATGCAGGGTGTGGTTCCTGAGCGATGCGATGCAGTTCAGACACATTTTGTTGAATTGCCGCATCTCCAACACAGTGGGCTGGAGAGTGAGATATCATGGCTGAATGTCACTGGTCTCGCGCAAGTAGAAAACAGAACTTGCCCTTCATGCCTTTTTCGGACGCCTGAAAGGAACATGAAAGTCATTCACAAATAACATCATAGGGTACGTTCAATCAGAAACGCTAGTGCTTCCATGTGCAAATCATTAAAAAATATATGTTAGAATTTCTTCCTGCAGAAAAGGGGAAAATGAAAGTCCCTGCTGAAACTGCCATTCCCTTCTCTGTTTTTATTTATGATGGGACAGTTTGGTTGGCAAACTTCAAAATTATGTTACATTTCTGCAAAAAAACAGTTTCAAGTTATTCAGATTAAGGATGCAAACCTTAGACAACTGATGACAAATCATTTATCATTATCTATATTTTGCAACCCGTAAGTTGACTGATCATGTTATATGTAAACAATCTCCATGCTTGTATCAAGGACTAAAACAATCAACATTAATTAATTAATCGGGCCCTGGGGATTGATGAATCATGAAAAAAAAACTGAAAAGCAGCATCAGGAACAAAGCCCACTGAGAGCTGAAGCTCTTGGAATCTAAGCCTTAAATGAAGCATCAGAAGTAGAATGATATATTTCAGGTTGATTTTAAATTTACTCATGAAAATGTCATTCTTTACTCGGTTTCTTTGTATCTAAAAAAAAAAAAGAAGTCATTTTTGGCCAAACAAAAAGCTCATATTAGCTTAAAAGCTGAAATTTCCCAAGCTGTTAATCTAAAAAAAAAAAATTAATCTTTGATAAGCAGGACGTTTTTTAATTTCAAGGGAACAATCTTTTTTCTTAGGACGATCAAAACTGAAAAGTGTTAACTCTTCCACACATTTTCTTAAACCAAAAAAAAACCTTCAACATAGAATTCAATTTAGCCAGAGCAGAAAAACACCTGCACGTTCAAACTTAGCTTGAACTCTGTTCATATTGGTCTGACTATCAAAGAGCATAGACCAGAGCAGAAAAAAGCGCTGATCTCACCTGGTGAGCTTGATAGCTACGCCCAGTTGTAGAGTGCCTTGTCTCCCATGAGCAGCGTCACCAGCGCGCCTTTCAGGCTGCACGGATTGACGCATCACACCGCTTGCCCTCTTCCGGTGAGGCGTAGGTAGGACGAGGCTGACGGAATGAAAACCACCCCGGAAGACCCCCCTCCTCCTCCTCCTGTACCCCACTGCCCACCACTGAATCTTTCCTCTCGACTGAGTGTAAGGACTGCCCCTGGAGGAATATGTCTTCGAAAAAAGACCGGTAGAAATCTTACCATGTAACGAAGCCTGACAGAGTGCTGTTAGACGGCGTGTCACTGGTCGTAGCGTTGTCGTCTTCCTCATCATCTTCATTGGTAGCTCTTGCCTTGCTCCCCAAAAGGGCCACGTTAACTTTTGTATCGCTTGAAACACATTTTGCAGAACTCTCCTCTGCCAGGGTTTTTGTCAGAGGTGCCATTTGCTTGAGAGAAAACGTTTCACTGAGCAAGTGACTTTTCAGGTCGGGAAGTCTTGCCAGATTTTCTCGAACTGCCTGTCGTATATCAGCTGTAACTGTCTTCCAGTCATCTCCCTTGTTGAGTGGTTCGGAGAAAGCTGGATGGTGGTGGCGGGGTGGTCTCCCCCTGTGAAAGGGAACGATGCGTTTCAATGGGGGGTTGGAATGAACTTTACAACTCTTGGCTTGAACTTGTTTAGGGTAAAAAGATAAAAACATCAAAAGATAAATGTTTGCTAATCAATCTCCGCCCAAACAACAAAAACTAGGATTAAATCTACTACAACTAATTATAGTATTACATGTAAGTACCATAGTTAATGGGGCACTTGCGATGGATCGTTTTGAAAGAAACATGTCGAGATCACTAGGAAACCCCTATTACAGAGATCGCAACACTCACTTTGCTCTGGTCCTAGAATCAAACCGTTTTCAAAGACGATTCGATTGAAGTCAGAATTTTTCAGTGTAAGACAAGGCAGTGCCTTATCATTTTTGAATGGCCCCGAGTTCGTCTTCAATGAGGCCAAATGCGTTGACAAAATTTCCACAATACAAGATTATTTTATACAGTTTCAGTTTGCCAAAAGGAGTTTCGCTCACAACAAAGTAAATAGTCCCTCCAATCCACTTAAAAAAATGGGGGTCTTCTTTTGTCATTCAGGTGTATTATGATGCCTTTTTACAAATATAAAAAAAAGGATGCAGAATTTTTCCAAAAGAGTAAGTAAGAAAGGTTTTAAGCACCAAAACGAAGTGTTTTGACAGTTTTGTGTGGCTTTCAGGTACACCTCAAGCTCAAAAGATAACAATAATAGTTTTGAAACAGATCATGAATTCTGTAGAGCTAACGAGTGTTGTGTTAAAAATAATCTGTTAAAATTCAAGTTGATTCAGGTCAAAATGGTGTAAGAGTACAAAGTAAAGTCATCTTTTTTAAATAACCCTTTCATTTTACAAACTCCGCAAGACCAGTCCCGAGGTCTAGTGTGTGAACGCATGCACAAAGATCTTGCGCACCATTCAAGCCCTGTCCCCTATTTTGGTAAGGAGTAGGCTGTGTGCAGGTGGAATGAATGACACACCCACATAGCATGCATCATTGCGCCAATTGCATTCTAAATGAAGACTGTGGGCATGGGGCCGGATAAACAAATCCCCACAGGAAGAAGAAGACATAGGCTTAATTTTTTTGAAGTGGTAAAAAACACAACAATATCTTGCCTGACTTAAAACCTCACGGTAGCCATGGACTCCTCATCATGGAGGGTTGCAAAGCGTAAGCATTTTCTATATATCTCTTGCTTGATCAAAGCAAAACAAAAATCTACTCAAATTTCTATAGTAAATCACCCCACCTCTTTCCACTTCTCCTCCCCAACATCGATGGAATCCGCATCAGCACGATGGGTCCTCCAGTCAGTCCTCTTCACTCTTACCGGCTGATGACGTTTTTGATTCTGAGCAAAGATGAAGATTGTTTCCTTGTGCGCTTATGCTGCTGGTCTGATTATCAGTCCTCTTTATCGGCAGCCTCAGCCTCTTCTTCTCCTCCATCTTCTCTTCAGCGGTTTCCCTGAAGGTTTGTGCCTTGAGGTCATAAAGGATCGACAGTTCGTAGACAACAATTCCTCGCAGTTTGTACTCGTACACACGTGGTCCTAGAAGGCGTGCATTTCCTTGGGCACATAGGAGCCAGAGCAGGAACACTGTCAGTGTTCACAGATTAGTTCAGGGTGATTTCTTCGTCATCCTAGCAGTTGGTGTGCCTGTGACAGATTCTCCAAACAAAAATACATCAAGTGTTTTTCCCTTAAACGGAACTTGCTATAAGCCCAGGAAATAGCTTTAAAGTACAAATTTTCGCTGCCATTCTGTCTTTCAGCATCATTTTGTCCTTTCCCCAACCCCTGCTCTTGGCTGGAGTCACAGTACAGAATGATCTTCTCTAGAGTTTTGTCCATTTCCTGATCTTTCCAATTCTTGTACAAAGAGGGTTTGTTTTTTTCTGTGGCAGGCAGTGGTGAATCCGTCCATGCGAGAACAGTCTTGGAGATTTCCCCGTAGGACGACCATTTTCTTCAGACTTCATCATCTCTTTGCGCATCTTTTTCGTTGGAATCTCCTTCCTTCTTGGCCTTGCTTATGACTTGCGAGGCGCTTGAACAGCTAATGAACAAGCTTCCCTGAGTGGATGCCCTTCTCAGTCATTGCCGTGTGTGGTCATCCTCCGAAGCCAGTATTTCTGCCGGATTCTGCAAGTTTCTCAACACATATTCCATTTCTTTCTCGTGTGAGAGTCTGGAAGAAGCTGAGTATCTCGTTGCAGTCATGAATTCTTCAAACCTAACCTCTCAAAGTACTCACAAACACTGACAGTTGCTTAGAGGAACTTTAATTCTACTTGGAACAACATTTCCTCACTTCCAAAAGGATATTTCTCGAGTCAGCAATCTCACGTGAGGAACCTTTTCTTGCAGCATTGAACATCTTCTGCTGGAAGGTACAGGGTGGGTCTTGACAGGTGTTTTCTCTCAGATTTCAAGCACCTGAACAGACAATCACCATCTTTTTGACAAGCACCAGTCGTACAGTTTGTGCACTTCTTCCAGAGCTCTCGCTAATGTTCAGCACTTGCCTATTCACTGGCACCAAGCCGCCTGAACAAAGTGGAAGACTCTTGCAAACACCTTGGAGCTCCCATGACATACCTCAACAACCTGTTCCGGCAAAATGTTGATGACGACCTCTGTCCTGAGTACATGCTTTCGGTTCTCTCTGTCAAAAATCACAGAGACTTCCTTCAGCTCTTCAAGAAGGTGGTCATCAAAAGTTGTCAAAACGTCATACAGTCTTCCCTGTACGCGCTCCACAACATCAAGAGCAGTGTGTCCCTTCCTGTTAACAGTTGAAAACCAGCTCGTACTTTCGTACTCCAGAGAATGTCCGTCATGTTCTTAGCCTGTGCAATCACAAAGGCTGGTGGAGGCTGACTCGGCTGGAATCAATCCCGTCAATCCTTGTCGGGTTCAGTTGCTGAATTGTGAAGGATTCGCACAATCTTGCAACCGGCAACTGGTGTCCACAACCTGATACACCAAGCCACTGACGACCTTCAGAGAACGAGATCAGGATGTAAGGAGGGGTGAATACTTTTGGATCAAGAGCAGATGGCCGCCGTCCCTCATCCATCCTGCTGCTGTGGCAAGAGGAATTGACTGTCTTTCAGCCTGGCCTGAAAATGCCTCTTCTCTCTCTTTCAGCTGACTGAGAACTGCCTCTTCTCTGAGAGAAGAGTCCATTTCTCAGCAGATAAAGACGTCACATTCAGACATAGTTCAAATCCTTCAGGTACGAGACAGTCAACTGACTGCTGCAATCCTGTCTCCTGGCAGTTCCCATGACTTCCGATTTTTCCTCAACCTGTTTGGCCGAACGTGAGGAACAAAAGTTTCCTGACACTGTGCACACCAGTCCCGTTTCCCTCAGAAGGACTTCCATTTTTATCGTGTAGGGTGGAGGTGGAAAGGGAACCGTCAGGCAGCATCACGCAGAAACTTGCAGTCTGGACTGTAGAATCTGAAAGCTTTCACAGGGTTTCCATCAGTCAACAATAAACCGATTTTTCACCGGAGTTGATCTGAAGCAGACTCCTGATCATGAACATGGTAAATAATTGCTTCTGACTATTGCTGTGCTCTAAGAATGGCGTCCTTGGAAGATTCTCATGCTGTGGAGAAGTATGAGAGTAGAATTGAGACTCGGTTTGGCACTTTAATACCCATTAAGAAACCAGTTCCCTGCAGTCGTGGATTGGCCTTCACCCAGAATGTGTTCCTTTTGTTTTGACCACTCACTCAAACCTGCCACAGTGATGGACCATGGGCAGACACGAACCTGGATGAGCGACCCCTGATGTGAAGGTGCATCAAGCCTCTCAAGAATGGCAACAAGACGAATATCTGAGTACAAGAACTGTCAAGTTTTTTGTAGAAAACTTCAGAACGTTCTGTGGGCTTCTGCCGGGTCAGGACCTCCAGTGTGTACTTCACGCCTGAGCTTGTAAGAGAGAGCCTTCAGCAGTTTCTGTGGGTGTTGGACAGAAGCCACAATGTCTACACCGCTGTGGGCCAGCAAGGTGGTGTCCAGTATGTCAGATCAGGAGTCAGCTTTCTGCAGGCACTGGGTTCACAGTGCTTTGCTTCGCTTCCAAAAGTACGGTCATGTTTGTCCCACCAGCAAAGTGAAGTCCACCATAGGGTTTGTTTTTCACTGTTTTCCCTTTCCATGTGGATCACTTCTTCAACCTTCCCAGGAAAGGACTCTTTCTGTGCCAGTCAAAGAAGGGAGCAAACTCCATCATCCAAGTCAGATATCTGATCAGAAATTTTTCCTCACTGTTACAAACTCCCAAGGGCGTTTGACACATTCCTCCTTTGTCAGGGCATCACCATATGAGGGGATGGCAATTCATCAACTGGAATGATTCGTCCACACCCAAACTGTCTTGTGGCAAAGTGCGGGCAAAAGCTGGAACAAAAGTTCTGATGTCCAGCCTTTGGAGATGACCCTTCTGTGTGAGTGACAGCGAGGAATCAGACTGATCATCCTTTCAATCCAGGAATGCTCACAGGATTGTGGGCAGCAGGTCACAAAACCGGGAAACAATGGTTGTCTTTCAGACTGAAGCAGTGCACTGGCCAACATCATCGACTCAAGGGTAGTTTATTCAGATCACATCTTCCTTTTCGTCTGAAGGAACTTCCAAGACCCCCTTGACATTGGGCTATACTTTTTCCTCCCGTGTAGTGTCTTGCCAGGCTGGGGAAGCTTCTGGAGGTTGCGCTGGTCCACCTCCGACTGATGGCATGAAACACATAAACTCAATCACCGTTTCCCTCTCCACCTGTTTGACTGTGAGCACATCGTTTGGATGAACGAATGGTGTATTCTGAAGGGGTCACTGTGATGTTCTGTTCACTTCATCTGCACTTCCTTCATCCTTGGGTTCTGCAGGTTTCCAAAGTGTCGCAGGAAATCTGTTGGACCTCGTGGCTGGGACCCGACAGCGGTTCAAATCCGCTCATCACACGAGGGAACACGTCAGCTTGTGTTGCCGCAGTTGTTGGTAGAACAAGTCACCATCTGTTCAAAAGCGTCCACGTCTCTTGATGCTGTGGGAAGAAGCTGCTGTAACGCTCAAGCTTCCAGCTGATTTCAGGCTGGATTTCAGGCTTGAATCTGCACGCTCCTTAGGCAGCTCTGTGCCTGCGGTGTCTCTCTTTGTCCAAACTTTTTCCTCTTTGAAATGTGTGTTGCATTTGGAATGCCCTGGAATGATTTTGTTACCAGCGAGAACCTGCAGTGTTGATTTCACACAGGGCCATTGATTTAAGCTGAACTATGACGCTGCTGGCCAGCAGATAGCGTTCCAGGTCAGTCGGGTCCTTCCTCGGGACGGGAATACAATTTGTTGCGCGTCTCGTTGATCCAGCGCAAAACGAGCATTGATGTGTAACAGGCAGGCCTGTGACACAGGCAAGGGCAGCAGCAGAAGGCGTGGAACACTCTCCGGTCCACATTACCGTTTCCCCTCCGAGCGTGTGGTCCCCTCGGGCTTGGTTCTCATGTGTCCCGAAGCACTCCCAGTATCTCTTCTGTTGACGCCCTGCCTTGATAGAACCAGGCACCCCCACCATGCCGAGAGTGGCAGGAGATTGTAGTGAGTCATCATCAGCCACTGCTGCGATTCTGACGGTTTGCCGACAGACAGAGGGCCACGCCCCCTAAAGGCACAGGCGTGTATTTCTGCACGGCCTGAGATGACTGCAGACAGGAAGGTACATCGTCAGCGCACTCCGGCGACCAAACTTGCACACCATCCAGTCTTCTCCTTTCCTCAGAGTCGCCAGACGGCATGCACTGCGCCTCTCGACACATCGCATCCACCAGTTGTAGTGGAAGAACACTTAAGGTTTCCTAGGCCTCGCTATGCCATGTGGGTAAATTCTGCAGTTTTGTGCGCGTTGATGTCATCGGCAGTGATCTGGGTTTTGTAAGTCCAGTTTCAACGTCCCATCGTGGCGGGCTGTGTACCCTGACACCTTCTTCACATGGTTCCGGAAGAGAGGGACTCCCCGGCACATGCCGAAATTCCAGCAAGTAGTTTTCATTTCGCCATAGATACCGCAGCTGCTGATCTGTGATCTGGCGTGGGCCTCGGAATCGTTGACGTCTTGTGTAGGGTCACGTCCACATAGGCTTTTTCTGGTTCTTCAGGGTATCCGGAGCACAGTGCCTTTCTTCCTTTCGTAATATCTGGGAAACAATAAAAGGGGACAAAAAACAGTGCAAGTCTTCACACAGAGCGAAATGTAATAAACTAAATTTAACAAATTTCATGCTGAACTTACCAAAAAAAGTGTGTGAGAAATTTAAGGAATACTATTATGACTACTGGTGTGCTCAGCACTAGTCAGAAATATTTTTTGGGAAATGCAAAAATAATTGATTCATGTACATTGATTATTTATGGCTCTCCTGTGAATGTAGGATAGTTCCCCGTACCGACAAACTAAAGAATAAGATGAAGCTATACTGAAGTATGGTATTGATTTGAGCAAATTTTAGTGCAAACTTTATTAGGCACTGTTGTCATTGATCGAGAGTGAAAAGGAGAGAGGGAGAGAGGAGAGAGAGAGAGAGAGAGGAGAGAGAGAGGAGAGAGGAGAGAGAGAGAGAGGGGGGCCTACTAAACACAGGTTGCAGTGTTGTTCGTGTTTTCCAAGATATATTAAGATAGATTCAGCAATTTCCGACGCACTCGGGCGAAGCAGACGACCCAAATATTCGATGACATTTCACACATTTTGCTTTCAAAAGCACAATTTTGAACCAGACATAGCGGAATCGCGTCCCAACAGTTCTTCTGGAGCTGTACGGCAAGCAAAAGTCCGGCATTTGTGCGGTGTCCGAGTTTTTACGTTCTTTTACACTTCAAGCCTTAGCGTATTATATTATAGATATTTATGAAAACAAGATAGAAATAAACAACTCCCCTTTCTCTCTCACTGTCCCCATCTCCTGGACCAACAGTGGAATAACTAAAAATGCTGATCATCCTAAGTCCTAAATCACATGAACGCTATGGTTTTGTCAAGCCCTAGAATTTCGTTTAAACTGATATTGTATCATTTAGCCCCAGTGACCTTTCAGTGAGATCTGTGATGTCAAATTCATACCAAACAGTAAGCCACACAGTGAGTTATGATTTTTTTTAACTGAAACTGTGAAAACAACTTCAATACAATTAAGGGGAGGCAATTCAGTACAGTTTATAATCTGCTGATCCAGTGTATTGAATTTTTCTCATTTGTGCCCCAGTAAGTCGCTGGGCTAGTTTATCACAAAAGGCTTGGAAAGACAAAAATCTAATTTTTTGTCAAATTTGAGTTTTGGGTATTTTCATGTTCTCTATCATCCTATCCTTTCACATACAGACCTGTTTACCCACTACACAAGTATTGGAGTAGGTCTTGGATAGCTGAAATGAGTAATTTTGGCTCAAAATGTGTAGTTTTATTCATTAAACCACCAAACAATGTTCAACTGAAAATGAGTAGTAAAGAGCATTATTTTGAATTGTGAATAGTAGATAGAGGTCAAAATTGAGTAGAACACTACTCGAAAAAAGTAGAGTAAGGAGTAAACAGGTCTGGCATATATAGAAATGACAGTCTGTATATATGGTATCTAAATGGTCTTATAAGTGTTTTTTAAAATTAGTAGGTCAATGCATTTTCCTTAGCTAGGCTAGACTTTAGACTGCGTTTTCTCAAAATGGCCAGAGATCACCCTACTAACTGTAAGTGCTCATAACTCTGAAATGGAAAAAAAGATACAAGAATGGTTTTTGTATCAGTAGAAAGAGAATTGTCGGAAGTTATCAAATGCATAATTCTCTCAGAATGGTCAGTTTTACACATAATGTCTCTTTCGTGGTGCTGGGTCACATTGTTCTGATTATTTACTAGTGAACGGGAGTAAGTTTAATATGGCTGCTACCTTCTTGTTTTCTTTATGAAAACAAGCACGTAACCGCTATAGCACAGCCAAAAGATACTCACCGCCCAGATCAAAGGGGGACAACATGTTGTGGTACTGCTCTTTGAATCGGTCAGTGACGGTCAGACGCTGGCCGGGAAGCTTTGACCGACGACGGTTGACCACAAAGAAGTTTGGGTCCAGGACGCACATCTTTTCACCCAACTGCTTGCCTTCCTACCCCCACCACAGAAAAAACCCCTCATATTTACTTTGCACACAACTGATATTGCTGGTTAAATTCATTCAAGTTACCCTATTCTAGACATATATTGCTGTTTCCTAGCCTGATTCTAGACCTAAGTGAAATCAGTATTTCTAAACATATGTCTAGATAGGGTAACTGATCGTTTGACTGCCTTTGCTTCAAGGGAAGTACAATCTGTGCGCACACAATACCCTGGTCACTCTAACGCACTTCGCTCCCTTATACCACAATTTTTGTCCTCTGACTTTGCTTTTTGATGTTTTTGTTTGTGGGAAACCAGTCGTGGTAGGAGTTTTCTGTATAAAGTCTCTATAACAAAAAGTCTATCGCCACTTCCGCCATGTCCTAAACTGACGTAACCCCGATTCTGATGCGCTGCTCATGAGTTAAGCATAATATCGTCCTATAAAGATGACTCCAGTATTATTGCTACTCAGCTGTAAGCATAATCATTATTTAAAATGTTTTTCTTCTTTTTTACATCATTTCAAACCAAAACATCAGTGTTTCACTTCTTCGCTTATAACCAAAGAGAAACCGATATAACCTTTACATGCATTACCATAAGTATAGAAATTTTACAGACATTTTCAAAAGCAATTTGTTCTTCATAGTCATTCATCATTAAAAGAGATGCCTGGCGTGAATCTATAAATTACGTGTAGTAACTCGCCCAAAAACAATGTTTTGAATTCAGTTCTACTAGACACTATCTATCTGCGTGCGTGCTCTCGCCTCTCTCTCTCTCTCTTTCTCTCTCTCTCTCTCTCTCTCTCTATTGTGTTAAAGGATTGTTTCTCACCTTGTAATATGTCTAGCATGCGTACTCTTGATAACTGGCCGTCAGCGGATGGCCTTAGAGTAGGTTTTCTTAACATTAATCACCTACTAAATAAGGTTAGTGATGTATCTGATATTTGTTTTAATAACGGCAAAAACTTTCATATATTTGGTTTTGCTGAGAGAAGATTATCAAATCAAATTTCTGACTCTGAATTGAATATACCAGGTTATCGTTTCATTCATAAAGACCCAACTAAAACTAAAGAAACTGGTTTGATTGTTTACATCCATGAAAGTTTGCATTTCAAGGAAATTTCATCTCTTGTAAACCATGGCGTAAAATCCATATGGATTGAATTACTATTCAAACAATCAAAATCAGTTTTCATAAGCTTCATCTATAGAAATCCTGCTGAACGCTCTGACTGGATTGATAGGTTCACTTTAATGATGGAAGAAGCGTCATCCTTTAGTTATGAAACTCTGCTTTTGGGCGATTTTAACCCCTTCACTGCTTGCTACGAGTGCCGCTCGTAGTTGATGATATCATTAATGATGTCATAACTTTTTATATGTCATAGACCTAGAATGAGGGGTCTTGGGTTTTAGACAAGCCAGGAAATATATCTCTAGAGACCATTTTCTCAGATTGAGTGTAAGAGGTTTGGTTCAAACTTTATAATTAAAAAATCAATATTTTCTCATTTTTCTTCTGGCAGTGAAGGGGTTAATATTGATTTACTAAAACCGCACAAAACGTGGCTAGAAACGTATGAATCCTTCAATCTTTCACAACTAATTGATAAACCGACAAGAGTCAGTACCGCCCAAACGCTTATAGATCATATCTACTCATCTTCAACTAACACTATAATAGAGACATGTTCACCCACGTACGGCGCTAGTGATCACTTCCCTGTCTGCTTTACGTGGTCAAAGCGAGGTGTCAAAATTCCAAAAAAATTCCCATAAGCTAATAACTCGCAGATCATTTGCTCGTTTTAAGAACGAAGCATTTATTTCAGATTTAGCTCATTCCCAGTCATTGTGCTCTGTCTATCAATTTACTGATCCCGATGAAGCTTTCGAAATTTGGTACCACAGTTTCCTTAACATTTATGATAAACACGCTCCTTTAAAAACAATGCGAGTAAGCTATAATTCTAGAAAACCTTGGATATCGAAAGATGTAGATGATGCCATCAATGAAAGAGAGTCGCTTTTGGCATCAGGAGATAAAGATAATTTTAAAAAGCAAAGAAATTTGGTTAATTCTATTAAACGATCTGCGAAGAGAACATACTTTAAAAATCTTATATCTACTAAATCTGATAGTAAATCAATTTGGAAAGCAATAAATCAATTAACCAATAAAAATGTAAAGACTAAGAACCCATCTGTTAAACTATCAACAGAAGACATGAATAAACATTTTTTGTAACATGGCCACCACAATAATAACATCAAATAGAACTTCAGAAAACAATCTAAATATTCTGCAGAACTTCTGTGATACTAAGAAAGTTAAAGAGTGTGTTGATATTCCGCTATTGAGTGTACATGAGGTTTTCAACACTCTTACCCACTTGAAACAGACAAACACGCGAGGTATTGATGGAATTGATGCTAAGATACTGAAGTTATCTGCCCATGTAATTGCTGAAACACTCACATATGTCTACAACCTATGTATTTCAAAAAATCGTATTCCCAAAGCTTTTAAAGTAGCCAAAATAATACCAATCCACAAGTCAGGTGATTGCGAAGATCCTTCCAATTACAGGTCCATTTCTATTTTATCTACCCTATCTAAGCCTTTGGAAATTCACATAAATAAACATATTCTGAATCATTTCAATTCCTTTGACTTATTTCATCAAAACCAATCAGGGTTTAGAGCTAACCATTCGTGCCACACCGCTTTAACCAACCTGTTAGATCAGTGGCTTATTAATATTAACAACGATGAAATTACAGGTGTTCTTGCTGTTGATTTCATGAAAGCCTTTGATGTTGTTGATCGTAACCTCTTGCTAAAAAAAACTAAAAATGTATGGCATTACTAATAACACCTTATAATTCCTATCGTCTTTTTTTATCAGATCGAAAGCAAAGAGTCTTTCTAAATGAATCTGAATCCTGTATAAAGCCTGTTGATTTTGGCGTTCCCCAAGGTTCAGTCCTTGGCCCCATCTTATTTTCAATATACATTAATGATCTGCCTCTTTTTCTTACAACTCCCACTGAAATGTTTGCAGATGATACGACTATACATACTAGTGATAGTAAAGTAGATAAGGTTTTTACTTGTTTACAGGACAATGTTGACAAACTAATTGAATGGTCTGAAATTAACCATATGAAACTACATCCAAAAAATCTAAATACTTACTTATCATTACTAGACAAAAACGTCAAAATCTCTGCCTTGGTTCTTATTCGCTCTATATCAATGGTGAAATCATGGAAGAAGTTGACCATCACAAGATACTCGGAGTTATTGTTGATAACAATCTCTCGTGGTCCTACCAAATATCTATGCTTTGCAAGCAAATATCTAAAAAAAGTCTATCAGCTTTCCAGAATTAAACATTTTCTTGATTTCGACAGCCGTAAATTGTTTTTCAATTCTTATATCCAATCACATATTAACTATGCTTCTACACTATGGGATTCAGCTAGTGGAAAGAATCTAAAACCTTTATTTAGTTTGTACAGGCGTGGTCTTAAGTTGATCCTTCTGAAATCATCGTCCATTACTCATACAGACTATCAGCACCTAGGAATATTGCTTCTACAATGGAAACTTGAATATAACAAAGCCATTTTCATGTTTAAAATAATGTCTGATCGCGCTCCTCCTGCTTTAAAACAAAAATTTGATTTAAACCTCGTCCGCAATGTTCTTAAAATCAAAGTACTTCTTCCAAGAGTTGATCTCTTCAAGACTAGTCTGTTGTATTCGGGCGGTTGTTTGTGGAATACGATTTTAGCTTCTTTTAATGTTCATTCAAGTCTCAATGTTTTCAAGAAAAAACTACCATAAGTACCTTATGATCAAACATATAAACAACATCACATATTAATATCTCTTATGTAGCTTCTGTTTTAAACGTTTATTCATGACATGGTTAATTTGTACATAAATCTTGTTTTTAAACATGAGGTTTTTGTTGTTGCTTGTTTTTTTGTTCACTTTAAGGGGAGGGGGGGGGGGGGGAGAAGGAGGAAGAAAGTAATTCCTTGTGTTTTGATGATGTCATACTCATTACATTTGCTTAGATTGATTTTTTTTTTTCTTCCTCCACAATGTATTTCCTGATTCTAGTGAATTCAATTTATATTAGTTCATATGATTACTGTGCTTACAGTGTGCGAGGTTGGTGGTGGGTGGGTGGAGGGTGTATGGGTGTATGAATGTGTAGTTGTTGGGTTTTGTTGTTTTTTTTTTTCCCCTTGTTGCTTTTGTTCATTAATTGAAGTTTAATCATGCTTTTCTTCTTTTGTTTAGAGGGCAAGATGTAAACAAGCCCATTACATTGTGTGCTTATTTTTTTCCCTCAATAAACAAATGTTTCAAAATGTTTCAAATGTTTCTCTCTCTCTCACACTCACTCGCAGGCACACACACACACACACACACACACACTCACACACACACACACACACAGTCAAGGGAAACAAGTGCTACTTGTTACTTTTTGTTTTGGTGGGGTGTTGATGTACTGGTTATTCCCCTTGGATTTATTTAGCCTCTTTAGGCTACTTTTAGTTTTACCCTTTCCTGAATTATTCCCCTTGGCATAGTGCCCTCTATATTAATAATGATAATTAAAAACAGTCTTGGAAAAAGTGCTGACTTGCAGTTTCCTTTGTTAGAGAGGTGCCACATCACCAGTGCCACTTGGAGGCTGGGTCTTGTGGAGGAAAGACTTGAGTTTTGGTCTCTGTGTTTCTGATTAAGGTATGAAGAGACTTTCTACATTAATTTAATGTTTAGTCTTTAAATTAAAATTGTTATTGATTGTAGTTTTACTTTCACTTTCACTTTTCTACTGTTATATTGGGTTTGTTTATTTTTGCCTTTTTCTCATAATTCTGAGATTGGAAGAAAATGTTAATTCTACTGACTTAGTTTTAAAGTTTTTTGTGAGAATTTGGTTTGCATTAAATGATTCATACCTACTCTTTCTTTTATTTTATTATGGTTATAAGAAACCCATAATTGTTACCACTTTGTGTTTTGTTTATTTTTTATTATTTTGTGACTTCCAATGTTTTTATCTAACTTTTATTGTGGTTGTTAGTGGGGTGATAAAACAAGAGATGCTTGTTATACTGTGTTCATAATGTCTTTTTCATGATGAATAATTTCATGAAAAAGAGATGCAAACTGTTTCTTGGAGTCATAATAGAAGTTATTTTATAATTGTTTAATGTGACTTGGCTTTGAACTAATTATTCAGTGCTTGTTTATGAATAATTTGTCATTTGAGACAGTATTGTTACTGTGCATGAGCACTCTGAACTAAAGAGGGAAATCATTGGATATTTTTGTTTTTATGAAATTGTTATTTCATGATTGGAACAATGGCCATAGCGGGTTATTTTGGTGTAGCCATACACGATAAACAATATGGAGAGAGACTCAATCAGTCTCTCAGATATGCTGAGTATAATTCCAATGGGCGGATAATCCCCTGTCCCAAGCAACTGGAATAACTCACATATATGTAAATGGAGAGAACTATTTTTACTCATTTCAGTGGGACAGTAGTGCTGTGACTGAGTGGGTTAAATAGCCAGGAAATGTTTCCCTTGAGATCACTTGAAAGGTGATTTTCTAAGAGTGTTTGGATTTTTATGCTTTAATTAATTTTGTACTCATGTGCAAGAATTCAAGAACATGTATTGTGTTTTCATAGAGACTTATGTGTTTTTGTATTCTTTTTTAGAAGCACATTTGAGAGACCTGCTCAATCTGTCTCTGTTTCTCCCCGTGCAATTTTCCTCTGATACTTTTGTTTTTACTGTTTTGAGACTGGGTTTTTTATTGAGGATTTTTCAGTCATTTTGATTAAGTTTACATTTGTATTTTTGAAAGACATTGAAACAACATAATTTTCTTTTCATTAATAAACAACTTTGAGCTTTTGATCCAGTTTGGAGTATTTCACTGTGTGAGTGTTGTCTTATTTGTTGTTGTGTACTTGACTCTGAAGAGGTTTATCTTTCCTTCCATTGCTCCCGCCCACAAATAAATTAGAGTCCCAATACTTAAGGTGAAATACTATTCTAAAGTCTTTGGGGCCTCTACATACGCATGTCTAAAGCCTGGTTTCTGTGTGTTTGTAATTTTCATTATGTCAGCCTGTTTATAAGCAAGGGAAGAATGGGCCATTATACAGCTCGAAAAGTGAAGGAAGGTCATAGACCCCAAGACCTGTATATATTTTTTATCAGCATATATCACTCAAGGAGTGCAGTAAGGCACATTTTGACAGTACAAACCTCCACCAAGGAGTCACTCGATCGCACCTGTCTGTCCACCTAAAGCTCACATTCAAATGAGGATGAAAATTCTCGCATTCAAATGACAATTGCTCCTAGCAGAGCTTCAGATTGTTTTCAAACTTCACGAGTCATATGACCCCTGATTACACAAAGTGAGGGGTCAATTTCCAAAACAAGGAGCCAGTAATGTGTCAGAGCTTCAGATTGTTTCCAGATAGACTTCTACCAAAGACTGTATAGGGGAAGATAAGCAGCCGGTCTCTTTCCCTATATGAGTAGTGAGGACAGAAACACTGGTTATGTCCTTTGAAACAGTACCATTTTGCACGTCGATAGGCCAGTTGAATTCTCCGTTCAAGTTCCAGTCCGAGTTTTTGGATAGCCTCCACTGTGAATAGTGTACTGGTCCCCACTAACGATAACTCTATCAGCCCGGTTCGCCGAGCTCTTAAGTAATCCATCTTACCCTTTTAGAATATCTTTGCTTCTACTTCTTCTTCTTTTACCGTTGAGTATCCACAATCATCATATGATACTATATGCGGTCGAGGGCCGAAGTCGGGCATAAAAAAAGAAACAAAATAAAACAAAAACCTACTCTACGAAGATGACCTAGCCAGTCGGGTCTCGCTGATCGAGCCCCCCACGTGATGCTGAGTCGAACAGGAGCACCTAAACTAGGACGGGGGGGGGGGGGGGGGGGCGGGAGATCCTGATGGAGGACTAGAAGGAGCCGGCTGAAGAGGCAGACACCCAAACAAGTTCCAGTCTTTGAGGTGCACGGGAAGAAAGAGCTTCTCCCCCCCCACCTGTATTCAGTCCAGCACTGGATGGTGGATGGTTGCCGGCTGTGTCCTCTTCTTAGGCGAGTTGGAGCAGACTTCATGGGTCTTATGACCCCTGGCTGCACAAAATGAGGGGTCAGTTCGAGTCATTGGCTAAGGCGCCCTGATAACCTGAACCTCTCTTTGCTTTGGGTCAAAATTCAGAAGAATGTTGTGCGGGCCAATATCCTTCCCACAACAAAGTTTCACCACAGTCTGTTCATACCTTTTTGACCGATTGTGAACAAGACAAACACACAAAGATGAAATATAACCTTCTTGCAGCAGAAGCAGACTGTCTTCTTCTTCTTATGCGTTCCCAGGACATAATTATGGCCATAATGGGTAAAGATACGTATGTGTCTGATTTTCAGCTTTCACCTGGTCTCCCCACTGTGAACAGCCGACACATTCCAATTTCGGAGGAGCTCAAAGGAGAAAAATGATTTGGAATTTTTTTTTTTTAAGGCAACAAGTCAGAAAGACAGTAAATAATAGTAAGCAAAGGGGAAAGGCAAGAGTAAATGAGAGTGGCAGATTAGAGGAAGTTACAAGCACAGAACTTCCAGAAGGTGGGGGAACTATTTTTACTGAAAGATCCCCCGGTATCCCCATGGGAGAGACTCATGGAGGGGGTGGGGCTTCCAGCTCCCTGTATAGAGGCATGAGGCATCCACCCACTGCCCCGAGCAGAAGCAGACAAATATTACCTCTGCTGTATGTCTTGGCATGAGGCTGTGTCAGACCAGTTGACATAAGCTAGAACGCCAAGGCTACATCAAAATGTTGTTATGCTCTGAATTGTTGTGCGGGGATTGTCTTAAGCCATGACAAGCTCCCAGCATAACATCATCAGTCCAAAATCCCCCGAAGATGGAGTGTGGCTGCCCACATGGCGGGGTAATCAAAAACGGTCACACACGTAATGTTCTCATCCCTAGCTGATGCATTTGTACCTTAGTGTTCAAGTGCTTCTCGCTGTTGGGATGATCCCTGGAGTCTTTTAGCCAGGGTAAGCCAACCAACCAACCAACCAACCATTACCTCTGCTGTGATTTTTTGGTGTTTATCCGGCACAACAGTGGTCAGGAAACAGGGCGTGTCGGTCAGGTTGTACACAGCGTTGAAGCCAACACCGTACCTTGGAAGAATTAATGCAAAACATCCCTGGCTCATTACGTTGGCATCACGTCAACACTGTGTCACAATACTCACTAACTCACTGTACCATTTGCCCAATATTATAATGCTAAATGTTTTCGTAGCATGCTGATATATAACTTTCCATCATGTTGCTCATGACAGACAAAATCATCAAAATCATATTTCTTAATTTGTCCTAGGTTTGAGAAAAATCAGCCAACCAAATAAACAAAAACATAATCTTGAAGGAAGGAAATCCCCCCCCCCCCACACACACACACACAAAAGATATGGTCTTAAAGTCACTAACTTATAACAAAACAACATTGTCAGTCCTGCATAATACTCTACCGATAATGTGCACCACTAATAAACTAACCTTCACAGACAGAGTTTTGAATAACTGATGCTTATAAGACACCACATCATAGAAATATAAAGTTATGAGAACATTTTGCTCAGAGACTTAACACAAAAACACACACACAAAAACAACCATAAAGGCTTCCATGCTCTCACACTCACTTTCCCATCTTCAAGGCATCTGGCGGAAATATAAAGCTACGAGTAAGCCCACACTTTGCGCAGATATGTAAGAGGCATGTTGTTGTTACCCAGTTCCCTCGTTATTGTTTATAATTTGACATTGTTGAATAAAAAAAACGTTTAAACCAACAGGCATCAGAATGGTTTTAAGTCCAATCCTCTGAAAACTGTGGTACAAGGGCCATCAGGGCCATCAGGGCCCTCAAGGCCCTAGCCTGAAGAGGGACAACACTGAAATGAGTTCCCAACACCACCGAAAAGATTTAATATAGTGAGAAATTACTTTTAAATTTTATTTAACAGAAAAAATAACACTGAATAAAAAACCAAAAACCTCTGACCAGAGAAGCCAATCATCTGTCAGAAATTCTTAATCCTCTGAAATTTGCAAATCCTCTGACAATGATGCTTTATACTGAAAATTATCTTCCCCTGATTTGTCACAAGGTCACGCTTGCACTTGGGCCCTTAAAAGCCCGCACGGCCTAGGCATCCATTGTAGAGCCTATCGTTGCTAGGTCTACTCTCTCTCTCTCATAGCTCTCTGTCTCTCTCTCTCTCTCTCTCTCTCTCTCTCTCTCTCTCTCTCTCTCTCTCCCTCTGTCTGTCTCTCTCTCTCTATCTCTCTCTCCTCCTCCTTCTCTCTATGTCTCTCTCGCTCTCTGTCTCTCTCACTCTCGCTCTCTCTCTCTCTCTCTCTGTCTCTCTCTCCCTCTGTCTGTCTCTCTCTCTCTCTCTCTCTCCTCTCTCTCTCCCTCCTCTCTCTCTGTCTCTCTCGCTCTCTGTCTCCTCTCACTCTCGCTCTCTCTCTCTCTCTCTCTCTCTCATCTCTCCTTCTCTCTCTCTCTCTCTCCCTCCCTCCTTCTCCTCTCTCTCTCTCTCTCCTTCTCTCTCTCTGTCTCTCGCTCTCTTTGTCTCTCTCTCTGTCTGTCTCTCCCCCCCCCTCTCTCTCTCTCTGTGTCTCTCTCTCTCTGTATTGTCTCAAATCTCTCTGTCTCTCTCTCCCTCCCTTTCTTCTCTTTCTCTCTGTATCTCTCTCTCTCTCTCTCTCTCTACTCCTTCTCTCTCTCTCTGTCTCTCTGTGTGTGTCTCTCTCTGTCTGTCTGTCTCAGTCTTTGTCTCTCTCAAGTGAACAGAGGGCCTCACTTGAAAGCGCCACCTACATAAAATTATCGCCCTTGGGCAACACGAAGAAGCAGTATAAAGCCTCATTCTGAAGCCTGAACACTTACTTTCCCGTCTTCAAGGCGTCGCCTTCCTTGCTGCCCTCCCCCAGAGTCTGAATGCCCGCCATGTTCTGAGGCGTAAAACAGGCGTCGTTGAAAACACACAGGGCGGGACTGTACACCTCCCCCCACCCTTCACTCAGCAATCGCTCCTCGGGGTGATGGCGTAAATCTTTCACAAACACCACCTGAAGCAAATTAAGTCATTCCATACATTTCCAAAAACAAATTTCCCACTTTAAAATCAAGTTCACAGAATTTATAAAACAGATTTCACTCTCTCTAGTTAGTCCCAAAATTTACAAGAATTTACACTAAAATGAACCCAAAACTTAAGTTTTTACACTTTGAAACCCCGTCAAAACAATTCTTGGACTAGATTTCATGCATAAAAAGTCATACCACCAACTTCTAAAACAGGTCTCATGTTGAATTAAGTCAGTCTAAAAAGTTTCAGATTTCATCATGCTCCAAAATTTCCAAAAGAATCAGAAGATGTACCTCCACATATTTCTAAAACAGGATCCATACAGTCAATATCATCTCACACATTTCTCTTGACACAGATGTACACTTTGTTTGCTTGTGAACTGCTTCAATCATAAAGTTAAGTTAAGAACAGAACATATAGCACTTTATGATGGGTCAAGCATTACACAAATAAAGATTGGTTAAAATTTGAAGTTAATCTTCAATGTCATTTGGACAAAGATGTTACTCATTTCCCTTTATCACTAATTTCTTAGTAAAACATTACATTAAAAAGAATAATAACAAAATGTTGCAACAAGCGTTCTTCTGCCAACTGTGGCAGTCAGCCCCACACTCTCAACCCTCTGGGCACGATGAGCCCCGATCGGGGCTCCCCGGGACTAGCACGATGGGCCACGATCGGGGCTCAGTTCGGCTCATTCATATTTCGCGC
The DNA here is from genome assembly GCA_017654935.2 of Phymorhynchus buccinoides. Classification (NCBI taxonomy): domain Eukaryota; kingdom Metazoa; phylum Mollusca; class Gastropoda; order Neogastropoda; family Raphitomidae; genus Phymorhynchus; species Phymorhynchus buccinoides. The sequence goes on from CM065702.1 coordinate 11,172,571, forward strand.
TGAACTTTGGCCAATCGAATAAGCGAACACAGCTAATCAATCAGAAAGCTTGTAGCACTCGTACAACTTCCTGCTGTCTGAGTCTAGCCATTTTTCGACCGGTTTGCATTTGTTTGTGTGAAAATGAGTGATGAAAGTAGCGATTATGAGGATGACGATGAGTATGTTGCCGATAGCTACTCTGATGCAGACTAGGAAGGTAATTAGACTTGTATTCATGTTGCAAAGTGAAGGAAAAGGGTTTGAAGTGAAGGAAAAAGGTTCGACTGCATGGTTTTGTGATGTCTGACACGAGCAGATCATTGCCGGATGGGTGGGGTTAGCTTCAACCACAGTGCGTGTACAGTGAAAGTGCTTTACTGTCATCATATTCAAGGCAAGTTGTTGTCCGTCACCGAAGGTGATCGGACTTTGCGATGGGCTGGTTTGTCTGTTTTTTTGTTTTTGTTTTTTTGTGTGTTTTTTTTCTTTTCTGCCTGTCCCAAGGATATCTCCCGAACCGCTTGACCGAATCGCGTCACATTTTGTGTGAAGGTGTGCCACCTTAATAGGAAGAGATCCGCGCAAACCATTTTGCCGTCGTGACCTTGACCTTGACGTACGACCTTGAAAACCGAAAATCTATTTTTAGCCATATCTCGGGCACCGATCGACATAGGATGTTGAAACTTGGTATGAAGGTGGTTTGGCTTATGCCCATTCTGATGATGGCATACCGATCAAGGTCAAGGTCAAGGTAAAAAAGATCGCTGGAGCCTGAAAATCGGAGGGTCATTTTTTTCTCCTTCTGTCTGTCCCAAGGATATCTTTCGAACGGGTTGACCGAATCACGTCAAATTTTGTGTGCTGGTGTGTCACTATAAGAGGAAGGCATCCGCGCAAACCATTTTGCCGTCGTGACCTTGACCTTGACGTACGATCTTGAAAACCGAAAATCTATTTTTAGCCATATCTCGGGCACCGATCGACATAGGATGTTGAAACTTGGTATGAAGGTGGTTTGGCTTATGCCCGTTCTGATGATGGCATACCGATCAAGGTCAAGGTCAAGGTCAAAAAGATCGCTGGAGCCTGAAAATAGGAGGGTCATTTTTTCTCCTTCTGTCTGTCCCAAGGATATCTTTCAAACGGGTTGACCGAATCACGTCAAATTTTGTGTGCTGGTGTGTCACCATGAGAGGAAGGCATCCGCGCAAACCATTTTGCCGTCGTGACCTTGACCTTGGCGTACGACCTTGAGAACCGAAACTCTTTCAGGGGCCATAACTCCCGCACCGTTAGTGTTAGAGTCTTCACATTTGGCATGCAGGTACTTTGGCTTATGTCCGTTCTGATGGTGGCATATCGGGGCGATCGGTAGGCCTTGAAAGTGGTAGGGGTCTACACATTGGGCTTTAAGCCATATTTTCCACATTTGTACTTGACAAAAACGCTTCAGATTGTGTGTGGTACTGTATACCCTAGAGAAGAAAACATCCGAGCATAAATTATCACCATGCTGACCTTGACCTTGAAGTGTGACCTTGAAAACCGAAATTTCCTTCTTTGCGCTATATGTTTCTTCTTCAAGCTGTATCTCGTGAACTAGAAGACAGAATCCCTTCCAATTTTGTGACAGGATGTGACACTCTACGGGGTGTCGCAAGTGCGTAGCATTGCTGGTGACGGACATGTCTGCCGCTCGGCGACGCCCTTGTTTTCTTTACTTTCATTGCAAAATTCAAGCTTTCTTCTTTTTAAACGTGTATTATACTGTATAGGTTTCCCAGTCAAATGTTTGTATGAGAGATGAAAAGTGAAAATAAGAAGTACCGGTTGACGTTTCTGCAGTCTTCAATTTTACGCCTGTCTTTTAGCTTACGTTTTTAACTTTTACGTTGTGCCCAGAGGGTTAAAGTAAAATGCTTCCAAGTACAGGAACAATTCAAATTGTCTTGGATTCTGCATTATGTAGTCTGTACCAACATTTTTCTGTAAAATCATCAGTATTATTGCTTGTTGTAATTACATTGTTAAGCTGATTGATTCTATACTAAATAAGTCTATTATTATGCATTGAATTAAACACTCCGTCTATGTTATAACCTAATGATCGTTATGCACCTACAAACTTACGTGATTGCAAGTATTATAATTTTCTTGCGAGTGTTATAACCAATTTATTGTATGCTGATTATTGGTTGTTATGCAAATGAAAATAATGTTATGTATCATAAAATAACACTTTATTGGGCACTTTAATAAAGTTTCCCATTCTCTCTCTAAATGTTGTGATTCTTGGACTTTTGACAAAAACGGTTTTGTGTGGATGCAAGAGACAGAAACATTACATTAAAAAGAATAACAACAAAATGTTGGAACCATTTGAGAGCAATGGACGAGTCTCTCTCACACACACACACACACACACACACACACACACACACACACACACACACACACACACACAACCTACCTCTGAGGCACCAGCATCATCAGCATTTTGCAGCAGCTCCTTAAAGATGCCGGCATCTCGTTGATAGCCCTCCAACAGACGGTTGATGCGAGTGGTCAGTTGTTCTTGTGGTCCAAATGACTCGCAAAACTCATCCTGGAAACAACACACACATGCATACAATCACACATAAACACATGGACATACTCATGCATAAACACACACACATTCATTTGTGTGTGTGTGCACATGTCCACACATACACAAATTCACACGCGCGTGCATGTGCATAACACACACACACACACACACTTTGTTTTTTTTCTCTCTCTCTCTCTCTCTCTCTCTCTCTCTCTCTCTCTCTCTCTTCCAGAGCAATGGCCTCTCTGACCAATAGACCTTTTTTTAAAAATTTGAGTCAAACAAAATTAGACAACACTTTATAACCAATGAAAAGAATTAATCAAATCATAATGAAAAGAATTAATCAAATCATAATGAGAGGAATAACTAATCTAAATTAACTAACAAAAATTACTGGAATGTCATTAAATTATTAAAATGTTATTAAGTATAGACTACTTCCCAACATTTTGATAAAACTTTGTAATATTATACATAACAGGCCAAAATACAAAAATACAAAGAAAGAAATGAATAAGACAAAACACAAACTCATTATAGAGATATTGACAACAGAAAGGTTGTCTCATGGAAAAGAAAACAACACAATAACATATAAACATAAACAAGGCAGAAAGGGGAATACACAATGAAAACAGACAACACATCCCATCCACTTGCCTCGTCGTGCTCCCGTTTGGTCCTCACGCAAAACACCTCCGCCAGAGTTTCCGAGAAGCTGGGATGCAGGAAGCACATGGTCCCCGAATCCGACAGCCAATCGCAATCATTGAGACAAAGCTCCTCCACAAGATGCAGGCACTTGTCTCTGCCCGGCAAGCACAGGTCTCGAGTTTCGTTTTCATGCAGAGTTGTCCTGCCTGGCGTTTCACTCTCCAGTGCCGGAGGGAGCAGAGTGGCGATTTTCAGGACGAGATCGACGGTGGAGTCGCTCAGTCTGGACGGAAAGTTGACCTTCACCCGCTTCAAAGCATCCAGGATATCAGCCACTGGAAACCTGAGAGGATGAAAAAGGAGGAGGATGAAGAGGAGAAGGAGAGGAGGAGGAAGAGAAGGAATAAGGAAAGGAAGGGAGGAGAGGAGGAAGGGAGGAGAGGAGGAAGAGAAGTTGTTGTTTTCATACCCTTAAGCCAAGGAAAGTATGAGAATAGGATGAAAGGAAAGAAAGAAGAAGAGGAGGAGCGGGTATGGAGAAAGTAAAATAAAGAGAAGAGTACATCGTTGTATATAAACAAAGAATCTGCACCACATACATATATGCACAAACACAAGGTACACGCATCAATCTCACACCCAAACCCATAATGTTTACAAATATACCAACACCACACACACATATACACAGACAGACAGACAGACAGACAGACAGACAGACAGACAGACAGACAGACAGACAGACAGACAGACACACACACACACAGACAACACACACACATACACACAGTGCCAATTCCTTACCAAAACGGTACTCCAAGGAACCTGAAGAATTCCTCAGTCGTTTTGTGGACATGATCCAGTGTCGTTAGATAAGGTCCAAAGTCTCCCACAGGCTCAAAAGCCACCTGATCAGCTCTCAAGAATCTCCTGTCTGTCCAGATCACTTTCTTGTCTTTGAGCTGATGCATAACATTCTCATGTGGTCTGTCTGCAGGGGTGAGGTGTGTCCTGCAGAAGGCATTGAAGTACAGATAGATCTGCCGACAGATTTCCGTGACGCCCTTTCCTTTGACCGTCCCCAGCTGACTCACCTCTTGGGAAACGCACACCAGTTGGTCGACAACCAGCTGCGTGAATGGTGCCCCTTTGCTGTACCTGGCTTTGGCCTTGTGGACCACCACACCCAGTTTTTCCAGGGTCTCCCTGTCTCTGAGGGACAGGTTGAGCTGAGACTCGTCCAGAACGGCGGCCTTGCAAGCCACCAGCTCCTTCAGTTCAGCACAGTAGGCTTCAGAGGGCTGTATGAAACGCGGACCAGCCTCAGCGTCCACAAACCATGACACTGGCCACTTGTCTGGTTTCTGCAGCGACGGTAAGAAGCACACCTTGCTCAAGGCTTGCACGTACTGTCCCATTTCTTCATCAAGGACAGGAAGGTACCTGATGATGGCCTGCGATCTTTGGCTGGTGGTGGTTCCACATTTCATTCCACTGACAGACTCTGCCCGGTCGCGAAGCTCCTCCACGCTCACTTTGTCCTTGACCATGCCCACTTTCAGGAGCTGATTCAGCACGGCTTCGCTTGTGAAGTCGGCACCATCCTCTCGCGTTGGAAACCTCCCGTCGTCTTCGATAAACAGGCGTGCTGCCTTCCCATGAGGGTGAATGAGGTGGGCAGGTTTGTTGAGGGACCCATCAGGCATGCATGGAATGCAGCGGTGTTGTTTCACCAGGTCTAAAAGGGTGGCGTTTCCCGAGCGAAGAGCGTACAACACCAGCTGGTTTCTGTCACCCATCTGCAGATCAGGGTGATTCTCCTGGATTCTGGGGAAGAGGACGACTCGGAAGAACTCTTCCATACTGATGACCTTCCTGTGGAACTGGTCCTTTTGTTCCGCACCGGACGACATAAAGTTATTGGCAATGTGCGAAGGAAGGTCGACCAAGGACCCGCCAGCCTGACTCCAGGGCGTGGTGCTCCAGAACGTGTTCAACACGCGGAAAGCGGCCCCGCCCTCCTTCTCCTGCTTGAATTCAGGTTCCAGGAAGAAAGCGGAGGTGAAGGGCACTGCACCATCGCCATGAAGGAAGACCTTGTATTGTTCCTGCTGCGCAATGCGGTAGAAGCTTGGGAACAGGGCGCTCTGGGGTGTTCTTGAAGAGAGGACGGAATGTGAAGGCCACAGGCTGTAGTAGACTTCACCCGAGGTCTTCCGCCCTGACTGGGCCACTTTTTCCAGGGCAGTGAGGTAGGCTCTGGGGATGGGGTCACTGAACAAGGCTTTGTTCCACCTGAAACACAGTCAATAATGCATTGGGTTGTATGAAGAGAGAACTGAAACAAAACACATTGTGGACCATAATATAGATTTGGAGAAAGCGATACTGTTTGTCTCCAAAATTAAACTGGCATTATCATACAGAGCTAGTTGTTAAAAAGAAACACATCTTTATATCATGCTCATCTCATTACCACGGATAACTCATGTTTTGCTTATTCGTTTGTACAAACAAGAGACAAGAAAACCAACTTCTTTTTCTTCTGCATTCCTGGGCCATATAGCCATAATGGGTAAGGCACATGTGTGTCTGGTTTTGAGTTTTCACTGGTCTCCCTGTTGCATACAGCCGACACATTCCGATTTAGGAGGAGCTCAAAAGAAAACCAACAAAAACGTAATTCTATAATATCAATATCATCATCATCAGTTTCAACATCAACAGTCTTAGATTTCGGACCACATCTTGTACTGCATAAAATGCACACACACACACCAGTGTTTCCCATACAGATAAAATGTGAGGGTCTCTGGGACTCTCTGCAAAATTTTAAGGGTCCTGTTCAAATTTTAAGAGTACCCAAGTAACGTTTAAAAAATCTACTTTCATTAAGGTACATATGCACACAAACAACAACAACAACATACAGTATTTATACGGCGCTGAATCTTGATATAAATCAAATCAAAGTGCACACACGTTAGCATTCATAACGCATTCAAACAAAAATGCAATACAAAGCGAACACACACGTATGACATAAACGGTATACAGCAGAAACAAACCTAAAGGCAAGAGAGAGAAGAGAAAGAGAGTGGAGCCTCAATGACAGGGGGACAGGTGGGTTTTGAGGTTAGATTTGAAAGCAGAGAGGGTCGGTCGCTGACGGAGGGAAAGAGGAAGTTTGTTCCAAGATGTCGGTCCTGAGACAGCAAAAGAGCGCCGAACCAACAGTTGAAAGCTTACACCTAGGGTTCTGGAAAGAAAGAGGGTCAGAAACTGAATGTACACACACACACACACACACACACAAACTGCTGATGACAGCGATACCTCTCAGGTCAGCAGTCCTAAAGATCTACCGAGCGAGAGTTTAAACTGTCTTGGTCTGTGAAAAACGTGTGCGTCCCGGGGATGCACAGCGCTGAAATTAAAGGGTCCCTTCAGGATTTTTGTGCTTGAGGGATGCAAAAATGTGCTTTATAGGAAACACACACACACACACATTGACACACACACATATCTGACCTTCCGCTGACTGATTTCCGATCATCTTCAGTCTCACACAGGAGCCCCCGGCGGTCGGAGCTGAGAGCGAAGGGAGCGTTGATGTGCACGGGGAGAGGCACGGCCGACACCTCCTCAGCCAGTGGTAGAAAGCAGAACAGGTGGCCAGTCCTGTAGAACCCTGCAATACGCACTTTCTTCATTGAGTAGTGCTAATTTTGAAGCACACACCATCTTTTGCAAACTACATTTTCCCCCAAACTGAGACCCCTGCGTCTTATATTTGACCTAGCACCACGAAAGGGACATAAAGTCACTGGGCTAGTTTCTCATAAGAAGCTTGCAAAGCCAAACATCTCATTTAAAAAAAAATCAAATTTTGAGTTATGTGTATTTTCGTGCTCTCGAACATCTCATCTTTCATATTTATAAAGGATAATCTTTATTATGGTCTCTAAATACTCAAAAAAATGCTTTGAAATGAGCAGGTTGATGCATTTTCTTCAGCTAGGCTAAACTTTATACTGTGATTTCTCAAAATGGCCGACAGTCACCCTACCAAATTTGAATGCCCATAACTCTAAAACAGAAAACGTTACAAGAATGGTTCTTATATTATTTGAAAGAGAATTGTCTGAAGTTTCTAACTGAACCATTGTCTCATGATGTCCTTTTTGTGGTGCTGGGTCACATATGACTCATAATGCAGTAGGAAAGTGTAGTAATGAAATCCGACTTTTGTGTGTAACATTTAGGGGATACTTTTAAAAAAAATTGGTATATGCATCTCTGACCCTCAAAACTACAATTTACACATTGAGCTACTGGCCAGTGCATCACTAAAAAGAAGCTAATTTTTATCTGATGTTCCGTTTTATGAAGAACATGCTAAAAAACAGATCATAGGTATGTGACTATCAGACTATCATAAGGATAGACCCCCCACCCCCCACCACCACTAAAATATCCAAGTGACCCCGACCTCTATCAAATTAAGAGACATACACATATTTCGCCCACTGATGCCCCCCCCCCCCCCCTCCCCTCTCCAGGATTTTGATGCAGGAATTAATGAACCTATAGAGCCTTTGATATTACCCATAGCACCGCACATTTATCATTTCAGTCTCTAAGCAGTTAACAACAAAAACATGACAGCGCATGGAAAACCAGATCTACAGGTCAACTAGAAATTGAAAGAATAGAAAGAAGATATTTTGTTTAGATATCTGTAAGGCTTAGTGGCTAAGACGGCAGAGAAATATGCAGAAATCAGAATCAGAATAATAATGTATGCTGGCCATGATTTGACATTCGTTTAATTAAACTTTAACATTCAGGATCGATACATGTCATTGCACAGAAAACTGATATGCTATGAACACACAAAAACACAGAGAGAGAGAGAGAGAGAGAGAGAGAGAGAGGGGGGGGGGAGGAGAGAGAGAGAGGGGGGGGGGGGAGAGAGAGAGAGAGAGAGAGAGGGAGAGAGAGAGAGAGAGAGAGGAGAGAGAGAGAGTAGGAATTGTTGGGAAATAATTAAGGAGAGTAATCTTATGGTGTATGGGAGTGATCTTGCCTAATTCAATCGGTCAAACAGGTCAGTTACTTTACCATCAGGTAGAACCCCCAAACAGGGATGATTACCAATTGCTATCATGTATATTTTTGACATCAGTAGTCACCCCTTTCCAAACAAATGCATGATAGCAATTTGAAAGTGGTAACTGTCTGTCTGTTAACATGTGATTTATAATGGTACCCCTTATTGTGAAGCATTTTCGGTAAGGGGGGACCCTACAGATGTCAAGACTGTATTATCCATTGTCCTCCCCCCCCCCCCCCCCCCCCCCCCCCCCCCCCCCCCCCCCCCCCCCCGCCCCCCCCATCGCATGCAAAAAAAAAAATATATATAAAAATTGGGTGGCGCAACTCTGGCTGCGACACGCTCTCCAGGTGGGAGCAACCCGAATTTCACAGACGCCTCTGTGACTATAAAGTAGCTAATACCTAATACCTCGATGCGTTAACCCTTTCAACGCTACCATTCTTCAGCCAAAATTTACCATTAAACTTTCCCGGGTAGAGAAAAGATTTTGCCTGCAATATTGAGGATTCCTCTGTGACATGCATAAACATAGAGCCTGTCATTACTTCCCATAATTAAGAACATAAGGTCACTGGATACCAGACCGTCATTAGATGCCTTTTAGTGACATGGGTATCAAATCATCGTGGTGCCAAGAGGCGACCGCGGCGATGAAAGGGTTGATCAGATATCTGACATCTAACAAGTTGTTGACTGTTCTTCTTTCTGATAAAAACATTGCTCTACGTCTGATGCCTGGTTATCCCATGCACAGGGGTGCAACTACACAAAATGAAAAAAGGCCTGAAAGGCCGGGGTCCAGGGGTAATGCCCCCCTACAGCTGAAGCAAAATTTGATTTATGAGGGTATCTTAGTTTGCTTTTTCCACAATTTATACAAATGCTCATTTTAAAGTGTTTAAAAAATACAGTAGACACACAAAAATCTTGTTTGACAAATCTAAAAAAAAAAGGAAATTCCTTTTCTGGTAAAATTCAAAAACAGGAAATCATTGTATAACAGGAAAAGTTGCACCCAAGGTAACAGAACTTATGAATTTTTTTTTTATTTTTTTTCTTCTGTCCCATCTTCTGGGCCATACAGTGGCATTGTTCCCACGCCGTTCATTCCGAGTCCCAATTCGCAGCCACACCTCCGCACGTTCAGGTCGCAGAATCCGAGACCAGCAGTCCAAGAGGAGCAAATCTATGTTAGGCTGTCAAGGAGGCAACCAACCGAGGAGACACTGCACTGCTGCTGAGTCACTTCGGTGGAGTTCAGTGGAGCCTGTTCAGGACACCACCTACTAAGCCCCCTACTGACGACACTATTCTCTTAGTCGCGGAGCCAGCGTGAGTGAGGTCCTCCTCCGAGGGCGCCACCACGACCGTCCACCGACAGCTCCCCAGAACACACTGATCCCCATGACTTTGACCCGAACGCACCAAGGCATAGACTGGATCAGAAACCGAAACTGAGGTCACCATGAGAGCAGGGCTTGCAAAGCCACAGAATTTGAGACTTTTTTTGAATGATTGATGGAAATGAGGCAGATGACTATGATGATGCTATGAAGTTCCATATCGGTCTCAGACTGCATGACAGGGCTGTATTCTACGCTTCCTTTCATAATGATATCCCAGCGTTAACCAGGCCCGAGAACTACAGACACCTGCAGTGTTGGTCTTGAAATTAGAGCGGATGAAGCTCGACTGTGTGGTTTCAGTCTTCCCATTGAGCCCACAGCCACTCACTCTGGGTAGGAGTCGGTCCAGGACCGAAAAAAACCTCGCCTCTGATGGGATTCGAACCCGAGACCTCCCAGCCAGTAGTCCGCGATGATAACCACTATGCCACGGCGGCTGGTCAAACTTATGACATTTTTGTTTTTAAGTTTGAAACTGGTAAATCAAAAGACATTAAAAAATTTTTTAAATTACCAGGTAAAGTAATGTTTAATAGCAAAAAGAAAAACAATTATAGCACCCAAGCATCAAAGTTCTTGTATTAAAAATAAAAATACAATAAAATAAAATTCAATTTGCTTTACATCAAGTCAAAGATTTATGCACCATCAACAGTAGGTTTGACTCTCTCTCTCTCTGATTTTCTTTTTGGTTGTTTTATTCGCAAGCCTCTTTTATTTTATTGCACAGACGTGGAAGGCAGAAGCTATTTCCAAAATTCACTAACTCTTTCCACCTACCTGCGGCACAAGAATCCAGTGTCTTCACATTCCATTCACCGTCTGTACGCAGCCCAACGGCCGCCAAGGGAATAAACCCCTCCCCTTTCGTCTCCGAAGCAATGTTGCACGACTCCCTCCGCCCCGAGGCCCAAGCAATGCAGAAATGACACACGTTTTGAGAACCGCTCTTTTCCCCACTGTCCGCTGTTACTGTGACCCGTTCTACGACCCTCTCCTCAAACCCCGGACCCTGTTCTTCCCACACGGCAGAGAAATGATCCAGAATGCTGTCGCCTCCAGGAGAAATTCTGTCCGACGTTCGCGTCACTGCCAAAGTTTGTTGAGCGTCGGTCATAGGACATCCATCTTCAGGGAGGTGGAGCAACTCCAAGCGCGTCACGTGTTGAAGAAACATCAACATATTGCCTCCCTTGCCCTTCAGCCCGTTCACAAAGTCCACCTGCTTGTTCTGGGAGAAAGCTTCCTTGCAGATCTCGCTCCTCAGCGCCTGCTCTTCCGTTCTGAAGGGAAAGCGGAAGAGGGTTCCGGAATAGGGACTCCAGTTGATGTTGGGGATGTCGCAGTCAAAGACGCCCTTGAAAGGCTGGAACTGGTTGGGAATGGTCCGGAAAAGCCTCTTGTTCATGGGGTTCTTGAAGTTCATCTTCTTGCCGCGCTTGCCGCTGCTGATGTATTTCTCGTGAGGATCCAGCATGGCCAGGCTGTCTGCCGAGTAGATGCTGGGCAGATCCGTCAGGTTGTACACTGCGTTGAAGCCAAGCCCAAACTTGCCCACCTGGGAAACACGAAGGAAGTTTGATTATTTCAGTTCACCACCTACGTTGATTAAGCCATTCTTAGTGCTACCGTAGCCTAAAACAGTATGACATATTCAACAATTTCCATGTCTGATGCAAACCACTGAAAGCAAAGTTTGTTGCTTTGCGAACAAGCAAGACAACAAATTTCTATGTTAACTAAATCTCTCAACATACGAGTTCAAGTTCAAATGAAACAATTTACTCAAAAACAAGATGGAGATGTAGAAAGACTGCAAATGTCCACATTTTATAAAGAGCTGCAAAGGACGACAGATGAACTTAACCGTTCAACATCACAGCTATAGAACAGTTCATTCGGGAATCCTTGACCAAGGATAAGCACTGAAATTTGACCCACACAACAAATCACCACATATCTAATAAATTTCCTTCACTTTTCTTTCCCTTATTAATTTCCACTCTTGAGTCAGAACAACAACAACTAGAACATGAAAACGCTAGATCAACTAGAGACATGGGTGCATTTTCGGCTCCAGTGACCTTCAACTTTGACCAATGACCTTCATCTTTGATCTTGGCCTAGATATCCTAACTACCTATCCGCGTACAAAATGTGAGTGTTCAAGGTACCTCCGTTCAAACGCTATCGATGTAACATAGATAGTCAGGAACAGTCAGCCCTAAAAACATTAACCAGCATCGCTTCGCCACTGGTTAACACAGGCATCAGAATAGTCTGAAGTCCAATCCTCTGAAAACTGTGGTAAAAGGGCCATCAAGGCCCCAGACTGTAGAGGGACAACACTGAAATCAGTTCTGAACACCACCAAAAAGGCTTAACATAGTGATAAATCACTTTAAAATGATATTTAACACAAAGGATAACACTCAATAAAAAGGCAAAACCTCTGACAAGAGAAGCCAATCCTCTGTCAGAAATTAGAAGCCAATCCTCTATCAGAAATTAGAAGCCAATCCTCTATCAGAAATTCTTAATCCCCTGAAATCCTCTGACAATTCTGATGCCTGTTAACAACAAAAACATATCACATAACTCGCATCCCCCACCACCTTTACCTTAGTGGTGTCTTCCTTTTTCGTGGCCCCTCCCAGCAGGCAGAGGTTCGTGAAGTCGGAGTTGGAGAACTGGGCGTCGTTGAAGACCCAGAGGGCAGGGCCCTGGAACTCGGCCATAGCCCCCGACAGAAGGCCCGCCCTCCACTTTCGGTTCTGACGGTCGTCTAGCAGGAATCTGACCACCTTGGCCCCGGCATCATCCGCATTCTGTATCAGCTCCTGAAATATAATATTAAATCTATCTATTTAAAATCCATGTGGGTCCTGTGCTCTGTTCAGGGAATTACGCAAACACCATGGTGTAGAGTGGCACAGTGGTAGCGCGTTCGCTTCAATCGTGTCAAGTAAACCCGAGTTCGAACCTGAATACAGGAGATTTTTCCTCTCACTTTGCACTAGGCCTTAAGGTCTGAACGTGGAGTCTTTCGGATGAGACTATAAACCGAGGTCCCGTGTGCCCATGCATTTAGCACACGTTAAACCCAGTGGCAATGAAAAAGTTGTCATTTGGTCGCTCCAGTGACAAGAAACTGAGCAGTTGCAAAAAAAAACTAAAAACTGTACCCAGTTGTCAGTTGGAGTATTTTCTCACGGAAAGTGGTGTATTCTTGGAAAAAGTGGTGTACTCTAAGGACAACTCTATTTATAATACAAGTATATAACACGATCTTGATGCATTTTCCTGTTGCAGTGCCGCTCAATGTCAAACTTTCCAGAACAATGGAGAAGTCGACTTGACAGTAGCTGCAATGTGCGTAAGCCGTAAGTCTTCCCTCGTGTCGACTAGAATTCCAGGGATAGTTAAATATCTCTTAAGAAATCTTTAAGATCTTGCTGGTGGCTTCTTTGTTTTGCCTACGTCAGGAGGATCGTCGCTTTTGCGTTTCAACATTTTCAGAAATTCTCTTCACTTCGGTGGGTGTTGATAAACCAACTTGGCGTGCATCACAAACCTTCTAGCGCCGCGAGATTTGGCCAAGGGAGATTCGTTTGCAAGTCGTGGTTCCGCTCCAACACTTCGCAGTTATACTAAATCGCCGATTTCAAACGAACGATCGTTTTGGGGATCGAACTGCTTTAAAAAAAATTTGACTATGTTTTTTTATGTCATATTTTTCATCCACCCGACGTACTGGTCGTATTTTGGGTAAATTAGCGTACAAAATACGCCCAAATCGTACGGGTTGGCAGGTCTGTGTACCGTATTTTATGGACTATAAGGCGCACCTGATTATAAGACACACCCGCCAAATTTAACACAAAATTCAGATTTTGTTCCTCTATTTTCTTACTATATTATCAGTGACACTAAAGACAAAGGGGTCTCAGTCTGGGAGGAAAGTATCGCCTTAATCCAATGACTCCCGACCATTCGAACCGAGAATCGATCCCAGTCCCCGAGACAAGGGCATTAACTCCGAACGTCACACCAAATCTTTTCATTACAAAAATCACCCAGAATAAAGTCTAACTCACATTTCATTTCTGAAAGATGCATATTGAATAGCAATGATGATATTATTATTCCAAAGCTAACACACTGTCACACAACAAACCATGAATTGGAATTTAAAAAATCCGTAATGGTGCTCCGAGCATCGCGCCGAGTCAATACTGCGCACGTCACGTGGAAAGAAGGGAAAAAATTTGGGGTCACTTCGAAAAATCTGTTATAAAAGACTAGTGGGTGCTTTCCCTTGCTGTAAGAACCAAATACGGACCACTGAGAGTCAGGAAAAGGAAGCACTTAGTATATTGCATTGTGGGTAGGGAGAAAGTGAAAGTGAAACTACTAGACCTGGCGTTCAGCGGGTGCAATCGGAATCATCAGGCACCAGGGAAGAAAAACAAATCGGGCAGATTTCGGTTCTGCAGCCTTGAGAGGGTTAAAGTCCGTATAATATGGTAATAAATAATAAATGTGTCAAAAATGTGTGGATCTAAATGACAGGTTACAGATGGTAATATCGACAGACTATAACCATTGTGACCTTGACCTTTCTTGTACTAAATATTCAGAATTACATTAAGCCAATGCATCTGCACACCAAATTTGAAATTATGAACATTTTAAGTCCAACGATGTGAAAAATATGGCCACAAGAAGAAACATACGTTCTCAAGGTCAAACTTCAAGGTCAAGGTCAGCATGGTTATTATTCTTGTACGGGACCTTTTGTGTACCATGACAAACCATCACAGTAAATTTGAAGTGATTCCATGCAACAGTTCTTGAGATACAGCTTAGGGGGTTTGAACCCCGTGATTCGCATGCTATTCCACCTGATTCTGGCTTCATAAAGTTTGCCCACTCTAGCGACCTACCCTTCCTTTTTCCTGCCTGGTTCTCATCTCAGCTAGCACCACTGCTGTTCTAATTTTAAACTCGCCACTGCCTATCCCACCAGAGAGAGAGAGAGAGAGAGAGAGAGAGAGAGAAACTCTGAAAATTTAATTGTAAGGCCACCGGCCTGTATACAATGGCTACACGTTCATGAAACAAAAGGGGAAGTAATTTGCTTCTAAAGACACAAAGCAAGCACTTGCAAGGGAGAAAATTTGAATTCAGGAACAAATAACTTCAAAAGGACAGCAACACGCTATAAAACCGACTAATTTCGTAAGTGAAATCCATGACAAAATATACATTTAATTATCATTTAAAAGTTCATATCTAGTTTTGAGTGCATAAAAAATATACATGGCCAAATTTCTTAGGATCAAGACGTTTTCAGACTGCAACATATGAACCAAACATTCCTTATCTAAATATAAATAGTATTTTTGTATATATTTTCCACGTAAACTTGAGTACTTTTGGCATTCAAACAAAAAATGAAATTCGTTTTCTATTTTGCTACAAAATGGACATTTGTTTGGTTTTTCGTTGTATCTGTTATTAACATTTAAATCACATAGTCCTAAGCGAAACCTTGAAAGAGCATAACGAAATTTACTAATTGTTATAACTGAAAGGTACTTTTCTGGTTGAAATACAGATTTAAAAGATCTATACATATTAAATCGATCACTTTCATACAATTTAGCATTCCAATCTTGCATAAAGCAATCCAACATTCGTTGCTTTAGTTCTTTCAAAAACATCAATTCATTTCCAACCCCTCCATTTATCCAAACCTCTGAAAAACCAAAAATATCAAAACATTTTTTAATGGAATATGACCAGTTATGAAAATTAAAATGACCACGTGAGAACTCGGGAATCTTGTTCAAAATCATGAGGTGAGCCTGTTTTGGGAATCTCTCAATAGACATATTTTGAAGTTTAAACCAATATTTAATAGACTTGAGGGTACTGTCAATACACAAAGGGTATCGACCGGTTTCACCATAAATCATTGTGTTGGGACTTTTGGGACTCACACCTAATAAACGTTTGCATGCAAACAACTGAACTGCTTCTATAGACTGAAATTTCGTTAACCCCCAAAGCTCAGCAGCATACAATAACATTGGCTTGACCTGACAATCGAACAGTTTAAAAAATATTGACATATCCATATTTCCTAAAGCCCACATTGTTCTAAAGATGTCCGTAACTTTGTTTTTTGCTCGTCTAGCAAATTCATCTAATGCAGTGTCAAAAGCCATTCTAGTGCTGAGCGTAAAACCAAGATATTTATAGCTGTTAACGACATCCACTTCCCTCCCTTTGTAATACCAGTGCTCTGTTTTAGATAAGTGACCTCCTTTTCTAAAAACAATAATTTTAGTTTTATCAAGGTTTACTGTTAGATTTAGAGTGTCGGACGCTTTCTGTAAATTATTAAGTTGATTTTGGAGACCACTAGGTGTAGAGGAGAACAAAACAATATCATCTGCAAATACTAAAAGAAATATTTCATGTAACCCAGGTAAAAACTGAAATCCATGTTTTCCAAATCTTGACACATTTTCCGCCACTTCAGTTATTAATAGAGAAAATAATAAAGGTGACATCAAACAACCCTGCTTGACCCCTGAGGGACAATCGAAGAAATCTGACACCTGTGGGCCCCAGCGAACACAGCTGTGAACAGAACTATACATGCCTTTTAACATTTTTAACATTTTTGAGGAAGTTTGAATTTTCTGAAGTACTTTCCAGAGCATATCACGATCAACAGTATCAAAGGCTTTTTGGTAATCAATAAAAGCAACATAACATTTTCTGCTTTTATGACCATATAAATAGGATTTGATCATTGAAACAAGAGTAAATATATGGTCTACAGTTGAATATTGTTTACGGAAACCAGCCTGCTCTTCACTTATTTTACCTTCCTTTTCAGCCCATTTATACAATCTTTGGTTCAACACACATGTAAAGACCTTACTAACAATACTCAGTAAAGAAATACCTCTATAATTGTCTGGGTTAGAAACATCTCCTTTTTTAAGCAATGGCACAATAACTGATTTAGTCCAAGATAAAGGGAAATAACCATTCTTGTATATTTGGTTAAACAGTTTTGTTAAAAAAGGTGTTATAATAGGCTCGGCTGTCTTCAAAAATTCACTACATATATCATCTAGTCCTGATGCTTTATTACATTTCAGTTTCTTAATTGCATGGCGCACTTCATCTTCTGTTATTTCGTCATCTAAATCGGGAACGTAAACAAACTCTTCTTGTGAATTTTCATCTGATTTCTCGTTAGGCCCATCTCTTGTAACACTACTACTAGCATCGCTATAATCAGGGGAGAGAATCTTTTCAAAATGTGCTTTCCACGTGTCGATAGGGATAGAAGGCCGATCAGAACTTTTTCTTTTAACGTTTCGAATCGTTGACCAAAACATACTTGAATCATTTTTATTATTCATTAAAGTATCAAAGACCGATTTTCGATGTCTTTTCCTTTTCTCTTTTAAAGTGTCCTGATAATCTGTTCTTTTCCGTGCATAAAAGCTCTGGTCTTTAGCACGTTTGGTGCGTGTGC
>CM065702.1:11190391-11267961 GCA_017654935.2 Phymorhynchus buccinoides
CCCTTTATTTCTGTATTTTTTGTGTTATCTTTCTCATTGTGTTTGTGTCTCAGTTTAGTGAGGGAATATGTCTTGCCAGGTTTTATGCTTTATGGCATGTCGGAACAATGCTTTAACTTTTAAACATAATAATTAAGAATTGTAAATTGTGTGTTTAATTGTAAACATTTAATTTGTACTGTTAAGCTTTTTAATAAAACATAAAAAATGTGATTATCATTGTGTGTGATAACAAATTGTAATGTGAAGTTGTGAACTCAGTAGGCTCTGTAAACATGGTCAGAGTTTGACGGTATATATCAATGAATCGTATCAACTTGGGATGCTATAGTCATATGGCACTTTCGGCAATCTGATAATGATTTAATGAGGATTATTCTTGGGACACCCTTTCACCACCAATGTTACATTATCAGGCATTGAAAGGAATCTGCTTTTCGAGGAAAATCCGCTGAATTTTTTGAAAACTCCGACAGAAGAAAAAAAAATTCTGTTGAATTTTCTTTTGAAAAAGTTGTAGAGAGTAAAGGAACGATCCGGGACGTATTTATTATATATAAAGTCTCTATTTTGCGAGTCTGAAAAACTGGTTAACCGGGAAGTCGCTTTAGCTTACTCGCTCATTGTCGAAGGAAGGCGAAATGAGTACTCCGCTGAAAAGTACCGATGTTAGCTGAAAATGTGGGTGGAAGGATATGTTTGTGCGGGAAATGTTTTGGAATAGATTAGCCCCATGCCCGCCGAAAAAACTTCTGACGGTAAGTCAGTGAAAAGTTCAGTTGGAAACATTTTTTTGGGAACGTTTCTCCCCCCGGTCAACAAAACTTCGGAACGTTAGCTGAAAATCCGGGGTGGAAGGAGGATTATCGGCTGAAAAATCTCTCATTTCTTTCATGACTGAAAGATTTGTTTGTGCGAAAATCGTCTTTGGGGAACATTCTGTTACCACGTTCGACGTTAGGTGAAAATCCGGTGGTGGAGGATTTCTCGGCTGGGAACAGTAGTTTTTCAAATTTTCTCCTTTTTTGATCTTCCTCCACCTTTCAGCCTGATTTATGCACCACAAGATTAAATCTATGTCACTATAAGGTATCAATCTGACCCCTATATCAAAGACCCTACTTTCTTAGCTTTGGAAGGCAAGTCTAGGCTAATGTTATAGGGCGAGTGGGTCTATGCGACGCTTTTTTTGAAGGTCTCTAGAGAAGCGTGTGTTTCTCACAAATAGGCGGACTTTACCTTGGCTACACGTGGATCAGGTTCAACAATAGCCACTTCTGATTGGTTACAGCTGATGTTTGTGAACCAAACAAGAAGCTAAATATTCACAAAAATCGCCTCTGAATTGAGCTAAGGGTGTATTGTGTCAAAGGCGACAGGGTGTGGGCAATACGACGGTGCTATGTCAGGCTACTTGCAAACCCTGATACACGTTGTAACTTCTGACCCTAAAGAACCCATGCATGAAACACATACGCTCACACACAGTTTGGTCACACACGCACTACAACCGGACACAAATACATGCAGAAACACGTGGATACACTGATTGCAGTGGTATTACTGATTATATACAGAAAACTGCAATCAAATAGGGCTGTCAAAATGCACACACAAGCAAACTGGTGTGTACATGCGATCAGTAAATTCAGTGATTATTTTGAATAAAAAATGTGCATCAAACATCATTTTAAAGCTGAAACAATGAACTATGATCCATAGTAACCCAAATTAGCATGGCAAAGCACACTGTAAAACTATGCTTCACACTCGATCCAATACATGAAGCCGTGTGGTTCCCTTCTAGGAAAAAAGTTGTCAGCAACAACGCGTCTAAGGACACACAGTGGCGTGCAAAGCCAGTCCTCGTACAAAAATACGTATGAGGCTTTGCGTCATTGATTGGTTTAAGAATGCATATTCATTAGCCACGGAAAGCACTTTGAGCAACTGTGTTCGCCAGAAGTATGAAGATCCCGTGTGTTGAAAGTGAAAGTTCGGAACGGAGTGTCGCAACTGCCTGACATGTCGCAATTGCCCACACTAGCCCATACATGTCACTGAGGAAATCCCAATATTGCAAAATTGTTTTCTCTACCCAGTTAAGTTTAACCCTTTCACCGCCAATGTTGCGTTTTTAGCACACAATTGATTTAACACCAAGTCACTAAAAGAATCAAAGCAGGGTCTGTTATCAAAAAGAGCCCTTTTTCTTCATTTTGGAGGTTAATGACAGGCTTCGTTACACATGTCATAAGGAATCCCCAATATTGCGATGATTTTTTTTCTCTACCCAGTTAAGTGAATGGATTTTTTAAAATGGCTGGTGGTGAAAGGGTTAATGGTAATTTTGGCTGAAAATGGCTGGCGGTGAAGGGTTAAAAGGTCAAATGATCTGAATAATTTCGTTTTGATCAGTTCATGGGATGCGGTGACTGGACCACACTTTTTACAAGCACAGTATGAATCGTAACCTGGGGACAGTATACTGTTCTTCAAAGCCCTCCTCTACGAGGACTGGTTTTGATAGTCTACATGACGCATTTCACCGAAGCAGAATGGGAGGCATACGCAAACTGCACGAAGTGTCAAGGTCAGACCCGCTCAAGTCGGACGGATTTGGCCTTGGCTTTCAAGTCGGGTTTTTAACTTACAGTTAGTTAGCATATTGGCCTTTGATCTTCGGCGTGTTCATTTTTTGCTTGTTTGTTTGTCTGTGTGAATTAGTAATTATTGTCTTGTATGTTACAGTTTGCTGCTGTTGTCTACTATCCCTAGTTTTTATGTAAGAGGTATCACAAAAGTATGCTTAGTATGTGGTTTGTTGACATACCCTGGCTAAAAGACTCCAGGGAGTATCACGAACAACAGAAGCACGTGAACACTATGGTACAAATTCACCAGGAGGGATGAGAACATACGTGTGTGGCGTTTTTATTACACCTAGCCAAGTGATAGAGCAGCAAGCCACACCCGTATCATGGCTAAAGACAATCGCCCCCCATGATATGCAAAGCGTAACAACATTTTCAGGTAGCCTTGTAGTGTTCTAGTCTATTGTCATGGTCTATGTTGGTGGTATATGTATTTTGATCACAGGTTCTCTCTCCTCGCACTAAGAATATATCAGGTCTGATAGGGAAATGTCAGTTTCTGCATCTTTTACTGACTCGGGTTAGGGAAGAATGACTTAGCCGGCGCCACACACACGTAAATCGTATGGGGATGTGATCCGACTGGGGCCAAGTGAGTCATGATTTCACATGAAATAATTTCCTTCTATTTTCACTCACTGTCCTCAAGTAGGACCAATACATGAATTTCAATGAATCATGACTCGAATCGCAGAATGCATCACATCAGATACGATTGGATGTAGTGTTAGCAGGCCTGTTTTGGCAGTCTACAAAGATGAATCGGAATACAGTTCACATTCTTAACGCACTTTCTGTCAAATACCACAAACCCACTTCATTGATTATTACTCAACACTGCTACAGGCACATGCCTAATTTACTCGTAATTACAAAATATCAATAGGCACATGCATCGTCCCAAAACGTAATCAAGGCAATTTTTGCCTTCGTGCCTATTCTCGTTGTCGTGTTCTTCCCGATGGCAGATCACACTGTCATCATCAGCGGCTCTCGCCTTCTATTCATGGATCCTTTCCTGAGAGGGGCGGCTGGCCATTTTTGTACACCGCTGGTCGAACTAAGGCCGGAGGAAAGAGAAAGTCTGCGCGTGGGCTTTGTCTCCCTGTGAGGAAAAGGAGGCTAACTCTCTGACAGTAGAAGAATAAAACAAATGTTAGATTTCTTTTCTGTTTTAGTGGTTAGTGTGAGTGTGTGTGTGTGTGTGGGGGGGGGGTCTGTTCTGTGTTGTGGTTGTGGATATGTGTGTACATTGTACTTACACAGTGCACACACATCTGAGACCCTTTTAACATGTAGGTGGCTGCAGTATTGTAGAACTGAGCGCATCACCAATTCCTTCATTGATGACAAGTGTTTTCCGTATACATGTATAGACCGGTTTTAGGCATCGACGTTTCCCACTTTGATAACCATAACATCAACTTACTTGCACCCTCTTTCATAGTCACGGTTTCTTCAAGAACAAAAAATCTATACTCTTTTGTTTCCCGTTTTGACAATCTCGAGCCCCTCAATTCTCTCATATGGTAGTTTAGACCAGGAAATCCACGGACAGCGTCTGGTTTCATGCGGCGGAAAGTGGATTCTCAAGCCCCCTTGTACCGGCCGAGCGCGCCTTGCACCCGGCAGCAGGTCCGTCGGGCGCGTCCCCCCCGTTCCGCTCCTCCCCCGGGCGCCGCTCGCGGTTCCTCCTGTCCCGCGACCCGGCTCCTCTGCCCTGCTTTGAGTTCTCCGCGCTCGCGCTTCCCGCCCCACGCCCACTGGGGTGGGGCACGCACGCCGATCGTGCTAGTGCGAGCGACGGTCTTGTTTTGTGCCCGCACACCACCAGACACACGCCTGTCCTGCCGCGGTATATTTGATTTTGTGTCCGATTGCTTGACCCTCATGCCGCTTTTTGCCCGAGGCCACCCGGCACCATGCCTCATCGAAAAGAGATCGCCGATGAGCACCTAGAGTAGACCGAGCAGGGTCACACACATTACCACACAAGGGATAGCCGTCTCCTGCGCTCCTATCTACCTTGCGACATCCAGTGTCCCGGTTGTGAGGACTCCGTGGTCAAACACACCAGCCTCCCAGCTGGGGACTATAAACAGGCACCTTCGACGATGCGCGTCGTTTAATACACATCTTCCGCAGTGTGTTATGTGTCTTTGTCTCACACACATAGAGTTGTGAAACACCAGGACGTACTACTATGACCACGTCGAACGACAACCGTGGAAGTTGTTAACAGGAAAGATCAAACAATAACCGCACGAGCAAAAAAAGGGACTTTGGTGAACTGTTAACGAGCACTACGCATCTGTTAGCGGACATATTGTTTTAATAGACGACATGTCATGTTGGGAATCTAGTAGTGGACATATTGTTCGTGATGGACTGCCATCGTCATTGTTGGGCATCAGTTAGTGGACAATTGTGTGTGATGGACTGACGTCATTGTTGGGCATCTAGTTGTGGACTATTGGTGTAATAGACTGACATTGTCTGTGTTCGGGCATCTAGTTAGTGGAACATATTGTTTGTGATGGGACTGACATTGCCATTGTTGGCATCTAGTAGTGGACATGTTGTGATGGACTGCCGTTTGTAGTGTGGGCATCTAAGTTAGTGGACTATGTTTGTGATGGAAGACGTTGTCATTGTTGGGAATCTAGTTTAGTGGACATATGTTTTGATGGAGTGACGTTGTCATGGTGTGGGCATTAGTTAGTGGACATATTGTTGTGATGACTGATGTTGTCATTGTTGGGCATTAGTTAGTGGGACATATTGTTGTGATGACTGACGTTGTCATTGTTGGGCATCTAGTAGTGGACATATTGTTTGTTATGGGACTGACTTTGTCATTGTTGGGCATCTAGTTAGTGGACATATTGTTTGTGATGGACTGACGTTGTCATTGTTGGGCAGGCCTACAGCTGCTGCCGTCTGACAGTGGACGTGTGTCTGTCAGAGAAAGACGGCAGCGTCGTCACTGACCAACAGCAGTGGGCAGTGGTTCACTTCCACCAAGGCCTTGACCGCATGACTGCCGACCTTCGTGACCTCTGCCAGGTAGGATGCTAACAAACACCACAGATAATTAGATGATTATCGTAAAAAAATAGGGGAGAGCACTACGTGAAAATTAGAGTAAAAATGTTTTGGTTTTTCGTTTGCTTGTTTGTTGTTTCATTTATTTTTCATTTTATTTTACATTCATTTTTCCCCAAAAGGTTTCACTTTGGAAATGCCTCTTTGCAGTTCCAGCTTGGGACATGTGTTTCATTTACAGTTTTGGCTCACCGTTTTCAGTATTTTCTGCCTCAGTCCTCTCTTTGTCTCCTTGTCTCTCTCTCTGTCTCACTGTCTCTATCTTCTCTCTCACTGTCTTTCTGTCTGCTTCTCTGCTTTCTCTCTCTCTGCGCTAGCTATTCCTTCCATAAGCATTTTATGGTGTCATATCAATCACATGGCTTTGTAATGCTGTGTCGTGGGTGGGGAGCTATATTACTGGTTATTACGGACTATAAGGCGATACGATTTTTCCTAGACTGAGACACCTGCACCTTATAATATAGCCAATAATATAGTAAGAAACTGTAATCCTAAAATCAGAATGTTGTGTAAAATGTATGGAGGGAGGAGCCTTATTAAAAGGGTGCGCCTTGTAGTCCGTAAGATACAGTATTATTCATTTCTACACAAAACGGGCTCTTTGTCTTGTTTCTCTCCCTCCTCCCTGTGCCTCCCCCCTCCCTCCACATTTTGTTCCAAAGAAAAACGCTTGCCTTTTCCACAGCGAAAGAGCCTTTCCCATCGGCCCTACGTAGGAGTGGCCGCACGATTAGACGCGCCCGCGGAAACCTTCAACGGACAGATCTTCTCGTTCCTGCCCCTGCCCCGGGAAAAGGCCAGTCCTACAGGATTGCCGCTACACGTGCACGGATTCTTCGAGCTCAGCCAGAACCGAAGCCACGTCAAGTGGCCGACATCCGAAGCGGAAGACGAGGAGAGCGGAGGAGGGCCTTCCGATGACGCTCTGACCTGGAACAGGCTGCTGGTGTCTGAGACGCTACCCAGGGCCTACGAGGTCATGCTGACCCGTCTGACCTTGGGAGGAAGGTCGTGTCAGGATGTAACAAGCGTGACTGGGTGTGTATTTTTTCTTTTGTTAACTTGGCGGTTGTTGTTTTTAAGGCTGTTGCAAAATGCTGCTGCATTGGATGTCTGAAAGTCTGTGACAAATTAGTCGGATAGTTTTTAGTCTGTCAATAAATTATTCCGCCCACCCACCCTGGTTTGAAAAAGTCAGCCAATTTACTTGGTAAATCTTGAGCTTTAAGGATTTTAGGACTGTCTACTATTAGCATGCTAGAAACGATGGACATGTTATGTAGGCAGGCTAGACATTAACAGGCTAGATGATAGTAGCTTTGTTTTCACTGCGGACCTGGTTTTTATAAAAAATATAAAAAATAAACGGAGGGGGGAGTCTTGTTGCAGCACTGTAAATGACAAATTTATTACTTATCCTCCAACTGATGCACCAAGGTTCTCAATCTAAGGTCATGAGCATACTTTTTTTTATCAGCAAACTGTATCTAATCTAATCTATTGTATGTTAAAGGTTAATTTACGTACATCCTCTTTGGAAATGGGATCTAATATTTGAAAATAAGAATCCATAGTTTCTCTGCTGCTCCGTTTGTTGGATATTTCCATTTCACATTAACCTGTCCATTCTTCTCACTGTATTGTAACCAATATATCTTACACATTCCTGTGTTTCAGTTGCGAAGAAAGTGCTGATTTCCCTCCCTTGTCGGCTGACTTCCTGTACCAGCTTTGGCCCGACTCGGACAAGGTCACGCCTCATTGGCTCCCGCTCCTCTCCCCGCTTTATCAAGCCCTCGCTCACCGACCAATCTTTTTCACCCCGGTCAAGGGAGGTGACTGGGTCTGTTTGAGCGACGCTGTCGTGATGATGTCCCCTGCCAACGACATGGACCCTGAGACGGAAGAAGCGGTGGTGGAAGTTTACAAGGCGTGTGAAGTCAACCTGGCACGCTTACCACAACACATCATGACGGGGCTGTCGACAAGTTCTTCGCACACAGAGCAGGCAGATAGCGAATCAGACACGGATCTCTCAGAATCGGAAACGTTCAAAACGGTCTGTGCAGAAGAGTTGAGCAAGGTGATGAAACAGGACACCGGCATCTGGTCTGGAGCTCTGACGTCGCGCCAGAAACACCTGGTTCTGAACTACCTGTGTCGGCATAGCAACCCCACCGTGCTGCAGGATTTGTCGCTGTTTCCGTTGGCTGACGGTTCCTTTCAGGCGTGGGATGATCAGCAGATGTATGTGTGTCGAGATGCCTCGGATCTGCAGTTACTGCCCGGTCTTGGTCATCAGCTGTGCTGGGTCTCGCATCCTTCAGGGCTGCAGGATCGTCTTCAGAATCTGGCCCGCCAGGGTGGGTTTTGTTTATTTTGTTCTCATACTTGTTGATTTGGGTGCTCTTACAAATAATGTGATCCCACATGTCTGGTGTTTTTTTCTGTTGACTCGATAGCTCAAAACAAGAAGCTCAAGGTCAGTTTAAAGTTTTGATTTTTTAAAAAAAGTTTTGAGTTATTCATTTGTCTTCTAGAGGTCAGGTTACACAATTGTCAAAATAGAATGTCTAATCCTCCGAAGTTGGAGTGTGGCTGCCCACGTGGCAGGGTAATAAAAAACGGTCACACATACTCGAGGGGTAATTGCCTAAATGTGTTATCACAAGAGGAATAAAGAAGGGTGATGACACGTTTAGGCAAGTACCCCTCGTAATGTTCTCATCCCTAGCTGGTGTATTTGTACCACAGTGTTCAAGTGCTTCGGCTGTTGGGATGATCCCTGGAGTCTTTAAGCCAGGGTACAACAACAACGCTCTATGCTCTATGCTCTATTCATCTGTGAACCCTCTATGTTCTGTCTGCAAAATGTAGTGATCTCACAGGTGCTTCCCTGGTGCTTGCATACATTTTATTAAAAGCTTATTAAATCATGTGATAGAACTCGATGTTCAAAATAGATAGCTATTGTCTCTTAGAAGTAGTCTCCGAAACGTCTGTGCTTTTTTCAAATAAAAGGGACAGAAACCTACCGTTTTGAACTTTGTGTTTTTTGAATAAGAGTCCCTGTGGTTATTTTTTCTTTATTTACTATTATATATTTGCAAAAGTAGAGAGAGAGTTCTAAGCATTGCTACGATATGCACATTAAAAAAAGAGAGAGATTAATTTGATTGATTTTATAGCAAAGGTGGTGATAACTATGATTGATACAAGGTATGTACTTTTAAATATGATCACTTACATTCTTGATGAGTAATTAAAAAATAGAAGTATGTGCACTAAATGTAGAAATAAGGGGAAAGACTAGAGATCTTTATTACTTTAGCAATAAATGCTAACATTTGCTATTTGGTTTTATCAGGTTTGGGAAGAATGGAACTAGTGACAGATGAAAACATGCCTCAACTACTAGAACGCAGCTTGGAAAAAGAGCACTCCCACCTGAACAGCATCACCATCAGTAGGAACCATCCTTGGATCGAACAAGTGTGGAGCTATCTGCGTGACAAAGATCTGGACGGCTTTGACTTTCTCCCTCTATTGCCCTGCCCCCATAATGATGAAGACTTTGTGCTGAAGACCCTGTCAGGGAACTATGCCTGTGAGAAAGTGGCAGGGTTCCCCCCGGCGTCTGCCCACCTGAGTTCAGCTCTGGCTCACCTGGGCGTGGACGTCGTTCCCTGGCTGCCTGACTTTGTCCTGCAACACAAGCAGGTCATGCACAGCCGCGTCCAGGCTCTCACCTGCATCGGCGTCCTGAAGAACCTGAAGATCCTGAAGAACCTGGCTCAGCTGTCAGAGGAGGAGTGTGCCGATCTGAAGGCTGCTGTCCACCGCTTCAACACTGAATGCCAGCCGGCGGAACGCTCTGCTCTCGTGGACATTTTGAAGAGCGAAGAACTGGAGAGGGATGATAACTGGGAAGAGGCCAAGACGGTTCTCAGACAACTGAAGCTGTTCTTTCTCTGGCCGATGAAGGTGGAAGCGGTGTTTTCAAGCGTAGAGGAAAACCATTGGATGACTCCTGGCGTGGCCAGTGACAAGCTCCCACCGGCAGTCAGCTTCTGTCGACAGTTGCTGTGCTGCGCCCAGACGTCTCCCTCACACCTCAGTCTGGCATCGGCTCTTGGAGCTGAAGAAGTGAGGTTGGAGGTCTTCGTCAGAGATATGATGTCTGGTTTGTCGTCACCAGACCATGGCTGTTTGGATGAGGAAATTGTAGAGTTCATGACTTACTTCCTAGAGAGTGACTCTTTCCTGAACACTGACCTCAGAGATCTGGCAAGGGAGGTCAGTTTTGTTCCTTCAAGGAACTCGGGAAAGCTGTGCAAACCACTGGAGTTGTTTGATCCGCAAAGTCAGCTGCTGCTGGACCTTTTCGCTGAAGAGGATCTTTTCCCTGGTGAGTCATTCTACGAGAACAAAGCGACCATCCTTGAAAAACTAAGAAGTGTTGGTTTGTGTGATGTGACTTTGATCACAAGCACTCAGTTGATCAACACAGCAAGGAAGACTGAACAACTGAGCTGTGGGAGTGAACATGACCATGTCCTTGCAGAGAGGAAAGCCAAAGCTTTGTGGGATTTCCTTATTGCACATGGTCAGAAATATCCACAAGACGTGATCAAGGATTTATCCAATGTTCAATGCCTTCCATGTTTGACGTCCAGAGACAGGGAGGCCATTCCGGCAGACTATCCCACCACACTTCCCATGTGTCCAGCGGACTACAACTCATATGGAATCGCCAGAGCTGTGGACATGTGTGACCACTCTCAGCTCAAGTTTGTCGGCTCGGTGAGACCGGTGTCACCACAGATGGACAAAGACAAGGGGCGTTTCCTGAGGTCATTGTTCTACACACCCAGCTCCGATGACATCATTGAACACATGAAGGTTGTCGTCTCAGTGTGTAAGCAACAGCCATCACCCAAACACAGGAAGCGCTTTTCTTTTCTGTTGGTGGACATCTTCAAGAAGCTCCAGGAAGAGTGGAACCTCCCTGAGGTCCATGCCAAAATGGCTGACATCGCCTGCATTATGGCGGACGGACATTTCTGGCCTGCCGGGAAGTTCTGGGTGGAGGAAAAGGACAGCCCTGACATCCCCTTGTCTCCTCACCGTTTCCCTCTACCCACGGATCTGGTGGAAGAAGGGCTGGCAGAGTTTTTCCTGTCCTGTGGCTGCGGCCCTGAACAGGACCTGGAAATGCTGCAACGCGTGCTGCAAGAAATTCAAGACAAAAACTCGCACCCTGATCCCCACAGCGAAGAAACCTACAGGAAAGATCTGTCACTGGTGCTGAGTATTCTGAAAGCCGCCAGAGGGAAGGAGGGGAGTCGGACAGAAGAGGTTCTGGTGCCGGTGTTCTCTGGCGAAAGACACGTCCTGCGCTTGGCTGCGGCTCAGCTGTGCACAGTGGCACCGGACCCTGACTGTATCGAGGACCTGGCAGAGGAGGAGGAAAGTCTGGTGCTGGTTCACGGTGAGGTGGACCCTGACCTCGCTCTTCATTTTGGAGCTCTGGACCTGATGGAGAGGACCATGAGCGGAGCGGACGACCTTGACATGGACGATTCTTCGATGGACGATTCATATGGTCAGCGCGAATCTCTGACCGTCCGGCTTTGTAACCTGCTGAAGGATGGATACACCGATGGCTTTTCAGTTCCCAAGGTGGGTTGTGATGTTGTTAGTTCCCGAGCGAAGCTTCGGGAAGTATTGTTTTTGTTTCATCCGTCCATCCGCCCGGCCACATTTTCTTAAAACATGTGCACTGTACTTCAATCACTTTTAGTGTACAAGTTATAGAGGATATCAGCTATCGACTGATTGCTTTAGTTTTATTTTAAGGTCAAGTTCATGCTGATTAAGGAGTTCAAACCCCGAAACACTTAAGCGTTTTTTTGCACAATGTTTTCTGAGTAAATGACTACTATGACATAATCATGAATTTGTCTGTGCGCGCCACAGCTCACATTCTCAGCATCAGAAAGTTAGACCCATATTTCAGCAAGCCACTGCTAAGCCTTCCCATTTTCTGCTAGCACTCAGACCGCCCAAAATAGACCTCTCCCTTTTTTTTCTCCTGCTCCTCGCCTTCAAGGCCTTTCTGACCTTTCAGTTACCTCTCCCTGACTGGCTGGATAGAGCATGTTGACCTAGGCCTACTTACTCTGCAAGTGGGAATAGAAAGCAACGATACTCTCTCTCTCTCTCTCTCTCTCTCTCTCTCTCTCTCTCTCTCTCTCTCTCTCTCTCTGTGTCTCTGGTGGGATAGGCAGTGGCGAGTTTAAAATTAGAACAGCAGTGGTGCTGGCTGAGATGAGAACCAGGCAGGAAAAAGGAAGGGTAGGTCGCTAGAGTGGGCAAGCTTGATGAAGCCAGAATCAGGCGGAATAGCATGCTGTGTATAATGAAGGGTAGGTCGCTAGAGTGGGCAAACTTTATGAAGCCAGAATCAGGCGGAATAGCATGCTGTGTATAATGAAGGGTAGGTCGCTAGAGTGGGCAAACTTGATGAAGCCAGAATCAGGCGGAATAGCATGCTGTGTATAATGAAGGGTAGGTCGCTAGAGTGGGCAAACTTTATGAAGCCAGAATCAGGCGGAATAGCATGCTGTGTATAATGAAGGGTAGGTCGCTAGAGTGGGCAAACTTGATGAAGCCAGAATCAGGCGGAATAGCATGCTGTGTATAATGAAGGGTAGGTCGCTAGAGTGGGCAAACTTTATGAAGCCAGAATCAGGCGGAATAGCATGCTGTGTATAATGAAGGGTAGGTCGCTAGAGTGGGCAAACTTTATGAAGCCAGAATCAGGCGGAATAGCATGCTGTGTATAATGAAGGGTAGGTCGCTAGAGTGGGCAAGCTTGATGAAGCCAGAATCAGGCGGAATAGCATGCTGTGTATAATGAAGGGTAGGTCGCTAGAGTGGGCAAACTTTATGAAGCCAGAATCAGGCGGAATAGCATGCTGTGTATAATGAAGGGTAGGTCGCTAGAGTGGGCAAACTTGATGAAGCCAGAATCAGGCGGAATAGCATGCTGTGTATAATGAAGGGTAGGTCGCTAGAGTGGGCAAACTTTATGAAGCCAGAATCAGGCGGAATAGCATGCTGTGTATAATGAAGGGTAGGTCGCTAGAGTGGGCAAACTTGATGAAGCCAGAATCAGGCGGAATAGCATGCTGTGTATAATGAAGGGTAGGTCGCTAGAGTGGGCAAACTTTATGAAGCCAGAATCAGGCGGAATAGCATGCTGTGTATAATGAAGGGTAGGTCGCTAGAGTGGGCAAACTTTATGAAGCCAGAATCAGGCGGAATAGCATGCTGTGTATAATGAAGGGTAGGTCGCTAGAGTGGGCAAACTTTATGAAGCCAGAATCAGGCGGAATAGCATGCTGTGTATAATGAAGGGTAGTTCGCTAGAGTGGGCAAACTTGATGAAGCCAGAATCAGGCGGAATAGCATGCTGTGTATAATGAAGGGTAGTTCGCTAGAGTGGGCAAACTTTATGAAGCCAGAATCAGGCGGAATAGCATGCTGTGTATAATGAAGGGTAGGTCGCTAGAGTGGGCAAACTTTATGAAGCCAGAATCAGGCGGAATAACATGCTGTTGTATAATGAAGGGTAGGTCGCTAGAGTGGGCAAACTTTATGAAGCCAGAATCAGGCGGAATAGCATGCTGTGTATAATGAAGGGTAGGTCGCTAGAGTGGGCAAACTTGATGAAGCCAGAATCAGGCGGAATAGCATGCTGTGTATAATGAAGGGTAGGTCGCTAGAGTGGGCAAACTTTATGAAGCCAGAATCAGGCGGAATAGCATGCTGTGTATAATGAAGGGTAGGTCGCTAGAGTGGGCAAACTTTATGAAGCCAGAATCAGGCGGAATAGCATGCTGTGTATAATGAAGGGTAGGTCGCTAGAGTGGGCAAACTTTATGAAGCCAGAATCAGGCGGAATAGCATGCTGTGTATAATGAAGGGTAGGTCGCTAGAGTGGGCAAATTTGATGAAGCCAGAATCAGGCGGAATTGCATGCTGTGTATAATGAAGGGTAGGTCGCTAGAGTGGGCAAACTTTATGAAGCCAGAATCAGGCGGAATAGCATGCTGTGTATAATGAAGGGTAGTTCGCTAGAGTGGGCAAACTTGATGAAGCCAGAATCAGGCGGAATAGCATGCTGTGTATAATGAAGGGTAGTTCGCTAGAGTGGGCAAACTTTATGAAGCCAGAATCAGGCGGAATAGCATGCTGTGTATAATGAAGGGTAGGTCGCTAGAGTGGGCAAACTTTATGAAGCCAGAATCAGGCGGAATAACATGCTGTTGTATAATGAAGGGTAGGTCGCTAGAGTGGGCAAACTTGATGAAGCCAGAATCAGGCGGAATAACATGCTGTTGTATAATGAAGGGTAGGTCGCTAGAGTGGGCAAACTTTATGAAGCCAGAATCAGGCGGAATAGCATGCTGTGTATAATGAAGGGTAGGTCGCTAGAGTGGGCAAACTTGATGAAGCCAGAATCAGGCGGAATAGCATGCTGTGTATAATGAAGGGTAGGTCGCTAGAGTGGGCAAACTTTATGAAGCCAGAATCAGGCGGAATAGCATGCTGTGTATAATGAAGGGTAGGTCGCTAGAGTGGGCAAACTTGATGAAGCCAGAATCAGGCGGAATAGCATGCTGTGTATAATGAAGGGTAGGTCGCTAGAGTGGGCAAACTTTATGAAGCCAGAATCAGGCGGAATAGCATGCTGTGTATAATGAAGGGTAGGTCGCTAGAGTGGGCAAACTTGATGAAGCCAGAATCAGGCGGAATAGCATGCTGTGTATAATGAAGGGTAGGTTGCTAGAGTGGGCAAACTTTATGAAGCCAGAATCAGGCGGAATAGCATGCGAATCACGGGGTTCAAACCCCCAAAGCTGTATCTCAAGAACTGTTGCATGGAATCACTTCAAATTTACTGTGATGGTTCATCATGGTACACAAAAGGTCCCGTACAAGAATAATAACCATGCTGACCTTGACCTTGAAGTTTGACCTTGAAAACGTATATTTCTTCTTGTGGCCATATTTTTCACATCGTTGGACTTAAAATGTACCATAATTTCAAATTTGGTGTGCAGATGCATTGGCTTAATGGTAATTCTGAATATTTAGTGCAAGAAAGGTCAAGGTCAAGGTCACAACGGTTATGGTCTGTCGATATGACCATCTGTAACTGATCATTTAGATCCACACATTTTTGACACATTCATTATTTATTACCGTATTATACAGACTTTAAGGCGATACTTTTCCCCCAGACTGAGACCCCTTTGTCTTTAGTGTCACTAATAATATAATCAGAAAATAGGGTAACAAAATCTGAATTTTGTGTTAAATTTGGCGGGTGCGTCTTATAATCAGGTGCGCCTTATAGTCCATAAAATACGGTACAGTTTCTTGTCACTGGAGCGACCAAATGACAACTTTTACGTTGCCACTGGGTTTAACGTGTGCTAAATGCATGGGCACACAGGACCTCGGTTTATCATCTCATCCGAAAGACTCCATGTTCAGACCTTAAGGCCTAGTGCAAAGTGAGAGGAAAAATCCCCTGTATCCAGGTTCGAACTCGGGTTTACTTGACACGAAGCGAATGCGCTACCACTGTGCCACTCTACACCATGGTGTTTGCGTAATTCCCTGAACAGAGCACAGGACCCACATGGATTTTAAATAGATAGATTTAATATAATATTTCAGGAGCTGATACAGAATGCGGATGATGCCGGGGCCAAGGTGGTCAGATTCCTGCTGGACGACCGCCAGAACCGAAAGTGGAGGGCGGGCCTTCTGTCGGGGGCTATGGCCCAGTTCCAGGGCCCTGCCCTCTGGGTCTTCAACGAAGCCCAGTTCTCCAACTCCGACTTCACGCACCTCTGCCTGCTGGGAGGGGCCACGAAAAAGGAAGACACCACTAAGGTAAAGGTGGTGGGGGATGCGAGTTATGTGATATGTTTTTGTTGTTAACAGGCGTCAGAATTGTCAGAGGATTTCAGGGGATTAAGAATTTCTGAATTTCTGATAGAGGATTGGCTTCTAATTTCTGACAGAGGATTGGCTTCTCTTGTCAGAGGTTTTGCCTTTTTATTGAGTGTTATCCTTTGTGTTAAATATCATTTTAAAGTGATTTACCACTATGTTAAGCCTTTTTGGTGGTGTTCAGAACTGATTTCAGTGTTGTCCCTCTACAGTCTGGGGCCTTGATGGCCCTTTTACCACAGTTTTCAGAGGATTGGACTTCAGACTATTCTGATGCCTGTGTTAACCAGTGGCGAAGCGATGCTGGTTAATGTTTTTAGGGCTGACTGTTCCTGACTATCTATGTTACATCGATAGCGTTTGAACGGAGGTACCTTGAACACTCACATTTTGTACGCGGATAGGTAGTTAGGATATCTAGGCCAAGTTCAAAGATGAAGGTCATTGGTCAAAGTTGAAGGTCACTGGAGCCGAAAATGCACCCATGTCTCTAGTTGATCTAGCGTTTTCATGTTCTAGTTGTTGTTGTTCTGACTCAAGAGTGGAAATTAATAAGGGAAAGAAAAGTGAAGGAAATTTATTAGATATGTGGTGATTTGTTGTGTGGGTCAAATTTCAGTGCTTATCCTTGGTCAAGGATTCCCGAATGAACTGTTCTATAGCTGTGATGTTGAACGGTTAAGTTCATCTGTCGTCCTTTGCAGCTCTTTATAAAATGTGGACATTTGCAGTCTTTCTACATCTCCATCTTGTTTTTGAGTAAATTGTTTCATTTGAACTTGAACTCGTATGTTGAGAGATTTAGTTAACATAGAAATTTGTTGTCTTGCTTGTTCGCAAAGCAACAAACTTTGCTTTCAGTGGTTTGCATCAGACATGGAAATTGTTGAATATGTCATACTGTTTTAGGCTGCGGTAGCACTAAGAATGGCTTAATCAACGTAGGTGGTGAACTGAAATAATCAAACTTCCTTCGTGTTTCCCAGGTGGGCAAGTTTGGGCTTGGCTTCAACGCAGTGTACAACCTGACGGATCTGCCCAGCATCTACTCGGCAGACAGCCTGGCCATGCTGGATCCTCACGAGAAATACATCAGCAGCGGCAAGCGCGGCAAGAAGATGAACTTCAAGAACCCCATGAACAAGAGGCTTTTCCGGACCATTCCCAACCAGTTCCAGCCTTTCAAGGGCGTCTTTGACTGCGACATCCCCAACATCAACTGGAGTCCCTATTCCGGAACCCTCTTCCGCTTTCCCTTCAGAACGGAAGAGCAGGCGCTGAGGAGCGAGATCTGCAAGGAAGCTTTCTCCCAGAACAAGCAGGTGGACTTTGTGAACGGGCTGAAGGGCAAGGGAGGCAATATGTTGATGTTTCTTCAACACGTGACGCGCTTGGAGTTGCTCCACCTCCCTGAAGATGGATGTCCTATGACCGACGCTCAACAAACTTTGGCAGTGACGCGAACGTCGGACAGAATTTCTCCTGGAGGCGACAGCATTCTGGATCATTTCTCTGCCGTGTGGGAAGAACAGGGTCCGGGGTTTGAGGAGAGGGTCATAGAACGGGTCACAGTAACAGCGGACAGTGGGGAAAAGAGCAGTTCTCAAAACGTGTGTCATTTCTGCATTGCTTGGGCCTCGGGGCGGAGGGAGTCGTGCAACATTGCTTCGGAGACGAAAGGGGAGGGGTTTATTCCCTTGGCGGCCGTTGGGCTGCGTACGGACGGTGAATGGAATGTGAAGACACTGGATTCTTGTGCCGCAGGTAGGTGGAAAGAGTTAGTGAATTTTGGAAATAGCTTCTGCCTTCCACGTCTGTGCAATAAAATAAAAGAGGCTTGCGAATAAAACAACCAAAAAGAAAATCAGAG
Organism: Phymorhynchus buccinoides; assembly: GCA_017654935.2. Classification (NCBI taxonomy): domain Eukaryota; kingdom Metazoa; phylum Mollusca; class Gastropoda; order Neogastropoda; family Raphitomidae; genus Phymorhynchus; species Phymorhynchus buccinoides. Next base: position 11,208,056 of record CM065702.1, read on the forward strand.
AGAGAGAGAGAGTCAAACCTACTGTTGATGGTGCATAAATCTTTGACTTGATGTAAAGCAAATTGAATTTTATTTTATTGTATTTTTATTTTTAATACAAGAACTTTGATGCTTGGGTGCTATAATTGTTTTTCTTTTTGCTATTAAACATTACTTTACCTGGTAATTTAATTTTTTTTTTAATGTCTTTTGATTTACCAGTTTCAAACTTAAAAACAAAAATGTCATAAGTTTGACCAGCCGCCGTGGCATAGTGGTTAGCGTCGCGGACTACTGGCTGGGAGGTCTCGGGTTCGAATCCCATCAGATGCAAGGTTTTTTTACGGTCCTGGACCGACTCCTACCCAGAGTGAGTGGCTGTGGGCTCAATGGGAAGACTGAAACCACACAGTCGAGCTTCATCCGCTCTAATTTCAAGACCAACACTGCAGGTGTCTGTAGTTCTCATGCCTGGTTAACGCTGGGATATCATTATGAAAGGAAGCGTAGAATACAGCCCTGTCATGCAGTCTGAGACCGATATGGAACTTCATAGCATCATCATAGTCATCTGCCTCATTTCCATCAATCATTCAAAAAAAGTCTCAAATTCTGTGGCTTTGCAAGCCCTGCTCTCATGGTGACCTCAGTTTCGGTTTCTGATCCAGTCTATGCCTTGGTGCGTTCGGGTCAAAGTCATGGGGATCAGTGAGTTCTGGGGAGCTGTCGGTGGACGGTCGTGGTGGCGCCCTCGGAGGAGGACCTCACTCACACTGGCTCCGCGACTAAGAGAATAGTGTCGTCAGTAGGGGGCTTAGTAGGTGGTGTCCTGAACAGGCTCCACTGAACTCCACCGAAATGGCTCGGCAGCAGTGCAGTGTCTCCTCGGTTGGTTGCCTCCTTGACAGCCTAACATAGATTTGCTCCTCTTGGACTGCTGGTCTCGGATTCTGCGACCTGAACGTGCGGAGGTGTGGCTGCGAATTGGGACTCGGAATGAACGGCGTGGGAACAATGCCACTGTATGGCCCAGAAGATGCGACAGAAGAAAAAAAAAAAAAAAAAAATTCATAAGTTCTGTTACCTTGGGTGCAACTTTTCCTGTTATACAATGATTTCCTGTTTTTGAATTTTACCAGAAAAGGAATTTCCTTTTTTTTTAGATTTGTCATACAAGATGTTTGTGTGTCTACTGTATTTTTTAAACACTTTAAAATGAGCATTTGTATAAATTGTGGAAAAAGCAAACTAAGATACCCTCATAAATCAAATTTTGCTTCAGCTGTAGGGGGGCATTACCCCTGGACCCCGGCCTTTCATGGGTTTTTTTTTTTCATTTTGTGTAGTTGCACCCCTGTGCATGGGATAACCAGGCATCAGACATAGAGCAATGCTTTTATCAGAAAGAAGAACAGTCAACAACTTGTTAGATGTCAGATATCTGATCAACCCTTTCATCGCCGTGGTCGCCTCTTGGCACCACGATGATTTGATACCCATGTCACTAAAAGGCATCTAATGACGGTCTGGTATCCAGTGACCTTATGTTCTTAATTATGGGAAGTAATGACAGGCTCTATGTTTATGCATGTCACAGAGGAATCCTCAATATTGCAGACAAAATCTTTTCTCTACCCAGGTAAGTTTAATGGTAAATTTTGGCTGAAGAATGGCTAGCGTTGAAAGGGTTAACGCATCGAGGTATTAGGTATTAGCTACTTTATAGTCACAGAGGCGTCTGTGAAATTCGGGTTGCTCCCACATGGAGAGCGCGTCGCAGCCAGAGTTGCGCCACCCAATTTTTATATATATTTTTTGCATGCGATTTTGGGGGGGGGGGGGGGGGGGGGGGAGGACAATGGATAATACAGTCTTGACATCTGTAGGGTCCCCCTTACCAAAAATGCTTCACAATAAGGGGTACCATTATAAATCACATGTTAACAGACAGAAAGTTACCACTTTCAGATTGCTATCATGCATTTGTTTGGAAAGGGGTGACTACTGATGTCAAAAATATACATGATAGCAATTGCCCCCCCCCCCCCCCCCCCCCCAATGGTAATCATCCCTGTTTGGGGGTTCTACCTGATGGTAAAGTAACTGACCTGTTTGACCGATTGAATTAGGCAAGATCACTCCCATACACCATAAGATTACTCCTTAATTATTTACAAACAATTCCTACTCTCTCTCTCCCTCTCTCTCTCTCTCTCTCTCTCTCTCCCTCTCCCCCCCTCTCTCTCTCTCTCTCCCTCTCTCTCTCTCTCTCTCTCTCTCTCTCTCTCTCTCTCTCTCTCTCTCCCCCCTCTCTCCCCCCCCCCCCTCTCTCTCTCTCTCTCTCTCTCTCTCTCTCTCTCTCTCTCTGTGTTTTTGTGTGTTCATAGCATATCAGTTTTCTGTGCAATGACATGTATCGATCCTGAATGTTAAAGTTTAATTAAACGAATGTCAAATCATGGCCAGCATACATTATTATTCTGATTCTGATTTCTGCATATTTCTCTGCCGTCTTAGCCACTAAGCCTTACAGATATCTAAGCAAAAAATCTTCTTTCTATTCTTTCAATTTCTAGTTGACCTGTAGATCTGGTTTTCCATGTGCTGTCACGTTTTTGTTGTTAATTGCTTAGAGACTGAAATGATAAACGTGCGGTGCTATGGGTAAATCAAAGGCTCTATATGTTCATTAATTCCTGCATCAAATCCTGGAGAGGGGAGGGGGGGGGGGGGGGTGACATCAGTGGGCGAAATATGTGTATGTCTCTTAATTTGATAGAGGTCGGGGTCACTTGGATATTTTAGTGGTGGTGGGGGGTGGGGGGTCTATCCTTATGATAGTCTGATAGTCACATACCTATGATCTATTTTTTAGCATGTTCTTCATAAAACGGAACATCAGATAAAAATTAGCGTCTTTTTAGTGATGCACTGGTCAGTAGCTCAATGTGTAAATTGTAGTTTTGAGTGTCAGAGATGCATATACCAATTTTTTTTAAAAGTATCCCCTAAATGTTACACACAAAAGTCGGATTTCATTACTACACTTTCCTACTGCATTATGAGTCATATGTGAACCAGCACCACAAAAAGGACATTATGAGACAATGGTTCAGTTAAAAACTTCAGACAATTCTCTTTCAAATGATATAAGAACCATTCTTGTAACTTTTTCCGTTTTAGAGTTATGAGCATTTAAAATTTGGTAGGGTGACTGTCGGCCATTTTGAGAAATCACAGTCTAAAGTTTAGCCTAGCTGAAGAAAATGCATCAACCTACTCATTTCAAAGCACTTTTTGGGAGTATTCAGAGGTAATAAAGATTATCCTTTTTAAATATGAAAGATGAGATGTTCGAGAGCACGAAAATACCCATAACTCAAAATTGATTTTTTTTAAATGAGATGTTTGACTTTGCAAGCCTGTTATGAGAAACTAGCCCAGTGACTTTATATGTCTCTTTCGTGGTGCTAGGTCAAATAATTATTATAAGACGCAGGGGTCTCAGTTTGGGGGAAAATGTAGTTTGCAAAAGATGGTGTGTGCTTCAAAATTAGCACTACTCAATGAAGAAAGTGCGTATTGCAGGGTTCTACAGGACTGGCCACCTGTTCTGCTTTCTACCACTGACTGAGGAGGTGTCGGCCGTGCCTCTCCCCGTGCACATCAACGCTCCCTTCGCTCTCAGCTCCGACCGCCGGGGGCTCCTGTGTGAGACTGAAGATGATCGGAAATCAGTCAGCGGAAGGTCAGATATGTGTGTGTGTGTGTGTGTCAATGTGTGTGTGTGTGTGTGTTTCCTATAAAGCACATTTTTGCATCCCTGAAGCACAAAAATCCTGAAGGGACCCTTTAATTTCAGCGCTGTGCATCCCCGGGACGCACACGTTTTTCACAGACCAAGACAGTTTAAACTCTCGCTCGGTAGATCTTTAGGACTGCTGACCTGAGAGGTATCGCTGTCATCAGCAGTTTGTGTGTGTGTGTGTGTGTGTACATTCAGTTTCTGACCCTCTTTCTCTCCAGAACCCTAGGTGTAAGCTTTCAACTGTTGGTCGGCGCTCTTTTGGTGTCTCAGGACCGACACCTTGGAACAAACTTCCTCTTTCCCTCCGTCAGCGACCGACCCTCTCTGCTTTCAAATCTAACCTCAAAACCCACCTGTCCCCCTGTCATTGAGGCTCCACTCTCTTTCTCTTCTCTCTCTTGCCTTTAGGTTTGTTTCTGCTGTATACCGTTTATGTCATACGTGTGTGTTCGCTTTGTATTGCATTTTTGTTTGAATGCGTTATGAATGCTAACGTGTGTGCACTTTGATTTGATTTATATCAAGATTCAACGCCGTATAAATACTGTATGTTGTTGTTGTTGTTTGTGTGCATATGTACCTTAATGAAAGTAGATTTTTTAAACGTTACTTGGGTACTCTTAAAATTTGAACAGGACCCTTAAAATTTTGCAGAGAGTCCCAGAGACCCTCACATTTTATCTGTATGGGAAACACTGGTGTGTGTGTGTGCATTTTATGCAGTACAAGATGTGGTCCGAAATCTAAGACTGTTGATGTTGAAACTGATGATGATGATATTGATATTATAGAATTACGTTTTTGTTGGTTTTGTTTTGAGCTCCTCCTAAATCGGAATGTGTCGGCTGTATGCAACAGGGAGACCAGTGAAAACTCAAAACCAGACACACATGTGCCTTACCATTATGGCTATATGGCCCAGGAATGCAGAAGAAAAAGAAGTTGGTTTTCTTGTCTCTTGTTTGTACAAACGAATAAGCAAAACATGAGTTATCCGTGGTAATGAGATGAGCATGATATAAAGATGTGTTTCTTTTTAACAACTAGCTCTGTATGATAATGCCAGTTTAATTTTGGAGACAAACAGTATCGCTTTCTCCAAATCTATATTATGGTCCACAATGTGTTTTGTTTCAGTTCTCTCTTCATACAACCCAATGCATTATTGGCATCAGTGACTGTGTTTCAGGTGGAACAAAGCCTTGTTCAGTGACCCCATCCCCAGAGCCTACCTCACTGCCCTGGAAAAAGTGGCCCAGTCAGGGCGGAAGACCTCGGGTGAAGTCTACTACAGCCTGTGGCCTTCACATTCCGTCCTCTCTTCAAGAACACCCCAGAGCGCCCTGTTCCCAAGCTTCTACCGCATTGCGCAGCAGGAACAATACAAGGTCTTCCTTCATGGCGATGGTGCAGTGCCCTTCACCTCCGCTTTCTTCCTGGAACCTGAATTCAAGCAGGAGAAGGAGGGCGGGGCCGCTTTCCGCGTGTTGAACACGTTCTGGAGCACCACGCCCTGGAGTCAGGCTGGCGGGTCCTTGGTCGACCTTCCTTCGCACATTGCCAATAACTTTATGTCGTCCGGTGCGGAACAAAAGGACCAGTTCCACAGGAAGGTCATCAGTATGGAAGAGTTCTTCCGAGTCGTCCTCTTCCCCAGAATCCAGGAGAATCACCCTGATCTGCAGATGGGTGACAGAAACCAGCTGGTGTTGTATGCTCTTCGCTCGGGAAACGCCACCCTTTTAGACCTGGTGAAACAACACCGCTGCATTCCATGCATGCCTGATGGGTCCCTCAACAAACCTGCCCACCTCATTCACCCTCATGGGAAGGCAGCACGCCTGTTTATCGAAGACGACGGGAGGTTTCCAACGCGAGAGGATGGTGCCGACTTCACGAGCGAAGCCGTGCTGAATCAGCTCCTGAAAGTGGGCATGGTCAAGGACAAAGTGAGCGTGGAGGAGCTTCGCGACCGGGCGGAGTCTGTCAGTAGAATGAAATGTGGAACCACCAGCCAAAGATCGCAGGCCATCATCAGGTACCTTCCTGTCCTTGAAGAAGAAATGGGGCGGTACGTGCAAGCCCTGAGCAAGGTGTGCTTCTTACCGTCGCTGCAGAAACCAGACAAGTGGCCAGTGTCATGGTTTGTGGACGCTGAGGCTGGTCCGCGTTTCATACAGCCCTCTGAAGCCTACTGTGCTGAACTGAAGGAGCTGGTGGCTTGCAAGGCTGCCGTTCTGGACGAGTCTCAGCTCAACCTGTCCCCCAGAGACAGGGAGACCCTGGAAAAACTGGGCGTGGTGGTCCACAAGGCCAATGCCAGGTACAGCAAAGGGGCACCATTCACGCAGCTGGTTGTCGACCAACTGGTGTGCGTTTCCCAAGAGGTGAGTCAGCTGGGGACGGTCAATGGAAAGGGCGTCACGGAAATCTGTCGGCAGATCTATCTGTACTTCAATGCCTTCTGCAGGACACACCTCACCCCTGCAGACAGACCACATGAGAATGTTATGCATCAGCTCAAAGACAAGGAAGTGATCTGGACAGACAGGAGATTCTTGAGAGCTGATCAGGTGGCTTTTGAGCCTGTGGGAGACTTTGGACCTTATCTAACGACACTGGATCATGTCCACAAAACGACTGAGGAATTCTTCAGGTTCCTTGGAGTACCGTTTTGGTAAGAAATTGGCACTGTGTGTATGTGTGTGTTGTCTCTGTGTGTGTGTGTGTGTCTGTCTGTGTCTGTCTGTGTATATGTGTGTGTGGTGTTGGTATATTTGTAAACATTGTGGGTTTGGGTGTGAGATTGATGCGTGTACCTTGTGTTTGTGCATATATGTATGTGGTGCAGATTCTTTGTTTATATACAACGATGTACTCTTCTCTTTATTTTACTTTCTCCATACCCGCTCCTCCTCTTCTTCTTTCTCTCCTTTCATCCTATTCTCATACTTTCCTTGGCTTAAGGGTATGAAAACAACAACTTCTTTTCCTCCTCTCCTCCCTTCCTCCTCTCCTCCCTTCCTTTCCTTATTCCTTCTCTTCCTCCTCCTCTCCTTCTCCTCTTCATCCTCCTCCTTTTTCATCCTCTCAGGTTTCCAGTGGCTGATATCCTGGATGCTTTGAAGCGGGTGAAGGTCAACTTTCCGTCCAGACTGAGCGACTCCACCGTCGATCTCGTCCTGAAAATCGCCACTCTGCTCCCTCCGGCACTGGAGAGTGAAACGCCAGGCAGGACAACACTGCAAGAAAACGAAACTCGAGACCTGTGCTTGCCGGGCAGAGACAAGTGCCTGCATCTTGTGGAGGAGCTTTGTCTCAACGATTGTGATTGGCTGTCGGATTCGGGGACCATGTGCTTCCTGCATCCCAGCTTCTCGGAAACTCTGGCGAATATGTATTGCGTGAGGACCAAACGGGAGCAAGACGAGGCAAGTGGAAGGAATGTGTTGTCTGTTTTCATTGTGTATTCCCCTTTCTGCCCTGTTTATGTTTATATGTTATTGTGTTGTTTTCTTTTCCATGAGACAACCTTTATGTTGTCAATATCTCTATAATGAGTTTGTGTTTTGTCTTATTCATTTCTTTCTTTGTATGTTTGTATTTTGGCCTGTTATGTATTGTAGCAGTGTGGGGACACAGCTACTATTGCACTCTAAGCTTACTCGTAGCAGACGCCTATTTTTGCTAGTTTGGAGTTATCTGCCCAAGTTAACTCCCTTGAGATTTATTTGTAATTAAATTGTATTTTATCATATTCTTGTTTAATTAAAGTTTGTATTGATATAAGATGCATATGGTTGGAACCAGAAAAAATCATAGATTTTATCCCATACATTTGTATTAACTGAAATACTCGCATAGCCTGACAATTCAAGATTTTGTGATTGGTAAAATTAACACGTGGGTCAAAATATTCCAGGTCGTTTCGCATGTTTTCTATTCTTATTCAAAATTTAGTCAAATGTTTGAATTTCTAATTATACAACATAAATCTATAATCTATCCCCTTTCATTTCATATATGGCATGCTATGGATCTTTTCCGTATAAACTTGTAGTATTGCAAAATGAATACAGTCCATTCATTGTAGCTATTCACGAACCTCCCGAGTTCTTTGTACAGTAGGCTAGGCCTATACCATGTGCGAATGCCGATTTACTGTCTTTTGAATCGAAATACTAATTTTCTAAACCAAGCAATTTTATTTTGATTCACCCTTCTGTTTTCGTTCTAATAGCAAACGAATCTAGCTTTGTATATTCAAAATGATCTTGGACCTTATAGATTTATAATATTTTACGATTTAAGATTTGCTTCAAACCACCAGCATGAAGCCTAGATCAATAGAAATTCGACTTGTTTTCTATCGAATTTCGGGACACAAAATATAAACTTTATAGATTGAATTGGGACTTGAAATTTATACAAATTAAAGTTTGTGTATTTTGCTTTTTTATTATTAGTTTGTTATTCTGATCTGTGAAGCAGTTATTTAGTTATTTGATAAAATACGGGTTGGGCTTGTTAAAGAATGGAATCACTTTGCACCTTAATTGCAAGTATTTCTTTTTAAAGAGACACTCCTGACTATTGATGAATGTCATATTATTCTGTGTTTTTCAAGCTTTCCAACCATATGCAACATGTGTTGTTATGTATGACGACCGTAGAGACAACACACTTAAAAGGTGTAGTAACAAACACAAGTTTGGTGGCCATTAGCTCTGCGGGAGCAGGTTGAGTGAAAGGTAAAGCTGTTGTCTTTGCGGTCCGGGTTTTGTCTATATATCTAGCCACAGGTAAAAATTTAAGGGAGACTTATTTGAGACTGTAGGAGACTGTAGACTTAGACTTACCTGAGACTCCACCTGAGATGGAGAGAGAGAAGCAATAAAAAGAGAGAGAGAGACCTGTGTCAGCCTTGACTGCCTGTTGCTGTTTGCTGCTTGCTGATTGTTTCCTGCCTACTATTCCTGCACTCCTGTCTGTCCCTGCACCCTTCACCCTTCCACTCCACTCCATCACATATATTACAAAGTTTTATCAAAATGTTGGGAAGTAGTCTCTACTTAAAAACATTTTAATAATTTAATGACATTCCAGTAATTTTTGTTAGTTAATTTAGACTAGTTATTCCTCTCATTATGATTTGATTAATTCTTTTCATTATGATTTGATTAATTCTTTTCATTGGTTATAAAGTGTTGTCTAATTTTGTTTGACTCAAATTTTAAAAAAAAGGTCTATTGGTCAGAGAGGCCATTGCTCTGGAAGAGAGAGAGAGAGAGAGAGAGAGAGAGAGAGAGAGAGAGAGAGAGAGAGAGAGAGAGAGAGAGAGAGAGAGAGAGAGAGTGTGTGTGTGTTATGCACATGCATGCGCATGTGAATTTGTGTATGTGTGGACATGTGCACACACACACAAATGAATCATTTGTGTGTTTATGCATGAGTATGTCCATGTGTTTATGTGTGATTGTATGCATGTGTGTGTTGTTTCCAGGATGAGTTTTGCGAGTCGTTTGGACAACAAGAACAACTGACCACTCGCATCAACCGTCTTTTGGAGGGCTATCAACGAGATGCCGGCATCTTTAAGGAGCTGCTGCAAAATGCTGATGATGCTGGTGCCTCAGAGGTAGGTTGTGTGTGTGTCTGTGTCTGTGTGTGTGTGTGGTGTGTGTGTGTGTGTGTGTGTGTGTGTGTGTGTGTGTGTGTGTGTGCGCGCGCGTCAACATGTTTCTCTTTGTGTGTATGTGTGAGACTCGTCGATTGCTCTCACATTGTTCCAACATTTTGTTGTTATTCTTTTTAATGTAATGTTTGTGTCTCTTGCATCCACACAAAACCTTTTTTGTAAAAAGTCAAAGAAACACAACATTTAGAGAGAGAATGGGCAAGTTTATTAAAGTGCCCAATAAAGTGTTATTTTATGATACATAACATTATTTTCATTTGCATGACAACCAATAATCAGCATACAATAAAATTAATTGGTTTTGACACTCACAAGAAAATGATAATACTTGTAATCACGTAAGTTTGTAGGTGCATAACGATCATTAGATTATAACATAGAGTGTTTAATTCAATGCATATTAATAGACTTATTTAGTATAGAATCAATCAGCTTAACAATGTAATTGCAACAAGCAATAATACTGATGATTTTACAGACAAATGTTGGTACAGACTACATAATGCAGAATCCAAGACAATTTGAATTGTTCCTGTACTTGGAAGCATTTTACTTTAAGAGTGTGGGGCTGACTGCCACAGTTGGCAGAAGAACGCTTGTTGCAACCTTTTGTTATTATTCTTTTTAATGTAATTTTTTTTACTAAGAAATTAGTGATAAAGTGAAATGAGTAACAACTTTGTCCAAATGACATTGAAGATTAACTTCAAATTTTAACCAATCTTTATTTGTGTAATGCTTGACTCATCATAAAGTGCTATATGTTCTGTTCTTAACTTAACTTTATGATTGAAGCAGTTCACAAGCAAACAAAGTGTACATCTGTGTCAAGAGAAATGTGTGAGATGATATTGACTGTATGGATCCTGTTTTAGAAATATGTGGAGGTACATCTTCTGTTTCTTTTGGAAATTTTGGAGCGTGATGAAATCTGAAACTTTTTAGACTGACTTAATTCAACATGAGACCTGTTTTAGAAGTTGGTGGTATGACTTTTTATGCATGAAATCTAGTCCAAGAATTGTTTTGACGGGGTTTCAGAGTGTAAAAACTTAAGTTTTTGGTTCATTTTAGTGTAAATTCTTAGACATTTTGGGACTAACTAGAGAGAGTGAAATCTGTTTTATAAATTCTGTGAACTTGATTTTAAAGTGGGAAATTTGTTTTTGGACATTTATGGAATGACTTAATTTGCTTCAGGTGGTGTTTGTGAAAGATTTGCGCCGTCACCCCACGGAACAACTGTTGAGTGAAGGGTGGGGGGAGGTGTACAGTCCTGCCCTGTGCGTTTTCAACGACGCCTGTTTCACGCCACAGGACATGGCGGGCATTCAGGCTCTGGGGGAGGGAAGCAAGGAAGGCGACGCCTTGAAGACGGGAAAGTAAGTATGAGAGCATGGAAGCCTGTTTTGTTTTGTTTGTTTGTTGTCTTTGTTGGTCAAGTCTCTGAGCAAAGTGTACTCATAGCTTTGTATTTCTGTTGTCTTTGTTGGTCAAGTCTCTGAGCAAGGTGTACTTATAGCTTTGTATTTCTGTTGTCTTTGTTGGTCAAGTCTCTGAGCAAAGTGTACTTATAGCTTTGTATTTCTGTTGTCTTTGTTGGTCATGTCTCTGAGCAAGGTGTACTTATAGCTTTGTATTTCTGTTGTCTTTGTTGGTCAAGTCTCTGAGCAGTGTACTTATAGCTTTGTATTTCTGTTGTCTTTGTTGGTCAAGTCTCTGAGCAAAGTGTACTTATAGCTTTGTATTTCTGTTGTCTTTGTTGGTCAAGTCTCTGAGCAAAGTGTACTTATAGCTTTGTATTTCTGTTGTCTTTGTTGGTCAAGTCTCTGAGCAAAGTGTACTCATAGCTTTGTATTTCTGTTGTCTTTGTTGGTCAAGTCTCTGAGCAAGGTGTACTTATAGCTTTGTATTTCTGTTGTCTTTGTTGGTCAAGTCTCTGAGCAAAGTGTACTTATAGCTTTGTATTTCTGTTGTCTTTGTTGGTCAAGTCTCTGAGCAAAGTGTACTTATAGCTTTGTATTTCTGTTGTCTTTGTTGGTCAAGTCTCTGAGCAAGGTGTACTTATAGCTTTGTATTTCTGTTGTCTTTGTTGGTCAAGTCTCTGAGCAAAGGTGTACTTATAGCTTTGTATTTCTGTTGTCTTTGTTGGTCAAGTCTCTGAGCAAAGTGTACTTATAGCTTTGTATTTCTGTTGTCTTTGTTGGTCAAGTCTCTGAGCAAGGTGTACTTATAGCTTTGTATTTCTGTTGTCTTTGTTGGTCAAGTCTCTGAGCAAAGTGTACTTATAGCTTTGTATTTCTGTTGTCTTTGTTGGTCAAGTCTCTGAGCAAGGTGTACTTATAGCTTTGTATTTCTGTTGTCTTTGTTGGTCATGTCTCTGAGCAAGGTGTACTTATAGCTTTGTATTTCTGTTGTCTTTGTTGGTCAAGTCTCTGAGCAAAGTGTACTTATAGCTTTGTATTTCTGTTGTCTTTGTTGGTCAAGTCTCTGAGCAAGGTGTACTTATAGCTTTGTATTTCTGTTGTCTTTGTTGGTCAAGTCTCTGAGCAAGGTGTACTTATAGCTTTGTATTTCTGTTGTCTTTGTTGGTCAAGTCTCTGAGCAAAGTGTACTTATAGCTTTGTATTTCTGTTGTCTTTGTTGGTCAAGTCTCTGAGCAAGGTGTACTTATAGCTTTGTATTTCTGTTGTCTTTGTTGGTCAAGTCTCTGAGCAAGGTGTACTTATAGCTTTGTATTTCTGTTGTCTTTGTTGGTCATGTCTCTGAGCAAGGTGTACTTATAGCTTTGTATTTCTGTTGTCTTTGTTGGTCAAGTCTCTGAGCAATGTGTACTTATAGCTTTGTATTTCTGTTATTATTATTTTCAACAGAAAGAAAATATATGTGCTGTCCTATAAGCATCTGTTTTTCTAAAATCTGTCTGTGAAGTTTGGGTTATTAGGCCCCCCCCAAAAAAGTCTGTTTCCGGTAACCCGACCGAGCCTAGTTTTTGCTGCTGACCAAAAAATTTTTTTGGACAAGTTTTAAAAAAAGCACACAAAAAAGCAATTTGAGCAGACGATGCAAGGGGAACAACCATTGCACTCTCACTCGGCGTAGTCAAGCCAAGGACCGCTATTCGCGCTGACTTTCGTGATCAACATCCGCCAACACAATGGCGGGCGCAAGGCATGCGATTGCCATTTCTATGTCTAAATGCCATCATGTGGATGCAGTGGTAAAGATAATCTGTTGATTGATACTCACATTCACATGTTTCAGCTAATACGGCAAAAATCGGGCAACGCGAAGAAAAAAAAAAAAAAATTGAAAGCCTACCTACCTACCCTATTTTTGGGGGGCCATGTTCTCGGAAACAGACATATTTTTTTATTTGGCCTTACCAGTGCATAGTATAGGCAGGACTGACAATGGGGGTTTTTTCTGGTAAGTTACTGACATAACTCTCTCAACACTAATGATGATGAAAAATTGTGTTTTACGTTCTCTCGGTCTGGAACAGACACATATGGGACCTTTGTAGATACAAAGATGGTGGGAACGATACTGGAGGCAATGCCCGGAGGCAGTGCCACACCACTAAAGTACTGATTTTTTAACAATACAGATAGGTGTAGCAGTAACCATGCCTCGGTTAAACCTCATCGGCTATGGTACCGCCACAATAAATATGCCTCACTCAGATGAAAATGATGTTTTACGTCCTCTCGGTCATAGACACATATGGGACATTTGTAAATACAGCGTAATACTTATAAGTCAACACCTGCTAAGTCGACTTTTGGGTAAGTCGAGGGATTTATCATTTCCAGGCCAAAAGTGCTCTTTAAAAGACTTTGATAACAACGGATATCTCGACAACGTACAACTCGACGAGATTTTTTCTAAATGTCAAACGGATATGTCGACTTCCTGACTTCCTGACTTTTGTTTTTTTCCCCCTGACTTCCTGACTTAAGTCACACCAGTCTTGTTCTATTTTGATCTGTCTCTTTTTGAATGTGTGTGCGCGCACGCGTGAATGTGTGTGTGTGTGTGTGTGTGCACGCGCACATGTGTGTGTGTACGTGCGTGCGTGTGTGTGACGTTTGCAATTATGCTTGACAGTTTCATTGTTGTGTGACGTCAACAATTTCCGGTGGAAGAAAATAGGGACGTTTGCGTACCGTAAAATACTGAGTTTAAGCCCCCACCCCCACCATCCTTTGCACAGTTTGAGGCCCCAAAAAGGGGGTGGGCTTATACACGGTATTTGCTCTTGTGCTCGAAACAAAATTGTAAAAGGAAAGATACACAGCCTGTAACATCCCCAATGCCCGGTGAATCCATTCACGCAGGCACGCACACACACACACACACACATACATATGTCACAGTAGAAATGGGAATCCAGTAGGATTCGGAATCCTACTAGTACAAATCGAATTCCGATTTGTACTAGTAGAAATCAGAATTATAATTTCTACTGGACTTTGTCTAGTAGAAATTAGAATTCTGATTTCTACTAGTACAAATCGGATTTGTACTGATAGCCAGTAGAAAATGGAATCCAGTACAAATTAGAATCAACATATTGTTTCAGTTGTAAGAGACAGGGTTCCCACATGTCCTTGAAAACTTGAAAAGTCATGGAAAACTAGCAAAGCCTTTTCCAGGGCTTGAAAAGTGCTGGAAAAACAGCACAAGTCCTAAAGCTCCTGGAAAAGTCCTGGAATTTTCTTAATCTGCTTACCAACTTCTCAAGTTTCAAGCAAGCAAAACCAACACTTGATCTCTTAGAAAATATATATAGTAAAACTGAAAGTTACCGTAACGCTTGGGTTTTTTAATTAAGACTTTTGACCGCCTGATATTGTGACAGCAGACGACCATGATACTGCATGTGGACTTTTGGTGTGTGCAGGTTTTGAAGTTTCAAATAATTAGAATAGTTTGATATTAGTATGCCTCTTACCGTAATGCTTATTATCCATACTACAAGCAGTATTTTCAGTCCTTGAAATTTACCAGCATGGTCCTGGAATAGTCTTGGAAAAGTCCTTGAATTTTTCTTTTAGAGATCTGTGGGAACCCTGAGTCTTAGAGAAGAAAGACAAAACAAAGGGATTAGGTTGTAATGTCTTTTCTAGTGCTGCAGCCAAGTACAGTAATTTTGGATTTTACGTCCTCTCGACCTGGGAAGGCACATATGGGACATTTGTTAGTTGTAAATAAGCAGAAGACAATACATGAACGTAAGAAGACATTTACAAGGACATAGACAAAACATAGAAATGTATGGGGGAGGGATTCTAAAAGCGCAAGATTTTGATTTTGAGATGGGGAGCATCCTTTTTAAAATGTTTAAAAAATAGTTAGTAATGTCTTTAGGCATCAAGTAGGTAACTATATATGTGTAAAATTATTATATTAAAATTCTTTAGTAGATTTGCCTAGATACAACCCTCCCTGTTGTATTAAAATCCAAGGCTACCAAGTTAAAATAATTTTCTTTATTTTTATTTATAAAAACCTATATAGGCGTTATTTATTTAAAACAAATATATTTACATATGTTAAAAATATATATACAGTATATTTATATATTTATATATATTTACATGTATTAAAAAATTTATACGTTAGACTTTTATTAATAAACCAGGGGAGAAAATTCCATTCCTGGCGTGCTGCAGCCAAATGGATTAGGTTTTCTTTTCTAGTGCTGCAGCCCAAGGGATTAGGTTTCACTGTCTTTTCTAGTACTGCAGCCAAAGGGATTAGATTGCACTGTCTTTTCTAGTGTTGCAGCCAAAGGGATTAAGTTGTCTTTCTAGTGCTGCAGCCAAAGGGATTAGTTTGCACTGTCTTTCCTTGTGCTGCAGCCAAAGGGATTATGTCGTCTTTTCTAGTGCTGCAGATAAAGGGATTAGGTTGTTTTTTCTAGTGCTGCAACCCAAGGGATTTCACCCTTTTGCAAGGTATTTCACCCTTTGTATAGTGTTTGCCTCCAAATGGGGGGTGGGCTTATACTACTAGATGGGCTAATACTCGGTATTTTACGGTACGTAGTTAAGAGATCTTTTCTTTTAGACACTTTGAGTTTACCATGGCTCAGCTCAACACTGATGGCCAGTCATATCATAACTTGCATTCTCACTGTTTTGTCATGGAAAAGAGTGAGCATTGTTCATACGTCTGGCAACATTTCATCCACCGGACCGGCCCTTTAAGAAACGTCTTTACTGTATAATACTCCCTGCTAAGACCTTGAGAAAGCATCCCCAAATACGGTCTTGAAGTGGGAAGGAGTTGCGGCAATAAGGGAGGTAATTTTGATACTCACAAAGAAGGGCAATGTCTCAGAGAAGTAGGGGATATTAAATAGGGAAGGTTCCAAGGTACGGAATAAAAAATATTATGAAGGGTAAACTTTAGACTGAATCTCTCTCTCTCTCTCTCTCTCTCTCTCTCTCTCTCTCTCTCTCTCTCTCTCTCTCTCTCTCTCTCTCTCTCTCTCTCTCTCTCTCTCTCTCACTCACTCTTTCTTTCTCTCTCTTACAGGCACACACACATATACATGTACACACACTCACACATATACACACACCTGCCTACCCACACCCTACACACATGCGCGCATGCACGTACACGAACACACACAAAGAGTGAACACACACATTCTAGAAGTTGTTCGGGGACTTATTAGGAGCCCAATTGGAACTTTGCTTTAATGTGCTTGTTATCTATTTTACTTTTCTTTTTTGGAGTTTATTGTTCATTTATTGTGTGCTTCTTTTACATGTTTAGACATAATTCTAAGTTTAAGTATTTCACTAACATTTCACTAACATAGGGCCTATAATCACATATATACTCAGACCCACATACCCCTTACCCATCAAACACATACATCATAATCATACTACACATACATTTTTGTGTGTGTTTTGTTGTTGTTGTCTAAGATCACTGTAAGGTGGATAGACGTTAAATCAAAGAACAAACGAACACAAAGAGTACAAGTCGAAATTATCTTCTGAAAGTGTCTGTGAAGTCGAGATATCCGACTAATGGAAAAGTCGACATTTTTTTCTGAAAACGTCTATAAAGTCGAGATATCCTACTGACGGATATGTCGACATTTGTTTTGGAAAACGTCTGTGAAGTCGAGATATCCGACTGACGCATAACTCGACATAAAATCCATTGCCACTGGCACGTCGACTTAAGTGTATTCGACTGTACAAAGCTGGTGGGAACAATACTGGCTGCAATGCCCGGAGACAGTGCAACACCAGTAAAGTCCCGAGTTTTTAACAATATAGATAGGTGTAGCGGTAACCACGCCTCAGTTAAACCTCATCGGCTATGGCACCGCCACATTGTATGTTGTCTAAATATGCCTCTCTCGAATGAATGAATGAAAAATGGTGCTTTACGTTCTCTCGGTCTGGAACAGACACATATGGGACATTTGTAAATACAAAGATGATGGGAACAATACTGGAGGCAATGCCCAGAGGCAGTGCAACTCCAGTAGAGTCCCGATTTTTTAGCAATACAGATAGGTGTAGCGGTGAATATGCCTCTCTCAGGATGGAAGTTCAGTTTAACGTCGCGTATCGGCTTTTGCCATGTACAACGGGCTGAACAAACCAACCAGGGTATAAACAAAAATTTATGTTCCTGATTCACTGTCTTAGCCAAAAGGCTGAGAAGCGATCAGCACTAATTAGCGTACATGTCTCGCGCAAGCATTCAACACTAGGCAGGTTTGCATCATTACATAAAAAAAAAAAAAAAAATAATGCTTAACCATGCAGTTTTGAAAATTTGTGGTATTGTTTATAATAATAAAAGCTAGCATATGTTTTAATTCCAAAGTAAATTTATTTTATTATTAGCAGATTTTTAAAGACAAAGAAAACGAAGAGAGGGGTAGTGACTCGTTTTTATTCATTGCCGTCCTAAAAATAGACTAGAAGTCATTTCATTGGTTGAAAACTATTAAGGGACCATAGAGGAACACTTTTATGCCAGTTTGGGTTGCATGGCTTCGCTGAGTTGTGAAGTGTGAATGTTTAAACACTATGTATGCTATAGCGTACTCTCGTGTTAACGGTTGTGAAGGGAAGCAATTGGCCAGTGTGGAATGAGTTAACCATATCTTTTTGTGTATGTGTGTTACCTTCCTTCAAGATTGTGATTTTGCTTATTTGGTTGGCTGATTTCTCAAACAGTTTGCAACCTAAGACAAAATAATTAAGAAAGATTTTTATGATTTTGTCTGTCATGAGCAATGTGATCAAAGATATTCTAAAAGGGTAAGATGGATTACTTAAGAGCTCGGCGAACCAGGCTGATAGAGTTATCGTTAGTGGGGACAGTACATTACTCACAGTGGAGGCTATCCAAAAACTCAGACTGGAACTTGAACGGAAAATTCAACTGGCCTATCGACGTGTAAAATGTGTCCTGTTTAAAAGGAACATAACCAGTGTTTCTGTCCTCACTACTCATATAGGGAAAAGAGACTGAATGCTTATCTTCCCCTTTACAGCCTTTGACGTGATGGAAAGGGATGCATCAGTATGCTATGAAAACATGGTGCAGTACGAATGGTTGGGGAGCATTGTGACACAGTGTTGACGTGATGCCAACGTAATGAGCCAGGGATGTTTTGCATTAATTCTTCCAAGGTACGGTGTTGGCTTCAACGCTGTGTACAACCTGACCGACACGCCCTGTTTCCTGACCACTGTTGTGCCGGATAAACACCAAAACATCACAGCAGAGGTAATATTTGTCTGATTCTGCTCGGGGCAGTGGGTGGATGCCTCGTGCCTCCATACGGGGAGTTGGACGACCCCACCCCCTCCATGTGTCTCTCCCCGTGGGGATACCGGGGGGTCTTTCATAAAAATAGTTCCCCCACTTTCTGGAAGTTCTGTGCTTGTAACTTTCTCTAATCTGCCACTCTCATTTACTCTGCCTTTTCCCTTTGCTTTCTATCATCTACTATCTTTCTGACTTATTGGCCCATTCTCCTGCCTTTAAAAAAAAAATCTTCCAAATAATTTTTCTCCTTTGAGCTCCTCTGAAATCGGAATGTGTTGGCTGTTCACAGTGGGGAGACCAGGTGAAAGCTGAAAACCAGACACATACGTACCTTACCCATTATGGCCATAATTTGGCCTGGGAACGCAGAAGAAGAAGAAAGTCTGCTTCTGCTGCAAGAAGGTTATATTTTCTCTGTGTGTTTGTCTTGTTCACAATCGGTCAAAAAGGTATGAACAGACTGTGGTGAAACTTTGTTGTGGGAAGGATATTGGCCCGCACAACATTCTACTGAATTTTGACCCAAAGCAAAGAGAGGTTCAGGTTATCAGGGGGCCTTAGCCAATGACTCGAACTGACCCCTCATTTTGTGCAGCCAGGGGTCATAAGACCCATGAATTCTGCTCCAACTCGCCTAAGAAGAGGACACAGCTGGCAACTTATTCACCATCCAGTACCGGACTGAAGAGAAGTTCTTTCTTCCCGCGCACCATCAAAGACTGGAACTCGTTATCTGAGGAAGCTGTGTCTGCCTCTTCAGCCGGCTCGTTCTAGTCCTCCATCAAGATGCAAATTATATAGATTCAAGCCTGGCATCTCTTTTATGAATGAATGACTATGAATAAACAAATTGCTTTGAAAACGTTTGCAAAATTTATATGATTATGGTAATGCATGGTAAAGTATATCGGTTTCACTTTGGTTCTAAGCGAAGAAGTGAAACACTGATGTGTTTGGTTTGACATGATGTAAGAAAAAGAAGAAAAACTATTAAATACTGATTTCATGCTTACAGCCTGAGCTGGCAATAATACTGATTTCATTCTTTATAGGACTGATATTATGCTTAACACATTCGCATCGCATCGCAACGATTTTGAATTATTAAAAAAACTCACAAATCACTTCAGCCATACACATGAACAAAACATGCATAAACAAAAAGAGAAATTAAAGAAGATTATGGGTTTTTACTTCAGGTTTAGACATAGGGAAGTGGTAGATCAGACTTTTTTTTATAAATAGACTTTATATAGAGAAACTCCCTACATCAAACAGCAAACCACTACAAAAGCAAAGTCAGAGGCAAAATTGTTGTCTAAGGTAGCGAAGCGAGTTTAGAAGTGACCAAGGTATTGTGTGCACACACATTTACTTCCCTTGAAGCAAATGCATCAGTTACCTATTAATTCTAGACATATATGGCCGGAACAACTTAAATGAATTAACAGCAATATGAGTTGTGTGCAAATAAATATTGATCTTTGGGGGTTTTCTGTGGTGGGGGTAGGAACGCAAGCGGTTGGGTGAAAAGATGTGCGTCCTGGACCCCAACTTCTTTGTGGTCAACCGTCGTCGGTCGAAGCTTCCCGGCCAGCGTGTGACCGTCACTGACCGATTCAAAGAGCAGTACCGCAACATGTTGTCCCCCTTTGATCTGGGCGGTGAGTATCTTTTGGCTGTGCTATGGCTGTTACAGTGCTTGTTTGTATTAACAGGGTTCCCACAAGTCCTTTAAACCTTGGAAAACTAGCAAGGTTTCCAGGGCTTGAAAAGTGCTGGAAAACGGCACAGCCCCTAAAGCTCCGCTAACAAGATTCTTAACTTTCAGGCTAGCAAAACCATATAACTTGTTCTTGAAAATATATTTAGTAACACTAAAAGTTAATACTTGTTTTTTCAAATCAAACTTTTGACCGCAGATATTGATATTCGTGACAGCAGACAATCATCCCACTGCTTGAGGACTTTTGGTGTGCGCAGGTTTTTTTAGCTTCAAATAATCAGATTAGTTCGAGTTTAGCACACCTCTTACCGTAAGGCTGTGTACACACATAAGCGGACATTCCATGCGGAAACCCGTGCGCAATCCATAAATAAGTGAAACAAAGAAGGGAAAAGATTTGCGCACGTGTCCGAATTTCCCCTATATGCATAAACGTTTATCCTTCTTTCTTCCACTTATTTAGGGTTTTCCGTACAGAACTTAAGTACGCGTCTAATGTGAACGCGGCCTAATGCTTATTATCCACACCACAAGCAGATTTTTTAGTCCTTGAAATTTACCAGCATAGTCCTGGAATAGTCCTGGAAAAGTCCTTGAATTTTTCTTTTAGAGTTCTGTGGGAACCCTGTGTATAAGAAAACAAGAAGGTACAGCCGTATAAACTTACTCCCAGTTCACTAGTAAAACAATCAGAACAAATGTGACCCCGCACCACGAAAGGGGCATTAAGTGTCAAACTGACCATTCTGAGAGAATTATGTATTTGATAACTTCCGACAATTCTCTTTCAACTGATACAAGAACCATTCTTGTATCTGTTTCCATTCCAGAGTTATGAGCACTTAAAGTTAGTAGGGTGAGCACTGGCCATTTTGAGAAAACGCAGTCTAACGTCTAGCCTAGCTGAGGAAAATGCATTGACCTACTCGTTTTAAAACACTTATAAGACCATTTAGAGACCATATTACAGACTGTCCTTTATATATATATATGAAAGATAGGATGTTAGAGAACATGAAAATTGACCAAAAAATGAGATTTTTGACTTTCCAAGCCTTTTGTGAGAAACTAGTCCAGCGACTTATTGGAGAAAATTCATACACTGGATCAGCAGATTATAAACTGTCAGAGTTGCATCTAGGACGCGCGATTGCGCGATTCACGCATTTAAAAAAAAATTCCCGCAAATTTGAAAAAGCAATTACATGCCTGCCTTCCAAACATGCGATATGTGCGATTGTTTTTTCCGCCAAGAAAGTCATCTTGAGCAGGGCCTTAACTTTTCCCAACAGCGCAAATAAAAAGCAATTTCATTGGTCAGTACTGTCAATTGTAAACGTGATCGGCCAATGAATGCGCATTTAACTTTGTGGGCTTCCTGTCGCCAAGTAAAATGGCGACCAAACGCAAACGTGCGACGCTGTTGGATTTTGGTTTAAAAACCCCACGTACTTCCACTCCCACTTCGACAGCCAAAACCTGTGCTACAGAAGAAGAAAGTCCAGCACTTGCAGCTTCGTGTCCAGCAAAAAATAGGCCTAGTGAAGCAGTGAATGTGATTGCTGCCGAAACTGGCGCCGATGGTGCAAGTGGAGGTGATACTGACAGTGACAAAGACATTTTACCAGACACTGAAGGTGAGGCCGCTAGGCCTACTGCCAAAAGTGGGAAACCGAGTAGATTTCAAGCAGAATGGGTACAAAAATGGCCTGTTGGGGAAAGCTGTGCAGAAACGTGAAATTGTTGAACATGTCTGGTAAGTTCTGGTTCTGGTATCAATAGGTCGAAGGAGCCTATGAAGGCTATATATACTCGACGGAACTGGGAGAGCGCACTGAGAATTGAATAAAAAAATTTTTTTTAAATAAATAAAGTTTAATGTAAGTTAAATAATAATCTGTGTGTGTGTACACATAGCTAAGTTTGCATTTTATGGTACTTTTTTTTGCTGCCCCGCCCCCCCCTTTCTGTATCAGAATCCCCCCCCCTTTTTTAAGGTGAGGGGGGGCTGCCCCCACTTATTTCAAATCCTAGATGCAACTCTTACGGGGAACTCTCATGCATTCACAGAGAGCATAAATATCAATGTAACATTGAATAAATTATCTTTGCATTTCAAAAACATTATTTCTGGACTAGTGCGGAGCACACTAGTAGTTCATAATAGTATTCTTTTAAATTTCTCACACACCTTTTTTTGGTAAGTTTCAGCATGAATTTGTTAAGTGTTATTACATTTAGCTCTGTTGAAGACTTGGCAATGTTTTTTGTCCCTTTTATTGTGTTCACCAGATATTACGGAAGGGAAGAAAGGCACTGTGCTCCGACTACCCCTGAGAACCCAGGAAAAAGCCTATGTTGTACAAGAGTCAATGATTCCGGCCCACGCCAGATCAAAGATCAAGCAGCCTGCGGCATCGATGTCTGAAATGGAAAACCTCTTGCTGGAATTTCGGCACGTGGCCGGGGAGTCCCTTCTCTTCCTGAACCATGTGAAGAAGGTGTCAGTGTACACAGCCCGCCGCGATGGGACGTTGAAACTGGACTATGAAACCCAGATCACTGCCGATGACATCAACGCGCAAAAACTGCAGGAATTTACCCAGCATGTGCATAGCGAGGCCAGGAAACTTAAAAGCTGGTCAGGTCTTCCACTACAACTGGTGGATTTCGCTGGTCAAGAGGCGGCTGTGCATTGCCGTCTGTGCGACTCTGAAGGCAAGGAGGAAGACTGGGTGGTGGTGCACAAGTTTGGTCTGAGTAGCGCTGACGTTGTACCTTCCTGTCTGCAGTCGTCTCTGGCCGTGCAGAAATACCGCCTGCTGCCTTTAGGGGGCGTGGCCCTCTGTCTTTCGGCAAACCATCAGAAATCGCCGCAGTTGGCTGCTGATGAATCGCTGCAATCTCCCTGCCACTCTCGGCATGGTGTGGGTGTTGGTTCCTTTCAAGCGGGCGTCAACAGAAGAGATTCTGGGAGTGCTTCGAAATGGGAGAACCAAGCCCGAGGGGATGCAGCGCTGGAAGGGGACGCAGCGCTGGAAGGGGAAACGGATGTGGAGCGGAGAGTGTTCCACGCCTTCTGCATGCTGCCCTTGCCTGTGTCCACAGGCCTGCCTGTCCACGTCAATGCTCGTTTTGCGCTGGATCATGAGACGCGCAACAACTTGTTTTCCCGTCCCGAGGAAGACCAGACCGCCTGGAACACTCTGCTGGCCAGCAGCGTCATAGTTCCAGCTTACATCACGGCCCTGTGTGAAATCACCACTGCATGCTTCTCGCTGGAACAAAAATCATTCCAGGGCATTCCAAATGCAACACAAGATTCTGAGAGAGGAAACGTTTTGCACAAAAAGAGACTACCGCAGGCACAGAGCCTGCCTAAGAGCTGTGCAGATTCAAGCCTGAAATCCAGCACTGACCTCAGCTGGAAGCTTGAGCGCTACAGCAGCTTCTTCCCACAGCATCGAGAGGACGTTGATGCTTTCTGGAATCAGCTGGTGACTTCATTCTACCAACAGCTGTCGGCAACACAAGCTGAAGTGTTCCCCTCGGTGAGAGCGGATTTGAACCGCCTGGTCTGGGTCCCAGCCACGGGGTCCAACAGATTTCCTGGACACTTTTGGAACCTGCAGAACCCAAGGCTGAAGGACGTGCTGATGAAAGTGAACATGAACATCATCCAGTGTCCCATCAGAATTCACCAGTCGTTCATCCAAAGCAATGTGCGCGCAGTGAAACAGGTGGAGAGGAAAACGGTGATTGAATTTCTGAGGTCGTGTCATCGGTCTGGAGTTGACAGCTGCAACCTCCAGAACCTTCCTCAGCCTGTGCAAGACACTACACTGGAAACGGTAGCCAATGTTAAGGAGTTATTGGAGTTCCTTCAGGACGAAAAGAAAGACATGGATCTGAAAGGACTACCCTTGAGTCTGAGGATGTCTAGGCAGCTTCACTGCTTCAGCTCTGAAAGCCCAACCATTGTTTCCTGGTTTTGTGACCTGCTGCCACAATCCTGTGAGCATTTCCTGAATGAAAGGCTGATCAGTCTGATTCCTGCTGTCACTCAGACTGGTGGTCATCTCAAAAGGCTGGACATCAGAACTTTTGTTCAGCTTTTGCCCAGCACTTTGCCACAAGGAGAGTTTGGGTGTGGACGAATCATTCCAGTTGATGAATTGCCATTCCCCTCATCTGGTGCTGCCCTGACAAAGACGAAATTGGTCAAACGCCTTTGGGAGTTTGTGGACAGTGAGAAACACTCTGATCAGATAAGTGAATTGAATGACTGGAGTTTGCTCCCTTCTTTGACTGACACAGAAAGTGTCCTCTTTCCTCTAAGAAAGTATGAAGAAGTGATCCACATTGTGAAGGAAGCACATGTGAAAAGCCAACCCTATGGTGGCTTCACTTTGCTGGTGGACGAACATGGCCGTACTTTTGGAAGAGAAGAAAGCGCTGTGAACCAGTGCCTGAAGAAACTGACTCCTGATTTGAACATACTGGACACCACCTTGCTGCCTAAACACTGTGTGGCCACAGACATTGTGGCTTCTGTCCAACACCCACAGAAACTGCTGAAGGCTCTCTCTCACAAGTGTCAGGGAGAGTTACGCACTGAGGTCCTGACCCCGGAAGACGCACAGGACGTCCTGGATTTCTTCTACAAAAAACTTGGCAGTTCTTGTTACTCAGATATTCGCTTGTTGCCATTCTTTGAGAGGCCTGATGGCAGCTTGACATCCCTGGGTCGCTCAGCCAAGGTTCTGTGTCTGCCCCTGTCCATCCCTGTGGCAGGTTTGAGTGAGTGGTCAAACAAAAGGAACACTGTTCTGGTGCAGGCCAAACCACGACTGCAAGAACTGTTCCTTCAGTTGGGTATAGAGGTGCCAACTGACTCTGTATTCTACTCTTCATACCTTCTTCTGAGCATTGCAGATCTTCCAAGAGACGCCATTCTAAAGCACATGGAATACATGAGAAGCAATATTTCACTGTTTCATTCTGATTCAAGCCATCTGCTTCAGACACTCCATGAAACCCGGTTTATTGTTGGACCCGATGGAACCCTATGCAAAGCTTCAGATTTCTACAGCCCAGACTGCAAGGTTTTCCACGTGATGCTGCCTGATGGTCCCTTTCCACCTCCGCCCTACAACGGTGAACAGTGGAAGTCCTTTCTGAGGGAAATTGGACTGGTGTGCACGGTGTCAGAAACATTATTCCTCACATTCGCCAAACAGGTTGCAGAAAAAGCTGGAGTCAAGGAACTGCCAGAGACAGTGAGGAAGCAGTCAGTTGAACTTTCTCAGTACTTGAAGAAGTCTAACCATCTCAGGAAAGAGGCATTTCTCAGGCAGCTGAAAGACGTCAAATTCCTCTTGCCACAGCAGCAGGATGAGATGAGGGACGGCAGCCATCTAGCTTCGATCCACCCAGCATTCATCCCTCCTACATCCTTGATCTCGTTCTCTGAAGGTCTGTCAGCTGCCTGGGTGTATCAGGTGTGGACCATCAGTTGTCTGTTGCCTGCTCATGCAGATCCTTCTCAGTTCAGCCACTGGAACCTTGACATGGATGACTGGATTGGATTCCAGTGTCAGCCTCCATCAGCCCTGGTGATTGCACATGCTAAGAACGTAGGCCATGCTCTGAGTAAGAAAGAACGAGATGGTTCTTCACCGCTTACTGGAATGGATGCGTCTGCTCTCAGTGTTGTGGAGCGCGTCATGGAAGATCTGTATGGACGCTTGACAACTTTTGATGATGGCCATCTTGAAGAGCTGAAGGAAATCGCTGTTATTTTTAACAAAGAGAATAGAAGCATGTTGTCAGGACAGCAGGTCGTCATCAACATTCTGCCAAACCAGGTTGTTGAGGGTCATGTCACGAGAGCTCCACAGGCATTTGGCAAGTTCTTCCCATTGTTCAGGCGGCTTGGTGCCAGCGAACAGGCAAGTGCTGACCATTATGCAAGAGCTCTGGAAGAAGTGCACAAGCTATATTCAGGGAATGTTCTGAATCCCAACGATCTGGTGCTTGTCACAAAGATGGTTGACTGTCTGTTCACATGCTTGAAAACTGGAGAGAACACCCTTTCAAGACTGACCCTGTACCTTCCAGCAGAAGACATCACAATGCTGCAAAAAGAGGTTCCTCAAGTGAGATTGGCTGACTCGAGAAACATCCTTCTACAAGTGAGATGTGTGTTTCTACATAGAATCAAAGCCCCCATTAAGAAACTTTTGGTGTTCGCAAGCTTTTGGAGATTAGGTCTGAAGAATCATGACCTGCATCGGGATACTCAGCTTCTTCCAGACTCTCTCAGGATAAAGGAATGGCATGAGGTGGTAAAGGAAAGTCTGGCAGAATCCTGCAGAACTCTCACTAGCGAGGATGACCGCACACGTGCACTGACTGAGAAGATCCACTCAGATGCATGTTCATCTGTTGTCAAACGCTTTGTCAACCATGACCAGCTCATGAACGACAAGGGCTTCAGTGAAGAAGATGCCAAGACGATTGACAAAGCTCTGCAGAAAGTTGTCGTCCTAAAGGTGGGAAATCTCCAAACTGTTCTCGAAATGGAAGGAACACCACTACCTGCCACAGAACAAAACAAAATCTTCTTTGTTACAAAGAATTTGAAAGACTCGGGAAATGGACGAACTCTAGAGAAGGTCATTCTGTACTGTGATTCCGGCCAGGAAGGCAAAATGACGCTGAAAGACAGAAAGTGCAGAGACTTTGTACTTAAAGCCATCTCCTGGGCTATAGCACCGTTCCATGTTAACGAACACTTAATGGACAAATGTCTGGAGGATCTGCCAGCAGCACACCAACTGCTGGATGACGAAGAAATCACGTCCTACCAACTCCGGATGCACTCGACAGTGTTCCCCCATCCTGGCTCCTTCGTGCCCAGGGAAATGCACTGTCTCTTGGATCAAGACATATATGAGTACAAGGCGGAGGAATTTGTTGCCTATGAACTGTACGATCCTTTATTGGACCCGCAAGGTTCCGATCACCCAGAATTTGATGAACAGGAAGGAGGAGATGCTGCCGAAAACACAACTGCTGATGAAACCCAACAGCGCCACCGCAAAGAACCAATCTTCATCTTTGCTCAGATCAAGGAAGTCATCAGCCCGACTACGAGTGAAGAGACTGACTGGAGGACCCGTCTGTTGCTGATGCGGTATTCCATCGACATTGGGGAGGAGCAGTGCAAAGAGGTGGGTGGTCAGCTGACACGAATTTGGATAGATTTTTTTTATGTCATGGAATAAGTTTTCCCCCTTAAACGAAAATCTATGTAGTTTTTTTAGTGTTTGTTAAATGTAAGGGTCACAAAAAGATAACAACTTTTTATTATTACCTTCTGGGCTGTGAATTATTATGCCAGTTGTAATAATGTAACATAAGTTGTAGTAGGAATTGTAATAGGCTTGTTATTGTTGATGTAGTTAATCAATTAAAAGCAGACATTTTATCTTTTAAGATGTT
This sequence comes from Phymorhynchus buccinoides, assembly GCA_017654935.2. Taxonomy (NCBI): domain Eukaryota; kingdom Metazoa; phylum Mollusca; class Gastropoda; order Neogastropoda; family Raphitomidae; genus Phymorhynchus; species Phymorhynchus buccinoides. The sequence goes on from CM065702.1 coordinate 11,235,596, forward strand.
TTATCTTTTAATGTAAACAGGTTCAAGCCACAGAGTTGTACAAGTTCATCCGACCTGCCATGAACGTCATCGTTCCCTTCACAGGGGAGACCACCCAGCCACCATCAGCCTTCTCCGACTCTGACAAGGGAGACGACTGGAAGGCAGTTATGGCTGAGATACGACGGCAGCTTCGAGAAATCTGGCAAAACTTCCCCGACCTGAAAAGTCGCATGCGGGCAGTGAAGCGTCTGCTCTTCAAATGGCACCCTGACAAAAACCCTGGCAGAGAGCCATTCTGCACCAAGGTGTTTCAGCGGATCAAACATTACGTGGCCCTTCTGGAGCGAGGCAAAGAGCTACCTGATGAAGATGAGGAGGATGACAACGCTGCCAGTGACACGCAGTCTCGCACCACTCGCCGTGGTGGAAGAGGATCAGGTTTTGGTGATTTCTTTGATTTCTTCCACGACTTTTTCGAAGACGTATTCTCCAGGGGGCGGTCTTACACACGATCGAGAGGAAGATTCAGCGGTGGGGGTGGGGGTGGTGGGAGCTGGAGTGGGGGAGGAGGAGGAAGGGGTTCAGCTTCATTCTCGTTTGCGTCAGCCTCGTCCTACGCTACGCCTCAGCCGGAGGAGGGCAAGCGGTGGATGCGTCAATCCCGGCAGGACCTGAAAGGTGCCCTGGTGACGCTGCGTCAGGGAGGACAAGGCCTCTACAACTGGGCGTGCTATCAAGCTCACCAGGTGAATCGTCACTTTTTTCTGCTCTGTCTTGGCTCCTTTGATAGTCAACTGTATGAACAGAGTTCAGCTAAGTTTGAACGTGCAGGTGTTTTTCTGCTCTGTCTTTGCTCCTTTGATAGTCAACTGTATGAACAGAGTTCAGCTAAGTTTGAACGTGCAAGTGTTTTTCTGCTCTGTCTTTGCTCCTTTGATAGTCAACCGTATGAACAGAGTTCAGCTAAATTTGAACGTGCAGGTGTTTTTCTGCTCTGTCTTTGCTCCTTTGATAGTCAACCGTGTGAACGGAGTTCAGCTAAGTTTGAACGTGCAGGTGTTTTTCTGCTCTGGCATAAATTGAAGTCTATGTTGAGGTTTGTTTTGGTTTAAGAAAAATGTGTGGAAGAGTTAACACTTTTCAGTTCGCTCTCTCTAAGAAAAATGATTGTTCCTTAAAAATAAAAAAATATTCTGCTTCTGAAAGATTAAATGTAATTTTTTTGAATTAACAAGCATGGGAATTTTCAGCTTTTAAGCTAATATGAGCTTTTTGATGGCCCAAAAAGACTTCTTTTTTTTTAGATAAAAAAAGAAACCGAGTAAGAATTACTTGTTATGAGTGAATTCAAAATCGACTAAATATGTCAGTTCTACTTCTGATGCTGCATTTAAGGCTTAGATTCCAAAGAAGCTTCAGCTTCAGGGGGCTTTGTCCCCTGACACATGCTTTTCAGTTTTTTCACGATTCCTCAATCCCATGCCCGATTAAATTAATTAATGTTGAATTGTTTTAGTCCTTGATACCAAAAATTCTCTTTTCTACCTTTGATTTATTTGAGCAAAAGCATGAGAGATTATTTTCATATGACACAGATCAGTCAACTACTAGCTGCAAAATATAGATTTGAAAGGATTTGTCATCAGTTCTAAAGTTTGCATCCCTTGATATGAAAATTATGAAAAATGTTTTTTTGCAGAAAATGTAACATAATTTTGAGTTTGCCAACCAAAACTGTCCATCATAAAATAAAAAAAAGAGAAGGAAAATGGGCAGTTTCAGCAGGGACCTTCGTTTTCTTTTCTGCAGGATGAAATTCTACATATATTTTTTAAAGATTTGCACATGGAAGCACTAGCGTTTCTGATTGAAATACCATGATGTTATTTGTGATGACTTTCATGTTCCTTTCAGGCGTCCGAAAAGGCACTGAAGGCAGTTCTGTTTCGACGTGACGCGAGACACGGGATGAAACTCAGCCATGATATCTGCTCTCTCGCCTTCTGTGTCGGAGACGCAGCGATTCAACAAAATGTGTCTGAACTGCATTGCATCGTTCAGGACCACACCCGCATGCGTTACCCAGACTTCCTCATTTTCCCCAAGATCCCTTCCGATGTGTACGGTGAAGAGGAGGCGCGCCAAGCATGTGATCTGGCAGAGCTGATTCTCAACCGAGCGCAGGAGCTGGTATGGATTTTTTAAAAATTTGTCTGTTCCTGATTTATGTACTAGTAAATGGGTTTTTTTCCGGGTTTTTCTTTAGTATTATCTTAAGTTAGATTACAGAAAGTTAAGTTGGTGTCATTTCAGGAACAGTAAAAATAAAGTTTTTATTTTCTTCTTCTCCTTCTGCGTTCCCAGGCCATAAGGCCACAATGGGTACGTATGTGTCCGTTTTCCAGTTTTCACTGGTGTCCTCGCTGCATTCAGCCAACACATTCCGATTTCAGAGGAGCTCAAAGGAGAAAACTATATGGAAGATTTTGTTTTGGAAAAAAAAGGCAGGAGAATGGACCCAAAAAGTCGGAAAGATAGTAGATGACACAGAGCAAGAGTCAAAGAGAGAGACAGATTAGAGGAAGTTACAAGCACAGATTTTCCAGAAGGTGGGGAAACTTTTATATGGAAGACACCCCCCCCCCCCCCCCCCCCCCCCCCCCCCCCCGGTATCCCCTATCCCAAGGTGTGTGTTTATTTAAGATGGTTTACACAAAGTTAATATGGCATCATACTTTTGCACAAAGTTAATCCGGCATCATACTTTTACACAAAGTTAATCCGGCATCATACTTTTACACAAAGTTAATCCGGCATCATACTTTTACACAAAGTTAATCCGCCATCATACTTTTACACAAAGTTAATCCAGCATCGCACGTGAGACAGCAAAAATAATGTTTCTATTATCTCAAAGTGTCAGTTTAGACCAAGCTCGGTCACCACCCATTTCTGGGACAGTAAAAGAAATTAATTTTCCATGTGTGTGTGTGTCACTGTGTTATAGTTCGATGGGTATAGGACACCCCCAAGGCAACCCTCCCCGCCGCGCCAACCTTCCCCTCCTCCGAGACGGCGATCTCCGTCACGACAGATTTCCAGGGACCATGGTGTTGCCATTAGCAGTGGCAGCCGCAGCATCAATTCGTCTGTGTCTTCTTCCCAGGGGTCCTCCACATCAGGTCAGCTTGATAACCTTCCCTGAAAAGTTTGCAGATGTGGTTTGTACTAATGGTTTAACTCATTCAAGTCGTTCCACCCATATATGGCCGGAATTAATATAAAGCTGTCAATTTGTTTCAAGGGATGTAAATCTGTGTGCACACCACACTTTGGTCACTTCTAAACTTGCTTCGCTCCCTTAGACCACACTTTTGCCTCTTACTATGCATTTGTAGTGGTTTGAAGTGTGAAAACTAATTGCTGTTGAGTTTTTCTATATAAAGTCTATATATAAAAAAAAAGTCTGATCTACCACTTCCCTATGTCTAAACCTGAGGTAAAAACCTGTAATCTTCTTTCATTTCTATTTCTGTTTTGTTTGTGTGTATGGCTGGAGTGATTTGTGAGTTTTTTGTCCGTCACCATAGGTGATCGGACTTTGCGATGGGCTGGTTTGTATTTTTGTTTGTTTGTGGTTTTGTTTGTTTGTGTTTTTGTTTGTTTGTTTTTTTGTTTTGTTTTCTGTCTGTCCGAAGGATATCTCCCGAACCGCGTCAAATTTTGTGTGCTGGTGTGTCACCATGAGAGGAAGGCATTCGCACAAAACGTGTTTGCCGTCGTGACCTTGACCTTGGCGTATTGAAAACCGAAAATCTTTAAGGGGCCATAACTCCCACACCGTTGGTGTTAGAGTCTTCAAATTTGGCATGTAGGTACTTTGGCTTATGCCCGTTCTGATGGTGGCATACTGATCAAGGTCAAGGTCACGGTCCGGGAGATCGGTAGGCCTTGAAAGTGGTAGGGGTCTACAAATTGGGTTTTAAGCCATATTTTCCACATTTGTACTTGACAGATTCAGATTGTGTGTGGTACTGTATACCCTAGAGAAGAACACATCCGAGCATAAATTATCACCATGCTGATCTTGACCTTGAAGTGTGACCTTGAAAACTGAAATTTCCTTCTTTGCGCTATATGTTTCTTCTTCAAGCTGTATCTCGTGAACTAAAAGACAAAATCCCTTCCAATTTTGTGTTAGGATGTGACAGTAAGAGTATAACACATTCTTACATAAAAGGGGGTGTAATACTAAGAATACATTACAGCACACACACACACAAACACACACACACGCACACACACACACACACACACACACACACACACACACACACACACACACTCATTCATCCACGTTCAAACACATGGCCTACACACACAAAATTATGCTACGGGGTGTCGCAAGTGCGTGGCATTGCTGGTGACGGACATGTCTGCCACTCGGCAATGCCCTTGTTTAATAATTCAAATGAGTTAAACACTTTTATAAAAGCGTGATTTTTATTCTGCCATTTCACAGGGTGATTACGATCATTTGTCTCTATTTTTTGTTGTTGTCCTTTTTATGTAAGAACCTCGCTATAGACTTGGTTTGTACGAATTGTTTAAACTCTTTTCTAATAGCAAGCTTTTTTTATTATTTTTGGGGGGCACTGGTTTGTTGATGCCGACTTTTTGTGTTGATTGCTTGGAGTATTTGCATATTGTCGGTGAAATTCAAAAACCTTGTGTCTCAATTTTGGTAGTTTTGAGAAAAATAATGACTACAATTGATTAACTATGATGAATATGTTGTTCAAGACATTGCGAGTTTAATCCTGCATTTCGTTAAAATTACTTTAAAAAAACCCAAATTGATTTGAAAAGAACGAAGATATGAGATTTTTGTCTTTAACAAGATCTGAATTTGGGACTTACGAGTTTTTCTTCTATTTTCACCTCATTTACTCCAGATAGAAAGTTGTTAGAAATAGGGAGGGGGGGACGTTGTTAGAGAGAGGAGCTTTTGGTGGAAGGTGGCGGGGAAAATGAGAGAGCTGACTATGTATCTAACTCAAAACAAAAAAAATCGAGATACGAGGTTTTTGAATTTTACAGACGATATGATGGTTTGCTGTCTTGTTTGTTGTTGTTGATTTTACATCTATGCTAAAAGACTCACCCCAACATATTTATTGCGTGTTCACAAAAGAAACCAGCACACCAACTGTTATGGGGTGCATCATGCAATGGAGCAAACCTGTGCCTTTCTTTTGCAATCTACTGTTTATATTTCTTTTCCATTCACAGAGAGCCTGTCAAATCCTTTTAAAATGGCAATTTTTATTTCACATTCAGGGAGGGCAATATCCCGCTCTCACCCCCCCCCCCCCCCCCCCATCTCTTCTCCCACCTCCGAACAGAGATGCTGTCCCTGTATCTTACCTGGACCCCTGCCTTGTAGGTTTTCCCGGATTTAGTAGAAGCATCCATGTATTTGACTGCAGCTTCAAGGAGTGAAAAGATCTACAGAAAAGATTCTCTCTTTTCAACTGCCAGCTTCCTCAAACAATTCCTTCAGATTCAGTAGAATACTAACTTGATGCTTGAAATGTAACTTTCCCCCGTCGGGATTCCAGGAGGGGGTCTTTCGTACAAATAGTTTCCCCCACCTTCTGGCAGTTCTGTGCTTGTAACTTCCTCTAATCTGTAACTCTCTTTGACTCTGACTCTTCCCTTTGCTTACTGTCATCTACAGTACAGTAGAACCTCCCTTATAAGACCTTCAAAAATCATCCATAGCGAGGTCTTATAAGAGAGGGGTCTTATGAGGAGGTAATTTTGATACTTACAAAGAAGGGCAATGTCTCGGAGATATAGGTCTTATGTGGAAGGGAGTCTTATAATGGGAGGTCTTATGCTATCTTTCTGTCTAACCATTCCATTCTCCTGCCCTTTTTCAAGAAATTATCACAAAGCTTTTCTCCAGCTGACGACGGACATGCTGGGCCTAACTATTTCTCAGTTAGCTGCACAACGGCAGCATGACGCATCTGTGCTCATAAATGGCAGGAAACTGTCAGAGCCATCGACAAAGAAGAAGAAATGTAACTTCCCCCCTCTCCCGCTCAGCCCTTTTCCTTTCCTTCCCACTGCATCCCTCCCCCTCCTCCTCCTATCTAGCTGAGCTGTCTTCATCAGAAGCTCCCTATCACAGACCTGTTTAGCTTTACGATTTTTGCTGTAATGTTTACAAAACAAAAGTCAAATTACGAGAATTACGGCGACGCAAAAAAACACCACTACAGTTGCGTCGGCAAGCAATGCTTTTGAAACAATGTGGTGAAAAGTCATTCCGGTTCCCAGCATACAACGCGCGTCGATTTCTTTTCATTCTGTTTCAAGATGGCATCAAAGCAACTGCGTGGTGAGAGTTCTAGGTTAAATGATCCAAAATATGATGGAAAGACACCAAAGAAAAGGCACATACATGGTTTAAAAAAATGTTTTTAAAGGTCTCCCAGTGCACTATTGCTTGCACATTATTGTGCAACTACAAATAGTTTTCTTGTTAATCGGGTTTTGTGAAGAAAGAGAATCGGCCGCACGTTGGAATATTTTTTTCTTCAAAATTACTATTTTTTGTTTCAGAAATTACAAATTTGCAAACTAGGGCTAAACATGTCTGCTATCATGATATGAACATCCTCTGAAGTCGGATTGTGGCTGCCTCGTGGCAAGGTAATAAAAAAAAACCGTTGCACATGTTGTGTTCTCATCCTTAGCTGGTGCATTTGTACCATGGTGTCCAGGTGCTTCGGCTGTTGGGATGATCCCTGGAGTCTTTAAGCCAGGGTACAACAACAACATGATATGAACAGCTGATTCATTTAATAAGTCTTTTGTTTGTTTTTTCCAGGTGCGCCGCTGTGAGGGGGGGGGGGGGGAGCTGATTAATTTAATAAGAGTCTTTTGTTTGTTTTTTCCAGGTGCGCCGCTGTGAGGGGGGGGGGGGGAGCTGATTCATTTAATAAGAGTCTTTTGTTTGTTTTGTCCAGGTGCGTCGCTGTTGGGATGATCCCTGGAGTCTTTAAGCCAGGGTACAACAACAACATGATATGAACAGCTGATTCATTTAATAAGAGTCTTTTGTTTGTTTTTTCCAGGTGCACCGCTGAGAGCTTTGCCTCCTCCCTGAGAATGGCGCCCAGACGGGAACTGCTTTGCATGTCGGCCATCATTTCAGGACATTTGGACACCTTCTTCTTCTTCTTCTCGTCAATCGACCACCTTCATCAGGTTGAAGATTTTGCCGATATTGAAAAAAAGAAGAACAACGAAGGTCATGCACAGCGCCAGGTCACCAAAGAAGTTAGAAGAAAATAAATGAACTGAATTTAGGTAAATGATACATACTTTAAAAGGGGGGGGGGGGGGGGGGGTAGTTAACAAAGATTTGCAGACTCCCTAGTTTGATATGCCCAGCATTAGTGGAGCTGCCAGACAGTCACAATACTCTTCAGCCTCCAGCAAGCTGGGGACAACATTAATACATTGTATTGACAGTATACAAATATACTGTATAAGCAATGTGCACAGCAGGATGAAGTAATACTTTTGTGTCCGTTGGTCATTGCTACAAGTAATCATTAAGTACGTAGTATGCATAGTAAGTTTCTGCCATACATTGCTGGATCTGATGCAAGCTTCTTTGTTGAAAATTGTATCATTTTGTTGTGGATTCTTTAGGTGGAAGTTTTGATTTTGGAGATTATTACAAAATTTGAAATCATAACGATAATTTCAACATGTTTTTTTTTTATGATAAGCCTAGCACCTTCATAAAATGATAATTTCAACATGTTATGGTATACATGCTTAACATTTTTACTTTGTGTAAATAATAATTTCAAAAGGTTTTTTTAACACTGTGCCGAAAACCTTAATGTAAATGATAAATTCAGTGTGTTTGTTGTGGTATGCCTGACGCCATTGCGTTAGTAGTATGGTTTCTGCGTCACTGTTTGAGATTTCATGCTTTTCATTCGAAATAATTTGTGAAATAAATGACATATGTAAAAGATGTTTCAATCAGAGCTGTTTTCCATTTAACTGTCATCTTTATATGATGCATTAATGTTAGCCGCATTTCTTTTCAGTTTTTTTTTATTTTTTTTATTTTTTTTATTTTGTTAGTTTGTGTATGTGTGTGTGGTTTTTTTGTTTTTTGAAGTCTGGCTCAAGGTACTTGGAATTTATTTTTGCTTTAAAAAAAATCTCAATATTTTGTGACTTGGAAGAATATCTCTCTCTCTCTCTCTCTCTCTCTCTCTCTCTCTCTCTCTCTCTCTCTTCGTCCTTCAGACCTTTAAGTGAAAATGTAAACTTTTATTGTCCCACCTGTAAGGTAATTGAAGATGAAAATAATGTTACACGTTTGCCCCAAGTAAAACTAATATATTAGCCATGTTTATTTTGAATGCACTTTGACAGAGAAATGTAACACAAAAATTATGAAAGTTAATAGGCTGTGAAAGTGGTCTTCTATAGAGGGAATAGGAGAGTATGTCTTCTTCAGGCATGGTAGACCTCTGCGAATCGCGGAAAATCTGCGAAAGTGAAAATTTGACAACAAACAAACAACAACAAAAAGCCGGGGTAAAAATTCACTCAGGTGCCTAAAAATTACGTGCGTTAAAACCTATGCAATCGCTTCGCGGAACCGGATGTGAATGACTGAACAAGCAACTTCCCGCCGAAGTTAGCAGTCGTGCGCGGCCTAGCTCACGCCACACGTTTCCAGATTTGTGATCCTAGTGCTTCTTTTTCTTCTTCTTCTTCTTCATTTTGACGCCCAACTTCATCATTTTAGTTTGAGTCGACATCTTTCAAATGAAATGCAGAATCGGTTGGATATTCTTCCGCGAAACCCACTTTGCCCCCACCACCATGCCTGTTTCTTAACGATGTTGGTAACATATGATGGATTGTCTAGTACTTGCTTGATGTTTTGATGTTATTTTGGTTCCTAGTCAAGAGAGCATGTTTTCTTAAAGATGTTGGTAACATATTATGGATTGTCTAGTACTTGCTTGATGTTTTGATGTTATTTTGGTTCCTAGTCAAGAGAGCATGTCTTCTTAACGATGTTGGTAACATATTATGGGTTGTCTAGTACTTGCTTGATGTTTTGATGTTATTTTGGTTCCTAGTCAAGAGAACATGTCTTCTTAACGATGTTGGTAACATATTATGGGTTGTCTAGTACTTGCTTGATGTTTTGATGTTATTTTGGTTCCTAGTCAAGAGAGCATGTCTTCTTAACGATGTTGGTAACATATTATGGGTTGTCTAGTACTTGCTTGATGTTTTGATGTTATTTTGGTTCCTAGTCAAGAGAGCATGTCTTCTTAACGATGTTGGTAACATATTATGGGTTGTCTAGTACTTGCTTGATGTTTTGATGTTATTTTGGTTCCTAGTCAAGAGAGCATGTCTTCTTAACGATGTTGGTAACATATTATGGGTTGTCTAGTACTTGCTTGATGTTTTGATGTTATTTTGGTTCCTAGTCAAGAGAGCATGTCTTCTTAACGATGTTGGTAACATATTATGGGTTGTCTAGTACTTGCTTGATGTTTTGATGTTATTTTGGTTCCTAGTCAAGAGAGCATGTCTTCTTAACGATGTTGGTAACATATTATGGGTTGTCTAGTACTTGCTTGATGTTTTGATGTTATTTTGGTTCATAATCAAGAGAGCATGTGTTCTAAACGATGTTGGTAACATATTATGGGTTGCCTAGTACTTGCTTGATGTTTTTATGTTATTTTGGTTCATAATCAAGAGAGCATGTCTTCATAACGATGTTGGTAACATATTATGGGTTGCCTAGTACTTGCTTGATGTTTTGATGTTATTTTGGTTCATAATCAAGAGAGCATGTCTTCTTAACGATGTTGGTAACATTATGGGTTGCCTAGTACTTGCTTGATGTTTTGATGTTATTTTGGTTCATAATCAAGAGAGCATGTCTTCTTAACGATGTTGGTAACATTATGGAGAGCATGTGTTCTTAACGATGTTGGTAACATATTATGGGTTGCCTAGTACTTGCTTGATGTTTTGATGTTATTTTGGTTCATAATCAAGAGAGCATGTCTTCTTAACGATGTTGGTAACATTATGGGTTGCCTAGTACTTGCTTGATGTTTTGATGTTATTTTGGTTCATAATCAAGAGAGCATGTCTTCATAATAATGTTGTTGATCAAGTTTGAGTTGTCTAGTATATGTTTTATGTTATTTTTTGTTCCCTGACAATGTTGTTATGGGCTAATGGCCTAAAGAAATAGCATGTTTTTCAGACTATCAGGTGCTTCTGAGTATAAGGTGCACCCCCAAATTTTACACAAAATTCAGATTTTGTTATGTGTTCTTACTATATTACTAGTCATATAAGGCGCAGGGAATAAAATATTGCCTTATAGTCCAAAAATATGGTAAACCTGTGTTTATTGTTCTCTCTCTCAAATTAAATAAGATTGTCTTTTTTTCAAGCTCTATTATATTAATAAACAATTATAGCATAGGAGTTATCACATTTTATAAAAAAAGCTAGACTTCAAGGTAATTGAATTGTTCTATAATTGTGATTTATCATACAGCTACTGTTTTCGTTTGTTTGTTCAAAGTCATAATGTACAATGACCATAGTAGATTGTGTTTTATTATTTTTATTTGTGGAAAACAGTATTACTCGCAGCCTATTTACGTATTATCAAGGAGAAACAAACATTTCTTTGAATATGTCTTTCTAAATTGTTACAAAATATTATCTTGTACAATAAATGTTTTCATGACTTTTTATGTTGTCAGAAAAAATGCCTTATATGTATGTATCTGTTGAGAAAAAAAAAGAAAGTTCAATATGTTTCCATATATTTTATATTCTATTGGAAAAAAATCAGCTTATAATTAAAATAATAATTTGTGATCTTCAGATCTACTAGGAATTATTTTCTCAAAAATTATATTGCTTAGATTGACCCTTCATTTTGTTGTTAATGTTGTCCAGTATGTTGATGAATATTGATAGTTTTGCTGGTTTCGTATATCGGCAAAACATGTGAACAGCATATGTATGCTGGTTCCGTATATCGGCAAAACATGTGAACAACATATGTATGCTGGTTTCGTATATCGGCAAAAACATGTGAACAACATATGTATGCTGGTTTCGTATATCGGCAAAACATGTCAACAACATATGTATGCTGGTTTCGTATATCGGCAAAACATGTCAACAACATATGTATGCTGGTTTCGTATATCGGCAAAACATGTCAACAAGATATGTATGCTGGTTTCGTATATCGGCAAAACATGTCAACAACATATGTATGCTGGTTTTGTGAACAACATATGTATGCTGGTTTCGTATATCGGCAAAACATGTCAACAAGATATGTATGCTGGTTTTGTATATCGGCAAAACATGTCAACAAGATATGTATGCTGGTTTCATATATCGGCAAAACATGTCAACAAGATATGTATCCTCTTTCTTTCTTTTTTGTCGATTGTTTAGACAGTTTCCTGTCATATAGTGCTGATGCCGCCTTGGCTAAAGAAAATCCTTGTTCAAGAATTTCTAGAACAAAGGCAAGAGAATGGACCAGTAAGGCAGAAAGATAGTAGATGACAGTAAGCAAAGAGAAAAAGGCAGAGTCAAAGAGAGTGATAGATTAGAAGTTAGAAGCACAGAACTTCCAGAAGGTGGGGGATCTATTTGTACTGAAAGACCCCCCGGTATCCCCACGGGGAGAGACTCGTGAAGGGGGTGAGGTCGTCGAGCTCCATGTATGGAGGCACGAGGCATCCATCCACTGTTTCAAGTGCATCCTCAGTCTTCAAAGCACAAGGCTAAAGTGATGAGTTGTGTCTGTCCATCTGTGTTTATTTCTTTCTCTCATCTTGGCACAGAATCACTTCAAATTTGGTATGGTGGTATGCTGCCTAAAGCTGTTAGTTTTTGTGGTGATGGAGTTGGTCGAATTGTTGGCATACTTTGCAATGCCCTTCTTGAATCTGTATAAAATGCTTGGATGCTACTCAGAAATATAAAAGTATACAGAAGTCATTTTTTTTAAATATGTGTAAATACTCTTTGTTGTTTCAGATGATATAGCAGCTGCTTTTATTGTAAAGTTTATGGTTTCATTGTACCTTATACATTTTTTGGTATTTTTTGTCCACTTTTTTTCTTCTGCTTTTAAATATTTACACTATTCACACACACACACACGCACACACACACACACACACACACACACACACACACACACACACACGCACACTTTCTTTACATTGGTCTCTATGTATTAATTGTTTTAAAGAAAATTGGCATCACACACTAATGTACCCATTAACACTTCCAAGCATATCTGAAGTGTATCTCATTATCCTTAGTTTACTACAAATCTGATCTTGGGATTATGTTTTGCAAATCAAAGTCAGTAGTTTTGTTCTTTTTGATGTGTTTTTTCTCCAAACTCCATTGTATGTTATTTTGGTTCCTAGTCAAGAGAGCATGTCTTCATAATAATGTTGCTGATCAAGTTTGAGTTGTCTAGTATATGTTTTGTGTTATTTTTTGTTCCTTGACAATGTTTTTATGGGCTAATGGCCTAAATAAATAGCATGTTTTTCGGACTATCAGGTGCTTCTGATTATAAGGTGCACCCTGAAATTTTACACAAAATTCAGATTTTGTTATGTGTTCTTACTATATTACTAGTCATATTATAAGGTGCAATTTGCTTTGAGGCTTTTCCTCTAAAATCAAAGTGTTTTTGACCAGAAAAGAGCAGTTGCCTTTTAGCTCTTCTACTGCCGTCGGCGGCTAAACGCTGAGTCGGACTTTACTGTTGCAAGCCGTGGGCGAGTTTGACCGCCAGCAACCTTGGGAAACCCGGTGTCCCCCTTTGCGCTATTTATATCAAGTGACATCACATCCTTTACCTCTGTGACATGCGCAGTTCGCTCAGGGAAAGCACAACCTTCCGCCATCTTCATTTGTAGGCTAAATTTGGTAATTTTCAATCGATTTTCATCGCGTTTTCAACGATGGAAACTGACAACTTTTAGTGTGAACCTCTACAAGATGGCGACGGTGCCGACGAAGCATTTACTGTGGAATAAGTGGCAGAATCTGAACTTAGGCGAATCAAAAAGAGCATCGAAAGTGTTGAAGCGATCTTGGGTTTGCAGCAGCAGATCGACACAGGTAAATTTAGTGATGATTCGAGCGAGTATTTTTTAAATTATTTTTAAAAGTGAGTGTGTGCGAAAATCAGTGCAGCGGCAAAAATGACTTGGTGCGCAACGGTAAACAGTCTAAGTAATACTTGGTAGTAGAAGAGTTAATGTGAGTTTAATATACAATTTATGCTGATGAATAATTTGTTGAAACTATTTTTGTTTTCTTGAATCATTGTTTTCATTAGAATTGTTTTTTGTTCAGGCATCAGAACGGTCCGTGGTTTTGCTAGCCACTGGCCGCGGTTTTGGCACTGCCGTTCGCGGTTTGTACTTCATGAGGCAGCGCAATCTTATTCTCAAATGGTATTCTTAAACAGTTTGTTTTCATACTGCGCCTTCGGAAACGAAAAATCACGGCCATGTTTGTTTTTTCTTCCGAGTTTAGAACTCTCTAGACTCTTACTTTCACTGTTTCAGAGTTTGTTTTGATGACAGTGATTGTGATTTGGGTTTTAAATGAGTCGATTTAGAGGATATGATCGCGGGAGACTACGATGGTGTGAGAACTTTGAACTTTTCCACGAGAAATCGGATAGCGAATGATCGCAATGATGCCAACTACGGACTAGAGATTTGTGGGGTCCGACTTGATGTCGACTCTGAGTCATGGCGAGTGTTGTTCGTCCGCGGATTGGACTCTGGAGTATTCTGATGCCTGTTTGTTGGTTGTTGGGTTTTTGTTGTTGTTTTTGTGTGTTTTCAGTTGCTTTTGATGAGAAATTCTGGAGTATTCTGATGCCTGTTTGTTGGTTGTTGGGTTTTTGTTGTTGTTTTTGTGTGTTTTCAGTTGCTTTTGATGAGAAATTCTTGCCTTTTTTCTAACGCTTTTTTCTCAAAAGGTGGTGGTGGTGGTGGTGGTTTGGTTGTAATGGTATTATAACCTTTTTTATTTTTTATTTGCTGTAGTCTATTTTTCCCTTTGGATAGTTTGTTTTTGCTTTTTCTTGCCTTTTATCTTTAAAGAAAAAACCCAAACCTATTTACTTTTAAAGAATATAAAACTAGTAATAATTTATAAAAAATATTTCATATAATGGCAAAAAGAAAGTCGTTAAAAAAAAAAGTCAGCAAAGCAGTCAGCTTAATGATTAGTTTCTTACTTGCAATAAAGACATTAAGGAATTTAAGAATTTATCAACATCTGAAAGGTATATTTATGAATGATGTAATTTCTGTTTTGCATTAATTCAAGATGAAAGCTAAAACATCAGTTAAACTTAGAGATTTTTTCAGTTTCTTCAAGTATTCACAGAAGAAATGCTCAAGACTTTGTACATTCCATGAAGTTGTATGAATGTTACAGGTCATAGGACAACAGACCAACACTAGCAACAGTTGAACAGGATTTTGTAGAACTTGTTTATTTCCAGAATTAAGAACAATTGTATTGACATTGGTAAATAAGGGTTTCGGTTTTAGTCTTTCCAATTATAATAATATTAAACTTACAAAATGTGACCATCTTGTTATGTGTTGATTATGTGTGACTGGCTAGACTGTAATTATTTCAATGTTAAATATGAAATTGAGATTTGTGTGCTTGAGCTGAATTTATCAATATAATATTCCCTTTCCCTCATCTTTGTTCTCCTCTTCCTCACGCATCTTCCAAATTTCACACACACGAAATATGGTTTATGATCGATCTGCATACTGCATGCATAGCAAAATGTTGTTTACGCATTCACTACGGTCATCACTGTTATTATTATCATCATTGTCCATGGTTCTAACATGCTTCCACCTCCAGTCTGTAGGATTGCTTCAGAAAACTGACCAACCATTCCCCCATCTTTTATATCACCTCTTTCTTCATGCTGCTTGTTACGGCCATGAGGATGAAGCAAGCTTTGCGCATCGCTTAAAGGTATCCAGTTTTTCATCAGATCGATCGTCTTCATTTTTCGAGTCGTCGGAGGTCTAGCACTAGCAGTGAGTGACATCGATTCTGACTGATGAGCAATCTTCTTTTCTTTTATCTTCAAAGGAGAAGAAGAATCCTGGACCTTTTCCGGGGAATCGTTTCTGGGTAGCTTTTTCTTTGAATGAGGTGGGAGCATGGGATTTGCTTGATCTAGAGATCCTTCTTCACCGAAAAAGTCAAACTTCTTCCGTAACAGTTCCTTCAGTTCTTCTCTGACTCGTCGGCACAAGCCTTTTCTGCTCAGCAATTTGTCATTGGAGACGTTTTGTCCCGGGAACATGGCCTCAAGAACTCGATCCGGGATGGGTGGAGGGGGTGGAAGGGAAGGTGTTTTTTGGGGGCAGGGGCATTTGACGTCACCTTTGTGTGTCACGTGGTCGGAAGTGAGGGTTGGACTGGCTCGGAATTCACGTGCCGACATCGAAGCGATGTCCGGGCCTGCGTCTGCTTGTTGTATGTGGCGCTTTTTGGCTGTCAGGGTTGTACGGTCCAGTGCCACTACTTGCCTCTGTGTTGCGTTCTTCGAGGCTTTCCTTACAGCGTTGTCTGCAAAAGGAATGAAAAGCAGGCCCGTAATGTATGTAGAAGGTTTTGATATTAGTTGAATGTGTGTCATGTAGAATTTTTGTTAAAGCTTTTTTATGGTTAGACTTGACTTTTAACCCTTTCACCGCCAAAGTCGCATTTTAGCACCACAGTGATTTAACACCTATGTCACTAAAAGGCATCAAATTGGGGTCCATTATCCAAAGACCCTATTGTCTTAGTTTTGGGAAGTAAGGGTAGACCTTATTTTATATATGTCACAGAAGAATCCCCAATACTGCAGATGGGTTTTGATCACATTCGCACAAGCATGTGCGATCATACAGTTATACAGGTTTCCCCCCCCATATCGCCCTTTCGTGCCTTTATCGCCCTTTAAAAAGATGCTCTACCAAGGGGACATCCCCACTTCCTCAACCAAGAGTAAATTAAATTTAGCACAGTTGTTGGAGAAGGCTCCCAGAAGACAAAACCAACTACTGATCACGAGCTAATCGGCAAACTGCTAGATAGCAGAGGGGGCAGCTGCTATTCCGGCGGGCTGGGCCAAAATATCTTTATAGAGGAGATGTCTTGCTTAGGACCCCCCCCCCCCCTCTCTCTCTCTCTCGGCCAAAGGGATTTGAGGTCAGCTGGCGTTGGGGAAGGTACCTTAAGGCCAACCAATCCCTTTGGCAGCAGCACAAGAGCCGACACAAATGCCCTCTAGTTTGAGAATCATATAGTCTTCCACGAAAGACTAAGCTGTAGGGAACAATTATATTCCAATTCTTTTGAAAATAATTTATTGTTCTGACCCACGCACTGCTAGGTGATTGGTATCCTAATCAACTTTGGTGGAGGGGAGGTAATTAGAGAGTATTCACCCTTTGTTCAATTTAATTTATTGTACAGCTCTCAATTGCTATATAAATTGACCATCACAGCGTTGGTCAGTCAGAAAAGGGGGTAGGGTGGGTGGGTGAGGGGCTGATGAATCAGAGGTTAGAAATAAGAAATGGTCGTCCAACTTGCCTGAGACGCGAAGAAAGGTCTCCTCCAGCAGGACCACTCTTTTCTGCAGGGTGTCAAACTGCTCCGCCATCTTTAAACTGCTGTTGAGCGAAGCCTGCAGCTGTGACACCTCTCCTTCCAGACCCTGCACACACATGGACATGAATCGAGGACCGAAGTTAAAATCACTATTTTGTGTGTATGAAAGATGCCTGCCATGTCTACGATTAGCACTTTTCCCTAACTGCTCCGCCATCTTTAAACTGCTGTTGAGCAAAGCCTGCAGCTGTAACACCTCTCCTTCCAGACCGGGCCTGCGCACACATGGACATGAATCGAGGATATCGAAGTTAAAATCACTATTTTGTGTGTATGAATGCATGCCTTTCATGTCGTCTAGCACTTTTCTCAGATAGCAGAGGAGGTGGGTGATGTTCTGGAGGGCTCAGGCTGGGCTAACATCTAAGTAGGCCTGCGTATTTTGCTTTGACTGTTTATCCGCGTTACCTGCAAAAAAAACATTGGTTACAGACCCGCCAAGCCATATATATTTATTTTATCAGCAGCACACTGGACAGGTGGCATTTGACAGCTATTGTCGGCCATGGACACATGGGCTAGATATTCCGCCAAGGAAGTAATGTGATGAGTGTCTTGGTCAAGCGCATTAAGTGGTATATAGTGGCTGTTGTGATTGAGATATCTTTTTTTTTAATGTGTGTGTGTGTGTGTGTGTGTAAAACAAGATACAGCAAAGCACAAGCAAAGAGCATGGTATAAACTATAGGGAGTCAGTCGTGGACAATAAAACAAAAGCAAGATGATATAGCTCCAACGACAAAATAGTCCTAAAAGCAATTTTCTCTAGAGCAGATGGGTTAAGATCGATTTGGCCCATCACTAATAACAACAACAACAATTAACACACACAAAACAGTTACGACAACAATATACCGAGTGACAGATCCACTTACCTGCACTCTAAATTCCAAGCGTGCAATTCTCTTTTCTTGATCTAAAGGGGAAAACACACACAATAAAAACCAATGTTAGGGAAGACGGGGTAAAAAGCCCATGGGCGGGTAAGAAGCCCATGCCAATTATCTCATGAAATAAAGCAAATTTCAGTCCCATTTTGTCTCATCCATTTTGCCCATGAGACGAATGCTAACCATTAACACTCGTCTCATGGGCAAAATGGGAAGACGGGGTAAAAAGCCCACGGGCGGGTAAGAAGCCCATGCCAATTATCTCATGAAATAAAGCAAATTTCAGTCCCATTTTGTCTCATCCATTTTGCCCATGAGACGAATGCTAAACATTATTTTGCCCATGAAACGAGTGTAATTAATGTTTAGCATTCGTCTCATGGGCAAAATAGATGAGACAAAATGGGACTGAAATTTGCTTTATTTCACGAGAGATGGGAAAGGAAATGGATTGGAAGAAGCAAGAAAGAAAGGAAGGATAAATTTAGGAAACTGACTTCTTTTTTTTTAAAGACAGTTTTAAGAAATCCTTCCCTTCACCAACATTGTAGACCTATAGGCTATACTGTACTGAATAAAAATTAGCCTACATTCAAAGTTTGGTGGAATGGTAGACTTAGATATCGGCATCCTCTAAATTACATCAGTATCTGTTTATAACATTTTATAATTAATCGAAACTGTTAACAGACATAGGGGAAGACGGGGTAAAAAGCGCATGGGCGGGTCACAGCAAAGCAGTCGGCTTAATGATTAGTTTCTTACTTGCAATAAAGACATTAAGGAATTTAAGAATGTATCAACATCTGAAAGGTATATTTATGTATGATGTCCATGTATGATATTTATGTAAGAAGCCCACCCCAATTATCTCATAAAATGAAGCAAACCTACCCTAGTCTTTATACAAATATCGGTTAAAAATTCGGGACTTTCCTGGAGTTGTACTGCCTCCGGGCATTGCCTCCAGGATCGTTCCCACCATCTTTATATCTACTAATGTCCCATGTGTGTCTGTTTCAGACCGGAGGGTGTTAAACGGATTTTCATTCAGGCCGTATAGTCTTAATTCAGGACGGAGATCCATTTTGTACAGTACCGTCGTACAGTACAGTATCAGAGTGTCCTGCTGATTCCACGAAAGCCTTGAATTCATAGACTGATTCCACGGCCTATGTACAAACCCCCCCCCCCCTCCTTCCTCCCCCTCATCCTCCCCCGACCCCTACACGGCGTACACTGACATTCATACTCACACGCGCGCGCGTGCACACACACACACACACACACACACACACACACACACCTTTCTCTCTCTGCAGCTCTGCTTGGGAGATGTTCCTCCGGGGGCCTTTCTTCCCACGGGGGCCTGGCAGTCCCCTAGCACCGGTGTCCCCCTTAGGGCCCCGGGGACCAGCGGGGCCAATCTGCTGTAGACCTATCCTTCCTGCAGATACCGCTTTGCTGCTGGGTAAGCCCGGGGGTCCTTGTGGACCCGAGTCCCCTTTGTCCCCTTTGGGTCCAGGGGGGCATTTTTCACATGGGGGCAAAGGTGTCGCCTTGTTGCCGTAATCGTCCGGAGCGTCTTTATACTGCAACTGATATTTTATGTTGACCATAAAAATTAATGATTGCAAATGTACAGGTCTTAAACATTATACCGTCGTACAATATAATTATATTTAAGTAAATGCATCGTCACTTTTTTTTTTTTTTTTTTTTTTTTTTTTTTTTAAACACCGTTCTATCTCTTTACCAATACAAAACACATGATAACACTGTTCTATCTCTCTTTACCAATACAAAACACATGATAACACTGTTCTATCTCTCTTTACCAATACAAAACACATGATAACACCGCTCTATCTCTTTACCAATACAAAACACATGATAACACTGTTCTATATCTCTTTACTAATACAAAACACATGATAACACCGCTCTATCTCTTTACCAATACAAAACACATGATAACACTGTTCTATCTCTCTTTACTAATACAAAACACATGATAACACTGTTCTATCTCTCTTTACCAATACAAAACACATGATAACACCGCTCTATCTCTCTTTACCAATACAAAACACATGATAACACTGTTCTATCTCTCTTTACCAATACAAAACACATGATAACACCGCTCTATCTCTCTTTACTAATACAAAACACATGATAACACCGTTCTATCTCTCTTTACTAATACAAAACACATGATAACACTGTTCTATCTCTCTTTACCAATACAAAACACATGATAACACCGCTCTATCTCTTTACTAATACAAAACACATGATAACACTGTTCTATCTCTCTTTACTAATACAAAACACATGATAACACCGCTCTATCTCTCTTTACCAATACAAAACACATGATAACACCGTTCTATCTCTCTTTACTAATACAAAACACATGATAACACCGCTCTATCTCTTTACTAATACAAAACACATGATAACACCGCTCTATCTCTTTACCAATACAAAACACATGATAACACCGCTCTATCTCTCTTTACCAATACAAAACACATGATAACACCGCTCTATCTCTTTACCAATACAAAACACATGATAACACCGCTCTATCTCTTTACCAATACAAAACACATGATAACACTGTTCTATCTCTCTTTACCAATACAAAACACATGATAACACCGCTCTATCTCTTTACCAATACAAAACACATGATAACACTGTTCTATCTCTCTTTACCAATACAAAACACATGATAACACCGCTCTATCTCTTTACCAATACAAAACACATGATAACACCGCTCTATCTCTCTTACTAATACAAAACACACCTCGCTGCTGTTGCTGGAGATCAACCACAATTTTTTTCCAATTTTTTTTTTTTTTTTTTCTTCTTTTTTTCAACAAACATTAACAAAACATATGCAAAAATTAGTAGAATGGTAAATAAATAATTAAATTAATTAATAGAATTAATTCATCAATAAATCTACAACTTAATGCCTCTAGATATAAGTACAACTGTTTCCATAAAAAAAGATGTGCCTATGGAAGAAAATAATCTTTAAAGAAACAAAATCCAAAAACAAATAAACAAAAACAAAAAAAACAAAAAAAAAAAAAAAAAAAGAAGAAGAATGAAACTTCATCAAAAAAGGGGGGGGGGGGGGATCTAAACAAACAAACGGGAAAACAGAAGAAAACAGGGTGTATGTGTGTTTTGTGTGTGCGCGTGTGCGCGTGCGTGCGTGTGTGTGCGTGAGCGCGAGCGCGCGCGTGCGTGCGTGTGTGAATGTGTGCGTGCGCGTATGCGCGAGTGAGCGTGCACTTGTGTGTGTGAGTGCGCGTGTGTGTGTGCGCGCACGCGCTCGTAGAGAGAGAGAGGGAGGGGGGGGGGGGGGGGGGGGGGGGGAGAGAGTTTAGTTATGGATTTAAAAATGTTTTCCGTATATCTAGTTCTTTTTCAAAAAGGGTTGTAATGTCATAACCAATGCCATACCGAAATTTACTAATCACCATTTTAGCAATTAAAATTATATGATTTACATATCGAACAAACGGTGTTTTGCCTTTGTCTGGCATGTATCCAAATAGAATATCAGTTTCTGTTAGAGATATTTGTTGGTTGGATTCCTTGAAGATTACGTCAGTGCACGTTTTCCACACTTTCTCTATTCTAGAACATTTGAAAAAGAAATGTTCAATGAAATCAGTTTCGTTACAGAAAGTACAAAGAGTATTATTTCTGAGACCCATTCTATAGAGAAGAATATTTGTGGGATAGATATTATGAAGTAGTTTCCAGTGTAGGAGTCTTAGTCTTTCTTCTTTAGTAGAAATGCGTGCAATTGACCAGTGATGTTCTGTAAGAACGATATTGTATTTACGTAGCCAGAAATTTAGAGCGCATGGTTGAATAGTAGAATATGTCGTCAGATGATGTCGAATGATTTGAGGAGTGATTTTAACGCGAGGTGTGATTATATTCCTATCTTCGGTAGAATATAAACGAAGCATTTGTTCGGCTGAACGGGAGTGCAAGGCTGTGCATATTGCATTATATTCAAATTGACGAGCTGGCTTATTACCTACCTTCTCACATACATATTCGAAGGACAAAACATTACCGTCAACTACCATATCTGAAATCAGAGAGATGCCAGCAGAAGCCCACTCTTTAAAAAACAAACATTTTTGTCTGTACATTAATCGTGAGTTATTCCATAAACAGTCATGGTTTTAAAAAAATAATGTATCACGAGGGCCGTTCTTAAGCTTAGTCATATTATCTAGCCATATTTTTAATACATTTTTCCAGAATTCGGATTTGATATAATTCAATCCAGCAAATTGTGTTGAAGAAACATCTGATTTAAAACAGGATAAACTGGTGCCAAGGACAGAGAAGAGGGACTTAGGGATTATCGACCATGTTTCCCCTTCAGACTGGAGCAGCTGGACTGCCCAAGACAAAAGGAATGACGTCTGCATTGTATTGACATCAATCATTTTTAAACCCCCTTTTTCTATGTCACTGCAAACAACGACTCTTTTAACCTTTTCATATGCTCTTTTGTTCGAAAATTTCTTCTTCCATAGAAATCTGAATAAAAGAGTGTTTAGTTTGTTAAGAACACTCGTTGAAACCACTAAAGCCTGCATGATATACACAAACTGTGACACTAAAAATGTTTTGATAATACATATTTTCCCACTTATACTCAGATTACGTTTTGACCACAATACCATTATTTTCTGTATGTTATCTATTCTTGTTGACCAGTTTTCCTCAATTGTGGAGGCAGGAGTGGAGTTGGAGAAAACTATTCCAACTATTTTAACTCTGGTCTTCCATTTTAGGTTAAAAAATGTTTCATCCGAATGTTTCTTTGAACCCAGCCACATGGCTTCAGTTTTGTTTTTATTAATATCCAGATTAGAAAAATCAGAAAATTTACTAATTATGTTGAGAACCCTTTCTAAATCATGCTGATCTTGCAAAAATAAAGTAATGTCGTCAGCATATAATAAAATTTTCAGCAAGTTTGTTAGAGTTGTAGCTGTTGTCAAGATAGGTAATTTCAATCCTTTCAGTTGCGTATCATCTCTAACTTTAATCGCTAGCATCTCTAGTGCTAAAATAAAGGCCAGTGGGGAGAAGGGGCATCCTTGACGTATTCCACACCTGACTGGGAAGCTCTCAGACAACCAACCCAAATAGTTGACACAGCTCTCTGTGTTAGCAGTGATCACTTGGACCCATCTTACGAAGTGTTCCCCAAAGCCAAAACGTTTAAATGCCCAGATTATAAACTCTTTTGAGATGGAATCGAAGGCACGGCGATAGTCGACTGCCAGAAGTATGCCTGGTTTATTTGATGTGTTCATCATGTCAATTGAATCATCAATCAATCTTATCATTGTACTAACCTTCCGTCCTTTCATAAATCCCACCTGATTATCATGTATTATATGCGGAAGTGTTTTAGATAGGCGTAAGGCTAGGCATTTAGCCATCAGTTTATAGTCGGTGTTAGTGAGAGAAATGGGACGCCAGTTAGAAAGTTCGTCTCTAGCTAGTCCCTTCCCCTTATGAATAAGAGTGAGAACGGCCTGCCTTTGGGTCACTGACATCTCCCCCTGTTGATAAGCGGCATTGAACGAATCGAAAATCAGTTTTTGTAATTTAGACCAAAAGAATTTGATAAAATTAGTAGTTATTCCGTCAGGCCCAGGTGCAGATCCCCCTTTCATTGTTTTTAATACTGACGCTATTTCAGCTAATGAAAGCTCTGAATCTAGATCTAGTCGCTGCTCCTCTGTTAATTTAGGGACATTGCAACTACACATAAATTCATTTGCTTTCGCTTCTTCAAACTCTCTTTTGTTTGTGTATATGTCTTTATAAAATCGAACTTGTTCTTCCATAATACTCTCCTGTGAAGAAAAGATTTCCCCTTCTGAGTTTTTCAACCTATCCATAATTTTACCATTGGCCCTGGCTTTTTCCATGCCTAAAAAATATTTAGTGTTCTTTTCCCCGTCTTCAATAAATTTGATGCGAGATCTTACCTGTGCACTTCTGGCCTCCTGGTAAGCAAATACTTCTATCGATCGTTTTAGAGAGTCTACCTGATTCAACAGCTGAAAGTTGTCTGGGGTTGATGACAGTGCTTTTTCGGCGTTAGAGAGCCGAAATTGAAAGTCCTTTAATTGTTTTTTTTGCTTTTGCTTTTTGTGAATTGAGTACTTCATGGAAAATTCTCGTATTTTAATTTTACACAAATCCCATTTTGTTTGAACATCTATGTGTTCATATTCTTCAGAGTATTGTTCAATCATTGTGTTCATGGTTTGTACAAAGTCAATATCACGTAAAAGGCTATCATTAAACTTCCAATATGATGGACCTCTTGTAACTTGAGAAACCCTATACTTTAATTCTACTAGCCTGTGATCCGTCTGTGATACAGACAAGATATTACAGGAGACAATTTTTTCAAATATACAATCAGTAGCCAATAAATAATCCAGTCGTCTGGCAATAAATGGTGATCTACGGCTCCACGTATATTCTTTTTCTTCAGGGTGATGAAGCCGCCAAACATCATTGAAAGAGCAAGACAGAATAAGGTTCTGAAAACCTCGCACATCAGCTGCACTGTGTGGTTGTCCATTAACTATGTCTAATTCATTATTTAACACGCAATTCAAATCCCCGCGTATGATGCTCTCTCCTTCTAGGTTATTAGTATTATATGGAAAGTTCTTTCGAATTAAAGTGACCTGACCTTTACTTTGATTAGAAACTGGTGAACAAAGTAAACTGCCACCCCATTCTTTTTGCCATACATTTTGATCCTTTTCAAGGATATAAGTTTCTTGCATGCACACAATGTCACAATTGTTCTGTTTCAGGCATCTAAATAAACTTTTTCTTTTAAACTTATTACGAAGTCCATTTACATTAATCGTACATACAGAAATCGTTTCCATTCTTAAGTACACATTTATTCATTGATAGGGGTTCTACCCACACACACGCATCACACACACTGTTACACAGTCGGAAACACGCACACGCACGCACAGTCAGAGAGAGAAAGAGAGAGGGGAGCGAGAGAGAGAGAGAGAGAGAGAGAGAGAGAGAGAGAGAGAGAGAGAGAGAGAGAGAGAGAGAGAGAGAGAGAGAGAGAGAGAGAGAGAGACCTAATTCAATATCCTTAAATCGAAATTCCATGGGCAGTCCAATATGTCGTGGCCGAGAAGACGCCAAGGATGGCGCTGTTTTCTTACCCCCAGCTGCTGGTGGAGTCCCATTGGGACTGGGCAGGGTCGATGCTGCCTCCACACACTGAGGCAGGCTCCTGGGATCCGGCGTTGTTTGTGTTGTCAGTTTTCTGGCTTTCAACCACACGAAAAATTTTCCAGTAGTCCACCGACTTTTTGGACAGCTTGCCTGGGCTGTCAGAGGAACCAGGGGAGCTCCGTCGTTTGCGCTGGTTGGGGGTGCACGATCGAGATCGTACCTCATGGGCTGTGGAAACCTCGGCAATCCGCGGCCTGCTCTGTCTAGTTGGATCCGGTTTTGAAGGTTGATCCGTAGTCTTTGTCGTTGCGGGTGGTGGGGTGGGGGGAGGGGGTTTGACACATGGCTGGGGAAAAGGAACAGGGATGGAAGAGGTAGCAGTGGGGTCGCCTCTGGCGGGTTGGGCGGTGTCATCAACGGAGGCTTGGGGGGATGGGTGGGAATCTTCAGTAGGGGGCAGGCTGGGGCATTGAGGAGAGCCTCGTTTATGTCCCGAATTCTTGCACGAGAGACACACTACGTCATTCAGGCAGGATTTCGAAGAATGCCCCTTCTGCAGGCATTTTCCACATTGCTGCTGTTGTTGCTGATGCAACGCTTTTTGCTCCACATGGAACAGCGTGGCTTTGAAGGGGCCCATGTCGACACGTGTCGGCAACGGCTGCTCAGGAACCTCCACGTACAGGAATCTGCGCCCTGTGATCCAGTGGGTCAGCCCCGAGCTCTGTCTGTCACGTTCCATGAATAGGGCTGAACGCGGTTTAACGTCCAGCTTTTTCAGCATGTCATGGATTTCATCATTGGAGAAAGAAATGGGCAAGTTCCCTATAGTCAGCTTTGTTGTTTTGATTTCGGTTTCGCCGTCTTTGGTTGAGACAATAAGAGGGTTCTTGTCAAACAGAGTGACCGAGACCCCGCGCAATACGATACCGGTCAGTAGCAGTTTTGTGCGAGTCTCTGTTGACAGAGGGTAAATACGCCAAACTCCAAGTTTTTGTGCTCCTAGAATTGACCCATAACCCGTCCTTTTTTCACAAGCGCCACATATTTCAGCAACGCTGTAACGTTTTTCTGCCTCACCCGGTAAGCTTCTGACGTGAATGAAAACAGGTAGCACGTTCGTACCTTGCTGATTCGACGATGGCGACTGAGACCCCATTTCACGTGGGAAAAGTATTGTAGCAGCAAGCACGAGAAGATAAAGGCAGTAAAAATAAAACAAAGATTGGACAAAAAGGAAAAGAAAAAAAAGAACCGAACACGATAATAGAGTCAAGTAGTGAGAAGAGAAATAAACTTGACAAAAATACACGGGTAGAAGGGCTAAGTGCAAAAAAACACAGCTCACAAAAAAGCGTCCGACCTCGAAGGCTGTCAAGGAGTGAATGAAATGCATCGTCACTAAATGCATTCAAGAACTCATTAGATCGATATTTTCAAAATATTGTGTATTCAGTCATTTTAAATAAATTAGACAAATAAAACACGACTGCTTAAGTAGTCGATCGGCAATGCCGATACAACATAAATAACAAAAAGAACCAATCTAGAGGGCAAAAGGCTGAAAAGCCTATAGTGCCATGATATGATATGATACAGACATAGGGGAAGACGGGGTAAAAAGCCCATGGGCGGGTAAGAAGCCCATGCCAATTATTTCATGAAATAAAGAAATTTCAGTCAAATTTGCCCATGAGACGAATGCTAAACATTAACACTCGTCTCATGGGCAAAATGTGACTGAAATTTTCTTTATTTCATGAGATAATTGGCATGGGCTTCTTACCCGGCCATGGGCTTTTTACCCCGTCTTACCCTATATATATATAATAACGAGGGTCACCCCAGAACAGTCTATCTCAAAAGGAATAAAGAACACAGATAGACAGTTATGGCATTCACCCATACATGATAGCAAATGAATGAATCATAAAGATTATATTTTAACACTCACACACACACTCTCTCTCTCTCACACCCACACTCACACACGCACACACACGCGCGCGCGCGCACACACACACACACACGCACGCACGCACGCACACGCACGCGCGCGAAAGGACAGACATTGATATAGAAACTTCGCCAAACGCAGACAACTCAGTGTCATGTTCGATGATTTTTCATTAGTATCAAACTAGAGCGTGAAAACGCAGGATCAACCAGCCGTGTGGCACCATTTTCGGGTCCAATAACCTTGACCTTTGATCAAGTATCATTTTTGAACTTGGCCTATATATCCTAGCTACATATCCGCAGGCAAAAATTGACAGAGTGAGAGCCGACAGTTAGCACCTTAAAAACAAGTGAAGGGAAGTAACAAGGTGCTATTGGTGATCGGTTTCAAAGCAAGATTTGCTTCCCTTGGACTAGTCTTGCAAAAACGGTTCCAGTGACTTTGACCTTTGAACGATGACCTTTATCTTCGAACTTGGCCTAGATATCCTAACTACCTATCCGCGTGCAATATTTGAGCCTCCTGGGTCCGTCCGTTCAAACGCTATCGTGTTCAAATAAACTAACAGATAGATAGATAGTGTCAGACAGAGACAGACTGCCCTGAAAATATTAACCAGCTTTCGCCACGCGGATGGTTAATCATTTGAAGGACATTCTAGATTTAATTAGCTCCAAATTGTAATTAAAGAAACTAATGTTCTTTGGGCGTTCATGATAACCCAACATCATCAGCAGCACAATCATACCACGCAAAAGTAAAGTGTGACGTCCTCTCGACCAAAGCCATAATGCTGTAACTTTTAGTTATTAGGGAAGGGGGGAGAGGGGAATCATGTCACATGCTGTGCGCTATTACATAGGCCTACAGTGAAAATCGCTTACATCAAAATTGAAGTGACTGAAATTGTACTTTGAGCAAAGACTGTAATGGGGAAAATAAGCATCCGGTCTCTTTATATGAGTAGTGAGGACAGAAACACTGGTTATGTCCCTTTTAAACAGGACACATTTTACACGTCGATAGGCCAGTTGAATTCTCCGTTCAAAAGTTCCAGTCTGAGTTTTTGGATAGCCTCCACTGTGAATGGTGTACTGTCCCCACTAACGATAACTCTATCAGCCCGGTTCGCCGAGCTCTTTAAGTAGTCCATCTTACCCTTTTAGAATATCTTTGCTTTGAGATAGCTAATATTTTGAGTTAAAAAGACTTTTTAGCGTAAGGATTATTAAACTGGGACCGAAACATTATTGTGAGTTATCCAGTGTTTTTGAGTTACCCGTTTTTGAGAAGTTAGCAGGATTCCACTGTAGTAACTTTTATTATGTTATTTACAGTGGATTCATGCTAACTCAGGAAACACTGGATAACTCTTAATAATGTTCTCGTCCCAGATTAATAATGTTCATGCTAAAAAGTCTTCATAACTCAAAATACTGTCTATCTCAAAATAAAATTTCAGTCCCTTCAATTTTGACTTTCACATACAGCGGTTTTCATTGTATTCATTTAGAGAGTTAGTTACTTAGGTAGGTAGCTATTTTTGTTACCAAATTGATGAAGGCCTCAGCAACTTTCAGTCTGGAAATGACGTCATGAAACACGGTGCAGTTGAAACACTCTGGGGGAAAAAGGAACACAAATAAAACTTACTAGTTGTTTTATTTTTCTTTGAACAAAGGCTTCAAAAAATCCGTTACAGAGAGAGAGAGAGAGAGAGAGAGAGAGAGAGAGAGAGAGAGAGAGAGAGAGATTTCAATTCAATTCAAACAATTTTAATGACTAGGCCTTCTGCCCGTATCATAGTGAGGCTGGGGGAGGGGGTTATAAAGACACATAACATTTGTATCGAAAACTAGAAAATAACACGAGAGAGAGAGAGAGAGAGAGAGAGAGAGAGAGAGAGAGAGAGAGAGAGAGAGAGAGAGAGAGAGAGAGAGAGTAATCAACAAAGGAGATAAGTTTGACTATAACAATTAATCAAGACTAAGCTACTTTTACTGAAACTATACTTTGAAACTACCTTGAAGAAATAACTTTTTTTCCAATAGGAAGAAAATAAATTAATGTGTCTTTTAGACTACACATATCTTGATTATTAAAAAAACCCACTCCAGGACTTTCCTGGCACTGCAGTACCTCCAGGATCCTCCCACTATCTTCATAGTTATTACTGCCCTATGTCCCTGTTCCAGGCCAGAAGACGTTAAACGAACTGAATGAATGAATGAAAAATGGTGTTTTACGTCCTCTCGGTCATAGACACATATGGGACATTTATAAATACAAAGATGGTGGGAACAATACTGGCCGCAATGCCCGGAGGCAGTGCAACACCAGTAAAGTCCCGAGTTTTTAACAATATAGATAGGTGTAGCGGTAACCACGCCTCGGTTAAACCTCATCAGGTATGGTACCGCAACAATACTTTGACGTTAAACGAACTTTCACTCACTCATTCATTCATTCAGAACCCTTTCACCGCCAATGTCGCATTTTTGCACCACAATGATTTAAAACCCATGTCATTAAAACCCTTGAACTCAGGGTCTATTATTCAATTATATTGTGTTCCTATATTTGGGCAGTAAGGATTGTCCCTATTCTAAATGTGTCACAGAGAAATCCCGCAATATTGCAGATGAAATCTTTAGAGAGAGAGAAAATAGAGGTTTAACGCCTTCTGGACCAAAAGGCCATTTGGGGCATTTGAAATTATAAAGATACTAACGGAAAAAAAGATTCTGATAGAGGTACAGATGTTTTTGAAATCTTTTCTGTAGCCGCAAACAATTTTAATGGAAAATTTTGGCTCAAAGATGGCTGGCGGTGAAAGGGTTAACTCCAAAACTGAAAAGTATTTTACCTTTCGCACAACATAAAAACATAAATCTGTTTATTTTTAAATCCATTTTTTGGGGGCAAAAATGTAGGGCTAATTAATCCACTAGCCTATTTTACAAAGAAGAATTAAACAACAAACACAGGGAGTCAACCACAATGGGCGCAAAGTTCCCTTTGCACATGAACGGACGCTCGCACACACGCATGTATGCACGGACAGACGAAACAAAAACAATACTTCCCTGCTTTTTGTTAAATTCAAAAGCTTTTTTTCCCCTTCTTCTTCTTCTTCGATCGCTCAGACAGTTTCTTGTCAATTATGAGCGCAGATGCGTCATGCTGCCGTTATGCGCCTAAGTAAAAAATAATTAGGCCCAGCATTCGCAGCCAAAATAGTCGCTCGTTCAAATAAATCGCCCGCTACTATGAGAGTGTGTATTTGCGACAACCACAAATTTCACTCTTTCTTTACTTGAACCATTTACCTAACCCTAACCCTAACCCTAACCCTAGAAAAAAGTGAAATTTGTGGTTCATGCTCAATGTCGCAAAATGTCGCAAATACACACTCTCATAGTAGCCGGGCGATTTATTTGAACGAGCGACTTTTTTGGCTGCGACAAGCATGTCCAGAACTTCGGCTGAAGGAAATATTTTTGAAGGTTTTTTTTTTTTTTGTTTTTTTTAATGGCAGGATAATGGACCGTAGTAAGGCAGAAAGATAGTAGATGACAGTAAGCAAAGGGAAAAGGCAGAGTCAAAGAGAGTGATAGATTAGGAGGAAGTTACAAGCACATAACTTCCAGAAGGTGGGGGAACTATTTAGTGGGGGCAGCAAAAGAGGTGACCCCCGGATATCCCCACAGGGGGGACGCATCGGGAACTAACAACAGGAAAACAACAACCACCAACTGACAAATAAAATAAAATGGGACAGACAGAATGACTAACAGACATGACGGAAAACATTATACCCCCTGCAAGGTCTCTATTTTCCTGACCCACCTTCTTGGCATCTGTTTCCCTGGAAACCCGGACAACACGTCCACACCCACCTCCTTCTTCCACCTGTACACCCTCCTCTTTTGCTGGTACACCCTCCTGGAACACACAACCATACCAAAGACTCTACAAGGGTAAGATGGACTACTTAAGAGCTACGGGCGAATAGCCGGGCTGATAGAGTTATCGTTAGTGGGGTAGTTATCCAAAGTATAACTGACTCATGAAAAGATAACTCTCTCAAGTTTGAAAAAAAAGAGAGTTGTAATGTAAAATGTTTCCACATTGAGAGAGAGAGAGAGAGAGAGAGAGAGAGAGAGAGAGAGAGAGAGGAGCGAGAGAGAGAGAGAGAGAGAGAGCATAACCATGTGTTTCTGTCCCCACTACTCATAAGGCTCCCCCCACCTGCGTGCGCATCTCGACCCTTCCAACGGAAGTGTCGCCATCTTAGTCAGATTTGTGTGTAAACAGCATCGATCTGGCATTTTTCAAACAAAGTTACTGAGTAACTAAGATGGCGGTCTCCCATAATATGGCACGCTCCTTGTGGCCGGATGATGACGACACGTGGGTACAAGCCATAGGGAAAGGGGACCGGATATTAGCCTTTCTTTTCAGTGTCCTTGACCATACCAGTACAGTGGAATCTCCCTGCTAAGACCTTGAGAAAGCATCCCAAAATACGGTCTTGAAGTGGGAAGGAGTTGCGGCATAAGGGAGGTAATTTTGATACTTACAAAGAAGGGCAATGTCTCAGAGCGCGCGAGCTAGGTGATTTAGCGGCGCGCGGGCTTATCTATCTTAACGGAGTTGAGCCTCTTATGCAGCCGAGGTTAAATGAAATAAGGGATATTAATAGGGAAGGGTCCAATGTAGGCTGGAATACAGAAATATTATGGAGGGGTAACTTAGACTCTCTCTCTCTCTCCTCTCGTCTCTCTCCTCTCTCTCTCTCTCTCTCTCTCTCTCATCTCTCGTCTCTCTGCTCTCTCTGTGTTTGTGCGTGTGTTAATTACTCGTCCATCTATACAGTACTATACCTCGTTTGTGGTGACCAGCGCCACTGGGGCTGAAGGCAGGACACCAGACGACTGGTCACTTTGGGACACCATCTCCTGAATCACATAACGTACAAAATATATATACTACATGCATTAAAAATGTTAATGATATCTTCAGGGGCGGACCAAGTGATTTCGTAGTGGAGGGTGGGGGGTGGGGTCGTCGGGGCGAGGGGGAGGGGGTCCGCAGCGGGTCGCAGGGAGCTTTCCTGGTTCTACAGGCAGTGCTTTTGCGTTGGGGCCCAGGGGGTAAAAAACTCTATTACTTTATTCTCAGTATTCCCCGAACTGGCGAAAGGCCTCTGTTTAGACTCAACTGGGAGTTGATGAGCCCATGATGGTATTCCATTATAGGTTTGTGTTCTGACCGATTGTTAAATTAACAAAGGCTAGTTAAAAAATGTTTGCAATTTAGTGATGTATTAAGGCAACAATCGAGCCATTTTCGTAGTTTTCACCCTTGTG
>CM065702.1:11268461-11291477 GCA_017654935.2 Phymorhynchus buccinoides
ATTGACGAGAGAAAAAAGAAAGGTGTCCAAATGTCCTGAAATGATGGCCGCCATGACAAATCAGTTCCCGTCTGGGCGCCATTCTCAGGGATGAGGCAAGCTCTCAGCGGTGCCCCTGAAAAAACAAACAAAAGCTCTTATTTAAATGAATCAGCTGTTCTATCATGTTGTTTGTTTGTACCCTGGCTTAAAGACTCCATGGATCATCCCAACAGCGACGCACATGGACAAACAAACAAAAGACTCTTATTAAATGAATCAGCTCCCCCCCCCCCCCTCACAGCGGCGCACCTGGAAAAAAACAACAAAACGACTCTTATTTAAATTAATCAAGCTCCCACCCCCCCCCTCACAGCGGCCGCACCTGGAAACAACAAAGTACTTATTAAATGAATCAGCTGTTCCTATCATGTTGTTGTTGTACCCTGGCTTAAAGACTCCAGGGATCATCCAACAGCCGAAGCACCTGGACCACCATGGTACAAATGCACCACTAGGATGAACACGACATGTGCAACATGTTTTTTTTTTATTACCTTGCCACGAGCAGCCACAATCCGACTTCACAGAGGATGTTCATATCATGATAGCAGACATGTTTAATCCCTAGTTTGCAATTTTGTAATTTCTGGAAACAAAATAGTAATTTTGAAGAAAAAGGTGATTCCCAACCGTGCCGGCATTCTCTTCTTCACAACCCAATTAAAGAAAACTATTTGTAGTGCACAAGAATGTGGCAAGCAATAGTGCACTGGGAACCTTTAAAACATTTTTTTTAAGCATGTATGTGCCTTTTTCTTTGGTGTCTTTTCCAGCATATTTTGGATCATTTAACCTAGAACTCCTCAACCACGCATTGCTTTGATGCCATCTGAACAGAATGAAAAGAAATCGACGCGCGTTGTATGCTGGGAACCAATGACTTTTCACCACATTGTTTTCAAAACATTGCTTTGCCGACGCAACTGTAGTAGTGGGGTTTTTTTCGTCGCCGTTTAATTATCGTAATTTGGACATTATGTTTCGTACAAATTACAGCAAAAATCGTGAAGCTAAACAGGTCTGTGATAGGGAGCTTCTGATGAAGACAGCTCAGCTAGATAGGAGGAGGAGGGGGAGGGATGCAGTGGGAAGGAAAGGAAAAGGGCTGAGCGGGAGAGAGGGGGAGTTACATTTCTTCTTCTTTGTCGATTGCTCAGACAGTTTCCTGTCATTTATGCAAGCGCAGATGCGTCATGCTGCGATTATGCGCCTAATTAAGAAATATTTAAACCCAGCAAGTCCGACTTCGGCTGGAGAAAAGCTTTGTGATAATTCTTTAAAAAGGGCCCAGGCGAGAATGGAAAGGTAAGACAGAAAGATAGCCCATAAGACCTCCCATTATATAAGACTCCCTTCCACATAAGACCTATATCTCCGAGACATTGCCCTTCTTTGTAAAGTATCAAAAAATTACCTCCTTTATAAGACCCCTCTCTTATAAGACCTCGCTATGGATGATTTTATTAAGGTCTTATAAAGGAGGTTCTACTGTACTGTAGATGACAGTAAGCAAAGGGAAGAGTTCAGAGTGTCAAAGAGAGTACAGATTAGAGGAAGTTACAAGCAAGAAAAAACTGCCAGAAGGTGGGAAACTATTTGTACGAAAGACCCCCTCTGGGAATCCCGGACGGGGGAAAGTTACATTCCAAGGCATCAAGTTAGTATTCTACTGAATCTGAAGGAATTGTTTGAGGAAGCTGGCAGTTGAAAAGAGAGAATCTTTTCTGTAGATCTTTTCACTCCTTGAAGCTGCAGTCAAATACATGGATGCTTCTACTAAATCCGGGAAAACCTACAAGGCATGGGTCCAGGTAAAGATACAGGGACAGCATCTCTGTTCGGAGGTTGGAGAAGAGATGCGGGGGGGGGCGGGGGGGTGGGTGAGGGGGGGGGGGGTGAGAGCGGATAGTGCCCTCCCTGAAATGTGAAAATAAAAATTGCCATTTTAAAAGGATTTGACAGGCTCTCTGTGAATGGAAAAGAAATATAAACAGTAGATTGCAAAAGAAAGGCACAGGTTTGCTCCATTGCATGATGCACCCCATAACAGTTGGTGTGCTGGTTTCTTTTGTGAACACGCAATAAATATTATGTTGGGGTGAGGATTTTAGCATAGATGTAAAATCAACAACAACAAACAAGACAGCAAACCATCATATCGTCTGTAAAATTCAAAAACCTCGTATCTCAATTATTTTGTTGTTTTAGTTAGATACACAGTCAGCTCTCTCTCATTTTTCCCTGCCACCTTCCACCAAAAGCTCCTCTCTCTAACAACGTCCCCCCCTCCCTATTTCTAACAACTTTCTATCTGGAGTAAATGAGGTTGTGAAAATAGAAGAAAAACTCGTAAGTCCCAAATTCCAGAATATTGTTAAAGACAAAAATCTCATATCTTCGTTCTTTTCAAATCAATTTGGGTTTTTTTAAAGTAATTTTAACGAAATGCAGAATTAAACATCGCAATGTCTTGAACAACATAATTATCATCATAGGTAATCAATTGTAGTCAACATTATTTTTTCTCAAAACTACCAAAAATTGAGACACAAGGTTCTTGAATTTCACCGACAATATGCACATACTCCAAGCAATCAACACAAAAAGTCGGCATCAACAAACCAGTGCCCCCCAAAAATAATAAAAAAAGCTTGCTATTAGAAAAGAGTTTAAACAATTCGTACAAACCAAGTCTATAGCGAGGTTCTTACATAAAAAGGACAACAACAAAAAATAGAGACAAATGATCGTAATCACCCTGTGAAATGGCAGAATAAAAATCACGCTTTTATAAAAGTGTTTAACTCATTTGAATTATTAAACAAGGGCATTGCCGAGTGGCAGACATGTCCGTCACCAGCAATGCCACGCACTTGCGACACCCCGTAGCATAATTTTGTGTGTGTAGGCCATGTGTTTGAACGTGGATGAATGAGTGTGTGTGTGTGTGTGTGTGTGTGTGTGTGTGTGTGTGTGTGTGTGTGTGTGTGTGTGTGTTTGTGTGTGTGCTGTAATGTATTCTTAGTATTACACCCCCTTTTATGTACGAATGTGTTATACTCTTAATGTCACATCCTGACACAAAATTGGAAGGGATTATGTCTTCTAGTTCACGAGATACAGCTTGAAGAAGAAACATATAGCGCAAAGAAGGAAATGTCAGTTTTCAAGGTCACACTTCAAGGTCAAGATCAGCATGGTGATAATTTATGCTCGGATGTGTTCTTCTCTAGGGTATACAGTACCACACACAATCTGAATCTGAAGTACAAATGTGGAAAATATGGCTTAAAACCCAATTTGTAGACCCCTACCACTTTCAAGGCCTACCGATCTCCCGGACCGTGACCTTGACCTTGATCAGTATGCCACCATCAGAACGGGCATAAGCCAAAGTACCTACATGCCAAATTTGAAGACTCTAACACCAACGGTGTGGGAGTAATGGCCCCTTAAAGATTTTCGGTTTTCAAGGTCATACGCCAAGGTCAAGGTCACGACGGCAAACAGTTTTTGCGCGAATGCCTTCCTCTCATGGTGACACACCAGCACACAAAATTTGACGCGGTTCGGGAGATATCCTTCGGACAGACAGAAAACAAAACAAAAAAACAAACAACCAAAAACACAAACAAACAAAACCACAAACAAACAAAAATACAAACCAGCCCATCGCAAAGTCCGATCACCTATGGTGACGGACAAAAAACTCACAAATCACTCCAGCCATACACACAAACAAAACAGACATAAAGAAATGAAAGAAGATTACAGGTTTTTACTTCAGGTTTAGACATAGGGAAGTGGTAGATCAGACTTTTTTTTATATATAGACTTTATATAGAAAAACTCTCCACAGCAATTAGTTTCCCCACTTCAAACCACTACAAATGCATAGTAAGAGGCAAAAGTGTGGTCTAAGGGAGCGAAGCAAGTTTAGAATGGACCAAAGTGTGGTGTGCACACAGATTTACTTCCCTTGAAACAAATTGACAGCTTTATATTAATTCCGGCCATATATGGGTGGAACGACTTGAATGAGTTAAACCATTAGTACAAACCACATCTGCAAACTTTTCAGGGAAGGTTATCAAGCTGACCTGATGTGGAGGACCCCTGGGAAGAAGACACAGACGAATTGATGCTGCGGCTGCCACTGCTAATGGCAACACCATGGTCCCTGGAAATCTGTCGTGACGGAGATCGCCGTCTCGGAGGAGGGGAAGGTTGGCGCGGCGGGGAGGGTTGCCTTGGGGGTGTCCTATACCCATCGAACTATAACACAGTGACACACACACACATGGAAAATTAATTTCTTTTACTGTCCCAGAAATGGGTGGTGACCGAGCTTGGTCTAAACTGACACTTTGAGATAATAGAAACATTATTTTTGCTGTCTCACGTGCGATGCTGGATTAACTTTGTGTAAAAGTATGATGGCGGATTAACTTTGTGTAAAAGTATGATGCCGGATTAACTTTGTGTAAAAGTATGATGCCGGATTAACTTTGTGTAAAAGTATGATGCCGGATTAACTTTGTGCAAAAGTATGATGCCATATTAACTTTGTGTAAACCCATCTTAAATAAACACACACCTTGTAGGGATACCGGGGGGGGGGGGGGGGGGGGGGGGGGGGGGGGGTGTCTTCCATATAAATAGTTTCCCCACCTTTTGGAAAATCTGTGCTTGTAACTTCTCTAATCTGTCTCTCTCTTTGACTCTTGCTCTGTGTCATCTACTATCTTTCTGACTTTTTGGGTCCATTCTCCTGCCTTTTTTTTCCAAAACAAAATCTTCCATATAGTTTTCTCCTTTGAGCTTCTCTGAAATCGGAATGTGTTGGATGAATGCAGCGAGGACACCAGTGAAAACTGGAAAACGGACACATACGTACCCATTGTGGCCTTATGGCCTGGGAACGCAGAAGGAGAAGAAGAAAATAAACACTTTATTTTTACTGTTCCTGAAATGACACCAACTTAACTTTCTGTAATCTAACTTAAGATAATACTAAAGAAAAACCCGGAAAAAAACCCATTTACTAGTACATAAATCAGGAACAGACAAATTTTTAAAAAATCCATACCAGCTCCTGCGCTCGGTTGAGAATCAGCTCTGCCAGATCACATGCTTGGCGCGCCTCCTCTTCACCGTACACATCGGAAGGGATCTTGGGGAAAATGAGGAAGTCTGGGTAACGCATGCGGGTGTGGTCCTGAACGATGCGATGCAGTTCAGACACATTTTGTTGAATCGCTGCGTCTCCGACACAGAAGGCGAGAGAGCAGATATCATGGCTGAGTTTCATCCCGTGTCTCGCGTCACGTCGAAACAGAACTGCCTTCAGTGCCTTTTCGGACGCCTGAAAGGAACATGAAAGTCATCACAAATAACATCATGGTATTTCAATCAGAAACGCTAGTGCTTCCATGTGCAAATCTTTAAAAAATATATGTAGAATTTCATCCTGCAGAAAAGAAAACGAAGGTCCCTGCTGAAACTGCCCATTTTCCTTCTCTTTTTTTTATTTTATGATGGACAGTTTTGGTTGGCAAACTCAAAATTATGTTACATTTTCTGCAAAAAAACATTTTTCATAATTTTCATATCAAGGGATGCAAACTTTAGAACTGATGACAAATCCTTTCAAATCTATATTTTGCAGCTAGTAGTTGACTGATCTGTGTCATATGAAAATAATCTCTCATGCTTTTGCTCAAATAAATCAAAGGTAGAAAAGAGAATTTTTGGTATCAAGGACTAAAACAATTCAACATTAATTAATTTAATCGGGCATGGGATTGAGGAATCGTGAAAAAACTGAAAAGCATGTGTCAGGGGACAAAGCCCCCTGAAGCTGAAGCTTCTTTGGAATCTAAGCCTTAAATGCAGCATCAGAAGTAGAACTGACATATTTAGTCGATTTTGAATTCACTCATAACAAGTAATTCTTACTCGGTTTCTTTTTTTATCTAAAAAAAAAAGAAGTCTTTTTGGGCCATCAAAAAGCTCATATTAGCTTAAAAGCTGAAAATTCCCATGCTTGTTAATTCAAAAAAATTACATTTAATCTTTCAGAAGCAGAATATTTTTTTATTTTTAAGGAACAATCATTTTTCTTAGAGAGAGCGAACTGAAAAGTGTTAACTCTTCCACACATTTTTCTTAAACCAAAACAAACCTCAACATAGACTTCAATTTATGCCAGAGCAGAAAAACACCTGCACGTTCAAACTTAGCTGAACTCCGTTCACACGGTTGACTATCAAAGGAGCAAAGACAGAGCAGAAAAACACCTGCACGTTCAAATTTAGCTGAACTCTGTTCATACGGTTGACTATCAAAGGAGCAAAGACAGAGCAGAAAAACACTTGCACGTTCAAACTTAGCTGAACTCTGTTCATACAGTTGACTATCAAAGGAGCAAAGACAGAGCAGAAAAACACCTGCACGTTCAAACTTAGCTGAACTCTGTTCATACGGTTGACTATCAAAGGAGCAAAGACAGAGCAGAAAAAAGTGACGATTCACCTGGTGAGCTTGATAGCACGCCCAGTTGTAGAGGCCTTGTCCTCCCTGACGCAGCGTCACCAGGGCACCTTTCAGGTCCTGCCGGGATTGACGCATCCACCGCTTGCCCTCCTCCGGCTGAGGCGTAGCGTAGGACGAGGCTGACGCAAACGAGAATGAAGCTGAACCCCTTCCTCCTCCTCCTCCCACTCCAGCTCCCACCACCCCCACCCCCACCGCTGAACCTTCCTCTCGATCGTGTGTAAGACCGCCCCCTGGAGAATACGTCTTCGAAAAAGTCGTGGAAGAAATCAAAGAAATCACCAAAACCTGATCCTCTTCCACCACGGCGAGTGGTGCGAGACTGCGTGTCACTGGCAGCGTTGTCATCCTCCTCATCTTCATCAGGTAGCTCTTTGCCTCGCTCCAGAAGGGCCACGTAATGTTTGATCCGCTGAAACACCTTGGTGCAGAATGGCTCTCTGCCAGGGTTTTTGTCAGGGTGCCATTTGAAGAGCAGACGCTTCACTGCCCGCATGCGACTTTTCAGGTCGGGGAAGTTTTGCCAGATTTCTCGAAGCTGCCGTCGTATCTCAGCCATAACTGCCTTCCAGTCGTCTCCCTTGTCAGAGTCGGAGAAGGCTGATGGTGGCTGGGTGGTCTCCCCTGTGAAGGGAACGATGACGTTCATGGCAGGTCGGATGAACTTGTACAACTCTGTGGCTTGAACCTGTTTACATTAAAAGATAAAACATCTTAAAAGATAAAATGTCTGCTTTTAATTGATTAACTACATCAACAATAACAAGCCTATTACAATTCCTACTACAACTTATGTTACATTATTACAACTGGCATAATAATTCACAGCCCAGAAGGTAATAATAAAAAGTTGTTATCTTTTTGTGACCCTTACATTTAACAAACACTAAAAAAACTACATAGATTTTCGTTTAAGGGGGAAAACTTATTCCATGACATAAAAAAAATCTATCCAAATTCGTGTCAGCTGACCACCCACCTCTTTGCACTGCTCCTCCCCAATGTCGATGGAATACCGCATCAGCAACAGACGGGTCCTCCAGTCAGTCTCTTCACTCGTAGTCGGGCTGATGACTTCCTTGATCTGAGCAAAGATGAAGATTGGTTCTTTGCGGTGGCGCTGTTGGGTTTCATCAGCAGTTGTGTTTTCGGCAGCATCTCCTCCTTCCTGTTCATCAAATTCTGGGTGATCGGAACCTTGCGGGTCCAATAAAGGATCGTACAGTTCATAGGCAACAAATTCCTCCGCCTTGTACTCATATATGTCTTGATCCAAGAGACAGTGCATTTCCCTGGGCACGAAGGAGCCAGGATGGGGGAACACTGTCGAGTGCATCCGGAGTTGGTAGGACGTGATTTCTTCGTCATCCAGCAGTTGGTGTGCTGCTGGCAGATCCTCCAGACATTTGTCCATTAAGTGTTCGTTAACATGGAACGGTGCTATAGCCCAGGAGATGGCTTTAAGTACAAAGTCTCTGCACTTTCTGTCTTTCAGCGTCATTTTGCCTTCCTGGCCGGAATCACAGTACAGAATGACCTTCTCTAGAGTTCGTCCATTTCCCGAGTCTTTCAAATTCTTTGTAACAAAGAAGATTTTGTTTTGTTCTGTGGCAGGTAGTGGTGTTCCTTCCATTTCGAGAACAGTTTGGAGATTTCCCACCTTTAGGACGACAACTTTCTGCAGAGCTTTGTCAATCGTCTTGGCATCTTCTTCACTGAAGCCCTTGTCGTTCATGAGCTGGTCATGGTTGACAAAGCGTTTGACAACAGATGAACATGCATCTGAGTGGATCTTCTCAGTCAGTGCACGTGTGCGGTCATCCTCGCTAGTGAGAGTTCTGCAGGATTCTGCCAGACTTTCCTTTACCACCTCATGCCATTCCTTTATCCTGAGAGAGTCTGGAAGAAGCTGAGTATCCCGATGCAGGTCATGATTCTTCAGACCTAATCTCCAAAAGCTTGCGAACACCAAAAGTTTCTTAATGGGGGCTTTGATTCTATGTAGAAACACACATCTCACTTGTAGAAGGATGTTTCTCGAGTCAGCCAATCTCACTTGAGGAACCTCTTTTTGCAGCATTGTGATGTCTTCTGCTGGAAGGTACAGGGTCAGTCTTGAAAGGGTGTTCTCTCCAGTTTTCAAGCATGTGAACAGACAGTCAACCATCTTTGTGACAAGCACCAGATCGTTGGGATTCAGAACATTCCCTGAATATAGCTTGTGCACTTCTTCCAGAGCTCTTGCATAATGGTCAGCACTTGCCTGTTCGCTGGCACCAAGCCGCCTGAACAATGGGAAGAACTTGCCAAATGCCTGTGGA
The DNA here is from genome assembly GCA_017654935.2 of Phymorhynchus buccinoides. Taxonomy (NCBI): domain Eukaryota; kingdom Metazoa; phylum Mollusca; class Gastropoda; order Neogastropoda; family Raphitomidae; genus Phymorhynchus; species Phymorhynchus buccinoides. The sequence continues at coordinate 11,277,380 of CM065702.1, forward strand.
GCTCTCGTGACATGACCCTCAACAACCTGGTTTGGCAGAATGTTGATGACGACCTGCTGTCCTGACAACATGCTTCTATTCTCTTTGTTAAAAATAACAGCGATTTCCTTCAGCTCTTCAAGATGGCCATCATCAAAAGTTGTCAAGCGTCCATACAGATCTTCCATGACGCGCTCCACAACACTGAGAGCAGACGCATCCATTCCAGTAAGCGGTGAAGAACCATCTCGTTCTTTCTTACTCAGAGCATGGCCTACGTTCTTAGCATGTGCAATCACCAGGGCTGATGGAGGCTGACACTGGAATCCAATCCAGTCATCCATGTCAAGGTTCCAGTGGCTGAACTGAGAAGGATCTGCATGAGCAGGCAACAGACAACTGATGGTCCACACCTGATACACCCAGGCAGCTGACAGACCTTCAGAGAACGAGATCAAGGATGTAGGAGGGATGAATGCTGGGTGGATCGAAGCTAGATGGCTGCCGTCCCTCATCTCATCCTGCTGCTGTGGCAAGAGGAATTTGACGTCTTTCAGCTGCCTGAGAAATGCCTCTTTCCTGAGATGGTTAGACTTCTTCAAGTACTGAGAAAGTTCAACTGACTGCTTCCTCACTGTCTCTGGCAGTTCCTTGACTCCAGCTTTTTCTGCAACCTGTTTGGCGAATGTGAGGAATAATGTTTCTGACACCGTGCACACCAGTCCAATTTCCCTCAGAAAGGACTTCCACTGTTCACCGTTGTAGGGCGGAGGTGGAAAGGGACCATCAGGCAGCATCACGTGGAAAACCTTGCAGTCTGGGCTGTAGAAATCTGAAGCTTTGCATAGGGTTCCATCGGGTCCAACAATAAACCGGGTTTCATGGAGTGTCTGAAGCAGATGGCTTGAATCAGAATGAAACAGTGAAATATTGCTTCTCATGTATTCCATGTGCTTTAGAATGGCGTCTCTTGGAAGATCTGCAATGCTCAGAAGAAGGTATGAAGAGTAGAATACAGAGTCAGTTGGCACCTCTATACCCAACTGAAGGAACAGCTCTTGCAGTCGTGGATTGGCCTTCACCAGAACAGTGTTCCTTTTGTTTGACCACTCACTCAAACCTGCCACAGGGATGGACAGGGGCAGACACAGAACCTTGGCTGAGCGACCCAGGGATGTCAAGCTGCCATCAGGCCTCTCAAAGAATGGCAACAAGCGAATATCTGAGTAACAAGAACTGCCAAGTTTTTTGTAGAAGAAATCCAGGACGTCCTGTGCGTCTTCCGGGGTCAGGACCTCAGTGCGTAACTCTCCCTGACACTTGTGAGAGAGAGCCTTCAGCAGTTTTTGTGGGTGTTGGACAGAAGCCACAATGTCTGTGGCCACACAGTGTTTAGGCAGCAAGGTGGTGTCCAGTATGTTCAAATCAGGAGTCAGTTTTTTCAGGCACTGGTTCACAGCGCTTTCTTCTCTTCCAAAAGTACGGCCATGTTCGTCCACCAGCAAAGTGAAGCCACCATAGGGTTGGCTTTTCACATGTGCTTCCTTCACAATGTGGATCACTTCTTCATACTTTCTTAGAGGAAAGAGGACACTTTCTGTGTCAGTCAAAGAAGGGAGCAAACTCCAGTCATTCAATTCACTTATCTGATCAGAGTGTTTCTCACTGTCCACAAACTCCCAAAGGCGTTTGACCAATTTCGTCTTTGTCAGGGCAGCACCAGATGAGGGGAATGGCAATTCATCAACTGGAATGATTCGTCCACACCCAAACTCTCCTTGTGGCAAAGTGCTGGGCAAAAGCTGAACAAAAGTTCTGATGTCCAGCCTTTTGAGATGACCACCAGTCTGAGTGACAGCAGGAATCAGACTGATCAGCCTTTCATTCAGGAAATGCTCACAGGATTGTGGCAGCAGGTCACAAAACCAGGAAACAATGGTTGGGCTTTCAGAGCTGAAGCAGTGAAGCTGCCTAGACATCCTCAGACTCAAGGGTAGTCCTTTCAGATCCATGTCTTTCTTTTCGTCCTGAAGGAACTCCAATAACTCCTTAACATTGGCTACCGTTTCCAGTGTAGTGTCTTGCACAGGCTGAGGAAGGTTCTGGAGGTTGCAGCTGTCAACTCCAGACCGATGACACGACCTCAGAAATTCAATCACCGTTTTCCTCTCCACCTGTTTCACTGCGCGCACATTGCTTTGGATGAACGACTGGTGAATTCTGATGGGACACTGGATGATGTTCATGTTCACTTTCATCAGCACGTCCTTCAGCCTTGGGTTCTGCAGGTTCCAAAAGTGTCCAGGAAATCTGTTGGACCCCGTGGCTGGGACCCAGACCAGGCGGTTCAAATCCGCTCTCACCGAGGGGAACACTTCAGCTTGTGTTGCCGACAGCTGTTGGTAGAATGAAGTCACCAGCTGATTCCAGAAAGCATCAACGTCCTCTCGATGCTGTGGGAAGAAGCTGCTGTAACGCTCAAGCTTCCAGCTGAGGTCAGTGCTGGATTTCAGGCTTGAATCTGCACAGCTCTTAGGCAGGCTCTGTGCCTGCGGTAGTCTCTTTTTGTGCAAAACGTTTCCTCTCTCAGAATCTTGTGTTGCATTTGGAATGCCCTGGAATGATTTTTGTTCCAGCGAGAAGCATGCAGTGGTGATTTCACACAGGGCCGTGATGTAAGCTGGAACTATGACGCTGCTGGCCAGCAGAGTGTTCCAGGCGGTCTGGTCTTCCTCGGGACGGGAAAACAAGTTGTTGCGCGTCTCATGATCCAGCGCAAAACGAGCATTGACGTGGACAGGCAGGCCTGTGGACACAGGCAAGGGCAGCATGCAGAAGGCGTGGAACACTCTCCGCTCCACATCCGTTTCCCCTTCCAGCGCTGCGTCCCCTTCCAGCGCTGCATCCCCTCGGGCTTGGTTCTCCCATTTCGAAGCACTCCCAGAATCTCTTCTGTTGACGCCCGCTTGAAAGGAACCAACACCCACACCATGCCGAGAGTGGCAGGGAGATTGCAGCGATTCATCAGCAGCCAACTGCGGCGATTTCTGATGGTTTGCCGAAAGACAGAGGGCCACGCCCCCTAAAGGCAGCAGGCGGTATTTCTGCACGGCCAGAGACGACTGCAGACAGGAAGGTACAACGTCAGCGCTACTCAGACCAAACTTGTGCACCACCATCCAGTCTTCCTCCTTGCCTTCAGAGTCGCACAGACGGCAATGCACAGCCGCCTCTTGACCAGCGAAATCCACCAGTTGTAGTGGAAGACCTGACCAGCTTTTAAGTTTCCTGGCCTCGCTATGCACATGCTGGGTAAATTCCTGCAGTTTTTGCGCGTTGATGTCATCGGCAGTGATCTGGGTTTCATAGTCCAGTTTCAACGTCCCATCGCGGCGGGTTGTGTACACTGACACCTTCTTCACATGGTTCAGGAAGAGAAGGGACTCCCCGGCCACGTGCCGAAATTCCAGCAAGAGGCTTTCCATTTCGGCCATCGATGCCGCAGGCTGCTTGATCTTTGATCTGGCGTGGGCCGGAATCATTGACTCTTGTACAACATAGGCTTTTTCCTGGGTTCTCAGGGGTAGTCGGAGCACAGTGCCTTTCTTCCCTTCCGTAATATCTGGTGAACACAATAAAAGGGACAAAAAACATTGCCAAGTCTTCAACAGAGCTAAATGTAATAACACTTAACAAATTCATGCTGAAACTTACCAAAAAAAGGTGTGTGAGAAATTTAAAAGAATACTATTATGAACTACTAGTGTGCTCCGCACTAGTCCAGAAATAATGTTTTTGAAATGCAAAGATAATTTATTCAATGTTACATTGATATTTATGCTCTCTGTGAATGCATGAGAGTTCCCCGTAAGAGTTGCATCTAGGATTTGAAATAAGTGGGGGCAGCCCCCCCTCACCTTAAAAAAAGGGGGGGGATTCTGATACAGAAAGGGGGGGGCGGGGCAGCAAAAAAAAAGTACAATAAAATGCAAACTTAGCTATGTGTACACACACACAGATTATTATTTAACTTACATTAAACTTTATTTATTTAAAAAAAATTTTTTTATTCAATTCTCAGTGCGCTCTCCCAGTTCCGTCGAGTATATATAGCCTTCATAGGCTCCTTCGACCTATTGATACCAGAACCAGAACTTACCAGACATGTTCAACAATTTCACGTTTCTGCACAGCTTTCCCCAACAGGCCATTTTTGTACCCATTCTGCTTGAAATCTACTCGGTTTCCCACTTTTGGCAGTAGGCCTAGCGGCCTCACCTTCAGTGTCTGGTAAAATGTCTTTGTCACTGTCAGTATCACCTCCACTTGCACCATCGGCGCCAGTTTCGGCAGCAATCACATTCACTGCTTCACTAGGCCTATTTTTTGCTGGACACGAAGCTGCAAGTGCTGGACTTTCTTCTTCTGTAGCACAGGTTTTGGCTGTCGAAGTGGGAGTGGAAGTACGTGGGGTTTTTAAACCAAAATCCAACAGCGTCGCACGTTTGCGTTTGGTCGCCATTTTACTTGGCGACAGGAAGCCCACAAAGTTAAACGCGCATTCATTGGCCGATCACGTTTACAATTGACAGTACTGACCAATGAAATTGCTTTTTATTTGCGCTGTTGGGAAAAGTTAAGGCCCTGCTCAAGATGACTTTCTTGGCGGAAAAAACAATCGCACATATCGCATGTTTGGAAGGCAGGCATGTAATTGCTTTTTCAAATTTGCGGGAATTTTTTTTTAAATGCGTGAATCGCGCAATCGCGCGTCCTAGATGCAACTCTGACAGTTTATAATCTGCTGATCCAGTGTATGAATTTTCTCCAATAAGTCGCTGGACTAGTTTCTCACAAAAGGCTTGGAAAGTCAAAAATCTCATTTTTTTTGGTCAATTTTCATGTTCTCTAACATCCTATCTTTCATATATATATATAAAGGACAGTCTGTAATATGGTCTCTAAATGGTCTTATAAGTGTTTTAAAACGAGTAGGTCAATGCATTTTCTTCAGCTAGGCTAGACTTTAGACTGTTTTTCTCAAAATGGCCAGTGCTCACCCTACTAACTTTAAAGTGCTCATAACTCTGGAACGGAAAAAGATACAAGAATGGTTCTTGTATCAGTAGAAAGAGAATTGTCTGAAGTTTTCAAATGTATAATTCTCTCAGAATGGTCAGTTTGACACTTAATGTCCCTTTCGTGGTGCTGGGTCACATTTGTTCTGATTGTTTTACTAGTGAACTGGGAGTAAGTTTATACGGCTGTACCTTCTTGTTTTCTTATACACAGGGTTCCCACAGAACTCTAAAAGAAAAATTCAAGGACTTTTCCAGGACTATTCCAGGACCATGCTGGTAAATTTCAAGGACTAAAAAATCTGCTTGTGGTGTGGATAATAAGCATTAGGCCGCGTTCACATTAGACGCGTAAGTTCCGTACGGAAAACCCTAAATAAGTGGAAGAAAGAAGGATAAACGTTTATGCACATAGGGGAAAATTCAGACACGTGCGCAAATCTTTTCCCTTCTTTGTTTCACTTATTTATGGATTGCGCACGGGTTTCCGCATGGAATGTCCGCTTATGTGTGTACACAGCCTTACGGTAAGAGGTGTGCTAAACTCGAACTAATCTGATTATTTGAAGCTAAAAAAACCTGCGCACACCAAAAGTCCTCAAGCAGTGGGATGATTGTCTGCTGTCACGAATATCAATATCTGCGGTCAAAAGTTTGATTTGAAAAAACAAGTATTAACTTTTAGTGTTACTAAATATATTTTCAAGAACAAGTTATATGGTTTTGCTAGCCTGAAAGTTAAGAATCTTGTTAGCGGAGCTTTAGGGGCTGTGCCGTTTTCCAGCACTTTTCAAGCTCTGGAAACCTTGACAGTTTTCCAAGGTTTAAAGGACTTGTGGGAACCCTGTTAATACAAACAAGCACTGTAACAGCCATAGCACAGCCAAAAGATACTCACCGCCCAGATCAAAGGGGGACAACATGTTGCGGTACTGCTCTTTGAATCGGTCAGTGACGGTCAGACGCTGGCCGGGAAGCTTCGACCGACGACGGTTGACCACAAAGAAGTTGGGGTCCAGGACGCACATCTTTTCACCCAACCGCTTGCGTTCCTACCCCCACCACAGAAAACCCCCAAAGATCAATATTTATTTGCACACAACTCATATTGCTGTTAATTCATTTAAGTTGTTCCGGCCATATATGTCTAGAATTAATAGATAATTTGATGCATTTGCTTCAAGGGAAGTAAATCTGTGTGCACACAATACCTTGGTCATTTCTAAACTCGCTTCGCTCCCTTAGACAACAATTTTGCCTCTGACTTTGCTTTTGTAGTGGTTTGCTGTTTGATGTAGGGAGTTTCTCTATATAAAGTCTATTTATAAAAAAAAGTCTGATCTACCACTTCCCTATGTCTAAACCTGAAGTAAAAACCCATAATCTTCTTTCATTTCTCTTTTTGTTTATGTATGTTTTGTTTGTGTGTATGGCTGAAGTGATTTGTGAGTTTTTTTAATAATTCAAAATCGTTGCGATGCGATGCGAATGTGTTAAGCATAATATCAGTCCTATAAAGAATGAAATCAGTATTATTGCCAGCTCAGGCTGTAAGCATGAAATCAGTATTTAATAGTTTTTCTTCTTTTTCTTACATCATGTCAAACCAAACACATCAGTGTTTCACTTCTTCGCTTAGAACCAAAGTGAAACCGATATACTTTACCATGCATTACCATAATCATATAAATTTTGCAAACGTTTTCAAAGCAATTTGTTTATTCATAGTCATTCATTCATAAAAGAGATGCCAGGCTTGAATCTATATAATTTGCATCTTGATGGAGGACTAGAACGAGCCGGCTGAAGAGGCAGACACACGGCCTCCTCAGGTAACGAGTTCCAGTCTTTGATGGTGCGCGGGAAGAAAGAACTTCTCTTCAGTCCGGTACTGGATGGTGAATAAGTTGCCAGCTGTGTCCTCTTCTTAGGCGAGTTGGAGCAGACTTCATGGGTCTTATGACCCCTGGCTGCACAAAATGAGGGGTCAGTTCGAGTCATTGGCTAAGGCGCCCTGATAACCTGAACCTCTCTTTGCTTTGGGTCAAAATTCAGTAGAATGTTGTGCGGGCCAATATCCTTCCCACAACAAAGTTTCACCACAGTCTGTTCATACCTTTTTGACTCGATTGTGAACAAGACAAACACACAGAGAAAATATAACCTTCTTGCAGCAGAAGCAGACTTTCTTCTTCTTCTTCTTTGTTCCCAGGCCATGTGGCCATAATGGTTAAGGTATGTATGTGTCTGGTTTTCAGTTTTCACCTGGTCTCCCCACTGTGAACAGCCAACACATTCCCGATTTCAGAGGAGCTCAAAGGAGAAAATTATTTGGAAGATTTTTTTTTTAAAGGCAGAAGAATGGACCAATAAGTCAGAAAGACAGTAGATGATAGAAAGCAAAGGGAAAAGGCAGAGTCAAGGAGGGTGGCAGATTAGAGAAAGTTACAAGCACAGAACTTCCAGAAAGTGGGGGAACTATTTTTATGAAAGACCCCCGGTATCCCCACGGGGAGAGACACATGGAGGGGGCAGGGGCTTCCTACTCCCTGTATGGAGGCACGAGGCATCCACCCACTGCCCTGCCGAGCAGAATCAGACAAATATATACCTCTGCTGTGATGTTTTGGTGTTTATCCGGCACAACAGTGGTCAGGAAACAGGGCGTGTCGGTCAGGTTGTACACAGCGTTGAAGCCAACACCGTACCTTGGAAGAATTAATGCAAAACATCCCTGGCTCATTACGTTGGCATCACGTCAACACTGTGTCACAATGCTCCCCAACCATTCGTACTGCACCATGTTTTCATAGCATACTGATGCATCCCTTTCCATCACGTCAAAGGCTGTAAAGGGGAAGATAAGCATCCGGTCTCTTTTCCCTATATGAGTAGTGAGGACAGAAACACTGGTTATGTTCCTTTTAAACAGGACACATTTTAAACACGTCGATAGGCCAGTTGAATTTTCCGTTCAAGTTCCAGTCCCGAGTTTTTGGATAGCCTCCACTGTGAATGGTGTACTGTCCCCACTAACGATAACTCTATCAGCCCGGTTCGCCGAGCTCTTAAGTAATCCATCTTACCCTTTTAGAATATCTTTGATCACATTGCTCATGACAGACAAAATCATAAAAATCTTTCTTAATTATTTTGTCTTAGGTTGCAAACTGTTTGAGAAATCAGCCAACCAAATAAGCAAAATCACAATCTTGAAGGAAGGTAACACACATACACAAAAAGATATGGTTAACTCATTCCACACTGGCCAATTGCTTCCCTTCACAACCGTTAACACGAGAGTACGCTATAGCATACATAGTGTTTAAACATTCACACTTCACAACTCAGCGAAGCCATGCAACCCAAACTGGTATAAAAGTGTTCCTCTACGGTCCCTTAATAGTTTTCAACCAATGAAATGACTTCTAGTCTATTTTTAGGACGGCAATGAATAAAAACGAGTCACTACCCCTCTCTTTGTCTTCTTTGTCATGCTTTTTTTTTAAAAATCTGCTAATAATAAAATAAATTTACTTTGGAATTAAAACATATGCTAGCTTTTATTATTATAAACAATACCACAAATTTTCAAAACTGCATGGTTAAGCATTATTTTTTATATTTTTTTATGTAATGATGCAAACCTGCCTAGTGTTGAATGTTTGCGCGAGACATGTACGCTAATTAGTGCTGATCGCTTCTCGGCCTTTTGGCTAAGACAGTGAATCAGGAACATAAATTTTTGTTTATACCCTGGTTGGTTTGTTCAGCCCGTTGTACATGGCAAAAGCCGATACGCGACGTTAAACTGAACTTCCATCCCTGAGAGAGGCATATTCACCGCTACACCTATCTGTATTGCTAAAAAAATCGGGACTCTACTGGAGTTGCACTGCCTCCGGGCATTGCCTCCAGTATTGTTCCCACCATCTTTGTATTTACAAATGTCCCATATGTGTCTGTTCCAGACCGAGAGGACGTAAAGCACCATTTTTCATTCATTCATTCGAGAGAGGCATATTTAGACAACATACAATGTGGCGGTGCCATAGCCGATGAGGTTGAACTGAGGCGTGGTTACCGCTACACCTATCTATATTGTTAAAAAAACTCAGGACTTTACTGGTGTTGCACTGTCTCCGGGCATTGCAGCCAGTATTGTTCCCACCAGCTTTGTACAGTCGAATACACTTAAGTCGACGTGCCAGTGGCAATGGATTTTATGTCGAGTTATGCGTCAGTCGGATATCTCGACTTTATAGACGTTTTCCAAAACAAATGTCGACTTATCCGTCAGTCGTATATCTCGACTTTATAGACGTTTTCATAAAAAAATGTTGACTTATCCATTAGTCGGATATCTCGACTTCACAGACACTTTCAGAAGATAATTTCGACTTGTACTCTTTGTGTTCGTTCGTTCTTTGATTTAACGTCTATCCACCTTACAGTGATCTTAGACAACAACAACAAAAACAACACACAAAAATGTATGTGTAGTATGATTATGATGTATGTGTTTGATGGGTAAGGGGTATGTGGGTCTGAGTATATATGTGATTATAGGCCCTATGTTAGTGAAATGTTAGTGAAATACTTAAACTTAGAATTATGTCTAAACATGTAAAAGAAGCACACAATAAATGAACAATAAACTCCAAAAAAGAAAAGTAAAATAGATAACAAGCACATCAAAGCAAAGGTCCAATTGGGCTCCTAATAAGTCCCCGAACAACTTCTAGAATGTGTGTGTTCACTCTTTGTGTGTGTTCGTGTACGTGCATGCGCGCATGTGTGTAGGGTGTGGGTAGGCAGGTGTGTGTATATGTGTGAGTGTGTGTACATGTATATGTGTGTGTGCCTGTAAGAGAGAGAAAGAAAGAGTGAGGAGAGAGAGAGAGAGAGAGAGAGAGAGAGAGAGAGAGAGAGAGAGAGAGAGAGAGAGAGAGAGAGAGAGAGAGAGAGAGAGAGATTCAGTCTAAAGTTTACCCTTCATAATATTTTTTATTCCGTACCTTGGAACCTTCCCTATTTAATATCCCCTACTTCTCTGAGACATTGCCCTTCCTTTGTGAGTATCAAAATTACCTCCCTTATTGCCGCAACTCCTTCCCACTTCAAGACCGTATTTGGGGATGCTTTCTCAAGGTCTTAGCAGGGAGTATTATACAGTAAAGACGTTTCTTAAAGGGCCGGTCCGGTGGATGAAATTTTGCCAGACGTATGAACAATGCTCACTCTTTTCCATGACAAAACAGTGAGAATGCAAGTTATGCTATGACTGGCCATCAGTGTTGAGCTGAGCCATGGTAAACTCAAAGTGTCTAAAAGAAAAGATCTCTTAACTACGTACCGTAAAATACAGAGTATTAGCCCATCTAGTAGTATAAGCCCACCCCCCATTTGGAGGCAAACACTATACAAAGGGTGAAATACCTTGCAAAAGGGTGAAATCCCTTGGGTTGCAGCACTAGAAAAAACAACCTAATCCCTTTATCTGCAGCACTAGAAAAGACGACATAATCCCTTTGGCTGCAGCACAAGGAAAGACAGTGCAAACTAAACTAATCCCTTTGGCTGCAGCACTAGAAAAGACAACCTAATCCCTTTGGCTGCAGCACTAGAAAAGACAGTGCAATCTAATCCCTTTGGCTGCAGCACTAGAAAAGACAGTGAAACCTAATCCCTTTGGCTGCAGCACTAGAAAAGAAAACCTAATCCATTTGGCTGCAGCACGCCAGGAATGGAATTTTCTCCCCTGGTTTATTAATAAAAGTCTAACGTATAAATTTTTTAATACATGTAAATATATATAAATATATAAATATACTGTATATATATTTTTAACATATGTAAATATATTCTTTTAAAATAAATAACGCCTATATAGGTTTTTATAAATAAAAATAAAGAAAATTATTTTAACTTGGTAGCCTTGGATTTTAATACAACAGGGAGGGTTGTATCTAGGCAAATCTACTAAAGAATTTTAATATAATAATTTTACACATATATAGTTACCTACTTGATGCCTAAAGACATTACTAACTATTTTTTAAACATTTTAAAAAGGATGCTCCCCATCTCAAAATCAAAATCTTGCGCTTTTAGAATCCCTCCCCCATACATTTCTATGTTTTGTCTATGTCCTTGTAAATGTCTTCTTACGTTCATGTATTGTCTTCTGCTTATTTACAACTAACAAATGTCCCATATGTGCCTTCCCAGGTCGAGAGGACGTAAAATCCAAAATTACTGTACTTGGCTGCAGCACTAGAAAAGACATTACAACCTAATCCCTTTGTTTTGTCTTTCTTCTCTAAGACTCAGGGTTCCCACAGATCTCTAAAAGAAAAATTCAAGGACTTTTCCAGGACTATGCCAGGATCATGCTGGTAAATTTCAAGGACTGAAAATACTGCTTGTAGTATGGATAATAAGCATTACGGTAAGAGGCATGCTAATATCAAACTATTCTAATTATTTGAAACTTCAAAACCTGCACGCACCAAAAGTCCACATGCAGTATCATGGTCGTCTGCTGTCACAATATCAGGCGGTCAAAAGTCTGAATTTAAAAACAAAACAATACAAGTGCTAACTTTCAGTTTTACTATATATATTTTCTAAGAGATCAAGTGTTGGTTTTGCTTGCTTGAAACTTGAGAAGTTGGTAAGCAGATTAAGAAAATTCCAGGACTTTTCCAGGAGCTTTAGGACTTGTGCTGTTTTTCCAGCACTTTTCAAGCCCTGGAAAAGGCTTTGCTAGTTTTCCATGACTTTTCAAGTTTTCAAGGACATGTGGGAACCCTGTCTCTTACAACTGAAACAATATGTTGATTCTCTTTGTACTGGATTCCCATTTCTACTGTGGCATCATACAATTCCGATTTGTACTAGTAAAAATCAGAATTCTAATTTCTACTAGACAAAGTCCAGTAGAAATTATAATTCTGATTTCTACTAGTACAAATCGGAATTCGATTTGTACTAGTAGGATTCCGAATACTACTGGATTCCCATTTCTACTGTGACATATGTATGTGTGTGTGCCGCGTGTGTCGCGTGCCTGGTGAATGATTCACCGAGGCATTGGGAGATGGTTACAGCTGTGTATCTGTACTTTACAATTTTGTTCGAGCACAAGAGCAAAATACCTTGTATAAGACCAACCCTTTTTGGAGGCTAAAACTGATGCCAAAGGATGGTGGGGGTGGGGGATTAAACCTAGTATTTACGCGTACGCAAAACGTCCAATCTTCTTCCACCGGAAACTGTTGAGTCACACAAACAATGAAACTGTCAAGCATAATGCTCCCCTCTCCCCAACGTCACACACACGCACGCACGTACACACACACATGTAGCGCGTGCACACACACACCCACACACACACATTTCACGCGTGGCGCACACACATTCAAAAAGAGGCAGATCAAAATAGAACAAGACTCTGTGAATTAAGTCAGGAAGTTCTGGGAACAAAAAACAAAAGCAGGAAGTCAGGAAGTCGAACATATCGGTTTGTGACATTTAGAAGAAATCTCGCGGGGGAGTTTTCGTACGTGTCGAGATATCCTTGGTATCAAAGTCTTTTAAAGAGCAACCTTTTTGGCATGGAAATGATTAAATCCATCGACTTACCCAAAAGTCGACTAGCAGGTGTGACTTATAAGTATTTACGCTGTATTTACAATTCTGTCCCATATGTGTCTATGACCCGAGAGGACGTAAAAACATACATTTTCATTGAGTGAGGCTATATTTTTGTCGGCGGTACCATAGCCGATGAGGTTTAAACCGCGCATGGTTACTGCTACTACACCATCTGTATTGTTTAAAAAATCAGTACTTAGTGTGTGGAACTGCCTCCGGGCATTGCCTCCAGTAATCGCTTCCACCATCTTTGTCTCTACAAAGGTCCCATATGCGTATGTTCCGAGCCGAAAGGAGAACGTAAAAACAATTTTCCATCATCACTTATTGTTGAGAGCGTTATGTCAAGTAACTTACCAGAAAAAACCACCATTGCAGTCTGCCTATACTATGCACTGGTAAGGCCAAATAAAAAAATACGTCTGTTCCGAGAACATGGCCCCCCAAAAATAGGGTAGGTAGGTAGGCTTTCAATTTTTTTTTAAATTCTTGCGTTGCCCGATTTTTGCAGTTTAGCGAAACATGTGAATGGAGTATCAATCAACAGATTAGTTTACCAATGCACAACACATGATGGGAATTATAGGACATAGAAACTTAGCAATCGCAGGCTTGCGCCCGCATTGGGTGTGCGGAATGGTGATCACGAAAGTCAGCGCGGAATAGCGGTCCTTGGGCTGAATACGCCGCGGGAGTGATGAGGCAATGGTTGTTACCCTTGCAATCGTCTACTCAAATTGCTTTTTGTGTGCTGTGTTTGTAAAACGGTCCAAAAAAAAGTTTTTTGGTCAGCGCAAAAAACTAGGCATCGGTAGGGTGTACGGAAACCAGACTTTTTGGGGGGGCCCTACATAACCAAACTGAACAGACAGAGTTGAGAAAAACAGAGCGGATAGGACAGCCATAGAGTTTCTTGCTGGTGAAAATAAGAAAACAGAAATACAAAGCGAAGGACACAGGCTCAGAGACTGACCAACAAAGACAACAGAAATACAAAGTATAAGTAACACCCTTGCTCAGAGACAGACCAACAAAGACAACAGAAATCAAAGCCTAAGTACCTTGCTCAGAGACTGACCAACAAGACAACGAAATACAAAGCGAGAAGTACACCTGCTCAAGACTGACAACAAAGACACAGAATACAAAGCATACGTGCCCCTGTCTCAGAGCTGCGCACCTTACCGCAGACATCCATATGATCGCACCCGCCCGAGCTGCCAACAATGAACGATAACCAAAGCTTAGTTCACCTTGTAGAACGCCACGCCAACCGCCATGTGCACCCTCCCCCACCCAGACCTTTGCCAGAGAGCCCCACAAAAAAAGTATGCACACAAAGACCTTACACTGCCTCGCTGCCCCAACAGCATATCAGACCT